>OY731401.1:50249889-50541792 GCA_963425845.1 Sphenostylis stenocarpa
AAGTGGTCTTTCAATTCATTTCATAATTTGTAGCTCTGTGACAAAATTTCTTAGCCATATTCCATGATTTGATGCCTCATAGCATGCTACAAATTATGCTGCCATAGTGGATGAAGCTGTAAGAGTTTGCTTGACACTGCGCCAAGAAACCGCACCACCTGCTAACATGAAAATGTAACCTAAAGTAGATTTCAAACTATCTTTACATCCTGCAAAGTCTGAGTCAGAAAACCCAGCGATCTCCAACTGGTCTGACCTCCTGTATATGAGCATATAATCTTTTGTTCTCTTTAAATATCGTATGACCCTTTTTACTGTTTTCCAATGGTCAATTCTTGGATTTCTTAAATATCTGCCTAGAACCCCAACTATGTATGCTATGTCTGGAGGCGTACATACTTGGCCATACATCAAACTCCCTACATATGATGCATAGGGAATCTTCTGCATTTCCTCAATTTCCAAGTTCCCATTTAGGTATTGATTGAGACTAAACTTGTCTCCCTTAGCAACTAGAGTATCCCTGACTCATGATGCACAGGTTCTTGAGGATCTTAAGTTTGTTCTTGATGAACAGCCAAATCATCTTGAGTATGGGGTTCATTATCAATGTCTTGTGGAGGTTCCGAACTTACTTTATCAAAAGTAACTGTTTGAATCGGTTCTGGACTTGTTACCGATTCTTTCTCCAAGATAAAGTTCTTAATCTTATTCTTCCCCCCAAACTCAATGTCCTCAAAGAACATAACAGTTCCCATTTCAAAAAACTATCTTTAATGTGGGATCATAAAATTTATATCCCCTAGATCTTTCAGCATAACCAACAAAATAATTACTTACTGCTCGAGAGTCTAATTTCTTGTCATTTGGCTTATAAGGCCTTGCCTCAGCTGGACAACCCCACATATGGAAATGCTTCAGACTAGGTTGTTGCCCAGTCCAAAGCTCATAAGGGTGTTTTGGTAGCTACTTTAACTAATACTCTATTTAGAATATAAGTTATCATCTTTAGTGTCTCTCCCTAGAGTGATTCCGGTAAGGTGGAATAACAAATCATATTCCTTACCATATCTTTAAGAGTGTAACACAAACTCAAGCGCCACGATTTGATTGTGACCTAAGCACTTGTGCCATAATGCACCTGAGTGAGTATTTTTAATTTTACGTTTAGTACCACGAGATTTTGTATTAAGGGTTTCATTATAGGTGACCACAATATCAAGTAAATACATATTATCATAAGTCAAAAGTGAACCAATTCCAACAATATCTGAATTAAAAGACAAACTAAACTTATTGTTTCCAAATGAACACAAATAACCTAATTTGTCCAAATAAGAAACTGAAACCAAATTCCGTCTAAATGACGGCACAACAAAAGTGCCTTTTAAAATAAATAACCAGTACACAATAATAATCTAAAATGCCCAATAGGCTCTATCTCCACCGATTTTCCACTTTCAACGTATATCCATATTTCAGAATCAGTTGGCTTCCGGTAGTTTAGACAATCCTTTCTTTTCACGCCAAGCATGGTATTTAACACATTTCTTCTTTATGTGTCCAGTCTTATTGCAAAAGAAACATTTATTTTCTTGAGTTTGTTTCTTTTGTTCTGGATCCTTAGCAGCTTCCTTCTCGGGATCCTCCGATCTCTTTCTTTTGCCCTTAACCTTGGAGGTGCTTGCAAAATGAGCACTTTCTATTTTGTCTTGCTTTAATCTTTCTTCTTCTTGCACGTAGTGTGAAATGAGCTTATAAAGAGATCATTTATCATTCTGACAGCTGTAAGATACCTTAAACTGATTAAACATTGCGTGAAGAGAAATCAACATCAAATGAATGAGCAAGTCTTCTGAAAGTTTAAGCTTTAGTGCCTTGAGTTTAAAAACAATATTAGACATGCTCATAATGTACTCCCTGATATTTTATTTGCCCTGATATTTCATGGAGATCAAGTTCTGAAGAAGAGTGTTTGCCTCCGCCTTATCGCTTTTTGCAAAGCGTTGTTCAGTTTCAGCAAGGAATTCTTTGACACTTGTGATATTTTCAGAAATAGTGCCCCTAAACACCTTCGGGATGTCGCGCTTAATGATTATTAGACTCATGCGATTTGAGCGATCCCATTTCTCATAATCTCTCTTCTATTTAGAGGTACTTGAATCTGTAGGAGTAGGGGGTTGCTCAGTCCTTAACGCAAGATCCATATCCATGCAGCCAAGAATAATATCAGTGTTCTCTTTCTAGTCCTTAAAATTTGTTCCATTGAGGATCGAAACAGAATTTAAATTTGCAGATACAGAAGCAATTGTAGCTGAATATATAACAAGAGAAATAAACTAATTACGCTCAGATTATAAAAATAATTAATTATAAATATTCAAATAATGGTTTAACTCATCTCAAGACACTCAATGCACCATCAATATCAAGTCTTTGGATAGTAATATTAACTGTTAGGGGTATCTTGTTTTAATGATCAAACATTGACAATAAAACACGTCCAACAACAAACCAATCTTTGGAGTGATTTATCATCGACAAAGCAAATCCTTATAATTATCACATGTTTATCATTACAAGTGTGTATGCAATTATGCTAAATATTAATCTTCCTTTGGGCCGACTAATACTAGTATGAATATACACAAACACTAACATTCAATATTTTTCATGAACTGCCCAATTCAACAGAGGTTACTTTGGTGACTTCTTGACTCAATTTGTTCACAAAAAATATTAAACTACCAAAAATTGAATATTTTATTTATATATCAGTGGCATCCACCCGCTTGAACCACCGCTGACAGAGGACGCTACAAGAAAGTATTCGGACCCAAATCCGAACTTGACCCGGTCCCTTGGGAAGAGATACCAACCTTAAGAAAACAAGGTCATCCTTAGCAGAATAAAAACTCTCTAGAATTCATAAAACTACCAATTATAATTGAAGGTTTTGGTTCAGATACACGACATGTCGTTTAAGGATTTAGAACCTGAAGCTTAAAAGGCTACTGTGTGTGAACTGAGGATAACAACCAATATAATTCAAAAGACAATCACCTCCTTAGAATCCCACTAAGGATGAACATCTCCTCGAACAAATCAAAGGGATGAAAACACATCCTTAGAAACTCACTAAGGATGAACATCTCCCCTGAACAAATCAAGGGAATGAACAACAACCACCTAAATCCAAAAAAATTTAACGGCAACCACCTAAACCCTAAAAAGAGGATTTAACGACAACCACCTAAACCTACAAAGGAAATCATAAATTAAAAGAATTCTAACAAGAACAGTCATACCTGGTAAACATTCACTATTTTCCTAAGATCCTCTGTGTTGGGAACTCTCCCAACATCACCCCCAATTCCAAACCCATCCATATCCACCATGAAAAGAAAGTGAAAACAAAACAAAAAAAATTAAAAAAGAAATAAAAGATTTAAAGAGAACAGAGAACCCAATACAAGAAAGATTGAAACTTGAAACACTATTTCTTTCTCAGTAAAACTTGAAACTTAAACCGAAACAAAAAGGGGAAAAATGAAGAAGAAGAAGAATCCATAGTTTCCTTCGCGGTTCCATCAGTGAGCAAAAGCATATTAGGGATGTTACTCCCAAATTTAAATTTTAGGGTTCACGAAAATTGGAGATTATTCTCCACTTAGGGTTCACAAAATTAGGTAATTTGAATTATTTAAAACAAAATTAATCCTAATTTTCATAATTAAGGTTCTATAAATTAAACAGGCATGAATCAAGTATGGGTAGCTCTGATACCAATTATTGGGATCGAGTGCTTACCACTAGGCCAAAAGTTATAGCCATTAGTTAGAGCGCAACTCTTTTTACTTAAGAGTAACAATCCAAGCACCACGATTCGATTATGACTCGGCCCACCCGGTCTCCGCCACGGGACAATTGATGCTACCAACAACAATCTCCCCCTTAGCAATTATAGGCCAAAAGTTATAACCATTAGTCAGAGCGCAACTCTTTTTACTTAAGAGTAACAACCCAAGCACCACGATTCGATTGTGACTTGGCCCACCCAGCCTCCGTCATGGGACAATTGATACCGTTACCTTTGGTAACTAAGAAAATCCGTCAATATGTTATTTATTTATATAGAGGTTCTCCTTCCATTTATATTATATTTTTATTATTTATTACAATTTTTAGAATCAGATTAGCAATTGTCCTTACCACTAGGCCAAAAGCTATAACCATTAGTCGAACGCAACTCTTTTTACTTAAGAGTAACAACCCAAGCACGACTATAAAATCCATCAATATGTTCTATATTTATATAGAGGTCCCCCTTCCATTTATATTATATTTTAAAAATTATTTATTACAATTTTTAGAATCTGATACTCCAACTACTATATTTATATAGAGGTCCCACGACTATAAAATTCGTCAATATGTTCTCTATTTATATAGAGGTCTCCTTCCATTTATATTATATTTTTATTATTTATTACAATTTTTAGAATCTGATACTCCAACTACTATATTTATATAGAGGTCCCACGACTATAAAATTCGCCAATATGTTCTCTATTTATATAGAGGTCTCCCTTCCATTCGTCAATATGTTATCTATTTATATAGAGGTCTCCCTTCCATTTATATTATATTTTTATTATTTATTACAATTTTTAGAATCTGATACTCCAACTACTATATTTATATAGGTCCCACGGCTATAAAATTCGTCAATATGTTCTCTATTTATATAAAGGTCTCCCTTCCATTTATATTATATTTTTATTATTTATTACAATTTTTAGAATATGATACTCCAACTACTATATTTATATAGTGGTCCCCCTTCCATATATTATATTTAAGGGGATTCGAACCCGAGTATCTTTAAGTTGAAGGTTGATACTCTAACCATTAAGCTACTAAATTTTTTAATAATAATTTATAAATAAATTATATTTATATACAAATAAATGTATATTCGTGTAAATATATAAATACAATTATATTTATATATTTATATATAGTTATATATTTATATGTTGGATATGAGGATGCGCTCAATGGTTAAAGTGTGTGTTGTGTTTATTAGAATATATTTAAAATTAATTAATTATTATATAATTTTAAATATTTAATTTTTTTAATTTAATGTTGATTTTTAAAAATATACTTTAAGTTTGTCGGTAAATGAACAAATAATTACTGACGGATATATCCGTTGATAAATCCATCAATAAATGAACAAATAATTACCGTCAGTAAATTAATAATTTTGGTAAATGGACCAACGGATATATCTGTCGGTCCATCTACCAAATTCCACAACTACTCTAAACCCATCAGTAATTTTTGTCGGTAATCACTTATTTTCTGACGGCTACATATCCGTCGGTAAATATCTGTCGGTAATATAAGATTTTCTTGTAGTGGATTCCTTGTAATGTGCAAGACACTCTGACTGTCACAATTAACAACAATTTGTTGTTGCTTGTACCCGAGTTCCTCCATTATCTTTCTAATCTAAATAGTTTCCTTACATGCCTAGGTGACTGCCATGTACTCAGCTTCTGTGGTAGACAGAGCTACAATATCTTGTAACTTGGATAACCAACTTACTGCCCCTCCTGCAATTGTAAATAGATAACCAGTAGTAGATCTCTTTTTATCCAGATCACCTGCAAAATCTGAATTAACATAGCTTTTGACAACTAGTTTTAATCCTCCATAACATAATACAACACCTGAGGTTCCTTTGATGTATCTAAGGATCCTGTTTATAGCACTCCAATTCTCTCCAATAGGATTTCCTATGAATATACTAACTACTCCCACTACTTGTGCAATGTCTGATCTTGTACAAATCATGACATACATAAGACTTTCCACTGCTAATGCATACGGTACTCGAGACATTTACATTCTCTCCGCTTTATTGTTGGGACTCATACTTGAGGATAACTTACAATTGATAGGAAGTGGGGTGGAAATTAGCTTGCAATCTTGCATACTGAAGCACCGTAAGATTTTCAGTAAGTAATTCTTCTAAGAAAGTCAAACCTTCCTATCTTTTCTGTCTTCGTGAATTTACTTCCCTAAAATCTTGTTTGTTGATCCCAAGTCCTTCATGTCAAACTCCCTAGCCAATTGTGCATTTAACTCTTGGATTCGATCTATGTTAGAGCCTACTACGAACATGTCATCCACATACAATAACAAGATAACAAAATTAGTATCACCAAACCTATTGTAATATGTACAATGGTTTGAACTCAATCTATTGTAACCAAGACAAATAATGAAGGAATCAAATATCTTATACCAACATTTCAAAAAAAATAATAAAGATAAAAAATAATAAATTTATAAAATTTAGATAATTCTATTAATTGTTCATGATATCATTTAGATAATTATTTTGCATGTTATCATTGCCAAATAAAATATAAAGATAAAAAATAAAAAATTTATAAAATTTAGATAATTCTATAGTTCATGTTATCTTTGACAAATAAAATACAAGATAAAAAATAATAAATAAAATATAAAGATAATAAATAATAAATAAAATATAAAGATAAAAATAATAATATAAAAGATAAAGATAAAAATAAAAATAAAAGATAATAATAAGATAAAATAAAAGATAAAGAAAAAAAAAGATTAAGAATTAAATTTACAAAATTAAACGCATAAATAAAAAAATTATCTAATAGAAACATACGTGTGAAGAATTAAATTAAAAATTTAACAATAAATGATCAAGAGAAAAATATTATAAAGAGAAAGGGGGCAACAAAAGTATTAAAAATAAAATTCTAACGAAATTCATTAACCCGCCTGCTTTCCTCCTTCTTTAAATAACGAAATTCTCCTCAAATTTGGTTACACACTCCTCAGTTTGCAGTCTTCTCAGTCATCACACTCCTCCACCATCAATCTTGCAAAGTTTCCACCTCCGATCAAATATGGAACCAAAAGCTATTGCTTCAGAGTCATTTGGAAGGTTTAATATTTCTCCGTCTCAAGTTGCATCCATAATCGATCATTTTCTCTACGCCAATTTTTCCCTCACGCGTGCCACCTTCCAAATGGAGGCTTCCTCCCTCTTTGCCAATTCGCCAGTCAACCAGGTTTTCTTTTTCATCCTTTTAACACTCCACAACTCTTTTTGTCGTTATTTCTCAGCACATTTATTGAATTCCTCAATTATTGTCTTCTAGATATCCAAGAATATGGTAAATTTGGAGAAAAGGATGGATGATTATGTATCTTTGAAGACATAACAGTTACTGTTTGATCAAGCGAGGCTTGAGGTGACGCAAGAAAAGATTAGAGTTCAGAAATTTTGGCAGGGCATGGAAAATGTTCTCAACACTTACAATGTCTCTCCTCGACTAACCGTGCTAAATGATGTTATAATGAACGGAACCTTTGTTGTTGTTCCTCCCTTCAGGGTTTGTAAAATCATTTCAGGTACAAGTTTTTTGTATGGTTCATCATGAATTGAAATATATTGATCATTGTTGCACATTATACCTAGTTTAGATTGTAACAATCATGAATGCTTCGATGATCGGTTATTATTTTCCATTTTTTTCTAGGTGTGTTTAAGAATACGAGTACCACCATCCCTATCCAAAACCCACTTAAAAGAGTAGCTACTATTGAATTATTGGCAAGAGTACCAAAATTATCAATCGCAATATAGTATTTCTATTAAATAAAAGTCAATCTCACGAGGAACGGTTTCAATAAAAATTCTCAATTATATGCTTACTAAGTGGATTAAATCAAATTGGATTTTGCATAAAGAGTTGAATTGAAATTAAATGACAAAGAATTGTAAATTGTTGAGAAAATATCAATTAAAGGCACTTAGGATTGATTTTCTTCCTTATCCCTCTTTTGTAATGGCTATATCAATTAAAAACGTCAATTAACTTAACAATGTTGGTGTCACCTACTCAAATCATCCATGTTAATTCCTCACACATGAAATTCATACGAAAACTTAATAAATGTTGATTCCTCACACAATTAAGAGATTTTTCAGCATTAGGTTTAGGGTGTTAAGCAATTGATACATTCATTCCATTCCTGGCAATTAAAGTAACAAATATTCTTATCGTGATCTATGGTTCAAGATATATTTTCCAATCATATCTCAAACATCAAGAATAAATCATTCCAAAGCACAAAGGATAAGAATAACAACATCAAAACATAGATTAATATCTCAAAATATCACCATGATACAAAAGAGTTCAAAGGAAGTGCACCAAATCTTGAGAGAATGAAGTTAGTCACTCATGTTGGCCATTACAATGCTCCAAATGTGGAACAAGTGAAGAATTGATGAAGATTGGATGAAACCCTAGCAGTAGTCGCGCCTCTTCTCCCCAAAACCGCTTGCTTTTCTCAAAACACATCTTATCTTTTTATGGGAAAAATTGGGTGTCGCGTCTTTCGCTCAAGCGAAAGTTTCCTATTTGCTTGAGTGAGTGAACTCCAGAGAAGAATAATTAACATTCACTCAAGCGAATTTACTGGCGCTTGAGCGACTGACTTTCAGAGAAGAATAACTGATATTCGCTCAAGCAAGATTTCATCTCGCTTGAGCGACTTCCATGCTGAAAATCTTCTTCCTTCTTCCAGTTTTACTCCAATTATGCTGACAATTATGCTCTTTACTCTTGTATCAAGGTATTCTCGAATTCATCCTACATTGGGAGAAAAATATATTAGAATTAACATAAGTTAAGTGGTTTCATAACAATTCAAAGCATAATTATATCAACTTTTTACCACTTAACAACTACCCCCAACCTAGAATCTTGCTTGTCCCAAGCAAAGTAATTTTTCCAAAACAAAACCATCACCTATTATCACTTTCTCTTCTAGAACCACAACATAAAAAAATTTCAGATGTGATGCTCACAACTCCAAATGAAAATAGAATACATAAGCATTCAAGTTACAAAAATTAATAAAGGAAAATTAATCATCAACTATCCTCAGAGAAGCATGATCTCTCACATCTCACAGGTAAGTGTCTATCTCATTCAATCACTTCATTTAGACAATCCAATATTGATAGTCATCTTCAAGCAATTAACATTTGTTAAGCAAGACTTAAATCAAAAGGTCTTTTGAGGCTTGTAATGGGGTTGGACTGAGAAAGAATCATTGGTTTTTCTGGGATATACAAAAGTATTTGAGAAATTCAACTCATATGAATGATTCCTGTTTAACATTTCCTCAAGTCGGGTTTCAAACTTCATGTTTTTGCTCCTAACACAATGATAGTGAGTTAATAATCTCACAAATTATCATTCCCCCCCCCCCTTGAACTTATTTTTCATTTCTCATGCTTTGCATTTATCCTTTTTGGCTTTACCACAATATTTATGCTTTGCTTTTCCTTTTTCTTTAGACCTTTTTTTTTACAATAACACCCCAATAATACCTGTAGGACAACAATAACAATACTCAACAATAGGAAAAATAATAACATTCATACTCATTTCCTTTCTAAAATATAGGAATGTAGATAAATATTGTTTAGGCTCAGGGGTTCTATTTAAGAAACAATATTGTTTTTGGCTCATAAGGGGTTCAAATGGATGTCCTATAATTAATGCAGGGTTGGCTATTTGGCTCTGGGTTATATCTACTGCAAAGAAAAAATACTTTTATCATTTTCAAGTCTCACTAACATGCAATCACATCAAAGAATCAATCAATACTAGTTATCATCACAAAGTGTTGACACTCAATTTATCTGTTTTTGGTTCACTCCTCGCTTGGGTTTTTGGCTAGCTTCTCCGATTCAATTAATTCCTACTTCTCCTCATCAATTCCTTTTTCACTATCATACTCAATATCCCAAAATCACTTGTTATTGGAAATAATCAAAATGGTTTTCTTCAAGTTGCAGATTTGAATTGCACAATAAACAATAATTTCATAATTGGCTCTAATCCAAATTGTATGGGACAATAATTTAATCACATCAATTTAAAACATTTATCACATTAAGTGTCAATTCAAAATATTCAAAACAAAAAAACTTAAAACATCAAATTAACAAAATCACTTAAACACATCAAAATAACAAAAATCACTTAAAGTAAATTTTTCTCCCTCTTATTCTTCTTCTTCACTTGCTTCTTCTTCTTCTTCTTGCAATTCCTCCTCTTCTTCTTGTGCTCCCTGTGCACCAGCTGCACCTTCACACCCTCCTTGAAAATTGGGACTGTCCTCAGGCCATTGAAGTAAGACATCAAATTCTTGTGGTGACGTCCACTACATACCTGGAGCAATTTGCAAAGACAAGTTATAAAAATTCTCATTAATGCTGCTTTGACCCCTATGGGTTGCTGATTGTTGTAATGTTAAATGCTCCATGTATTGCATCATTCTTTGAAAGTCTGGTTGCTGAGGTGGTGGAGGTGGTTGTCGGGCTCTTCTTGGTTGGTGTGGTTCTTGCGCCAGTGGCTATAGTTCCCCTTCTGCAGGGTTCACACATTTCTGCTCTATAAATCTTCTATTAATGGGTGGTTGGATGTTCACTGATGGGTTTACATCCACACCATGGGCTGCACATAGAGCTGTTATGAGAGTAGGAAATCCAAGAGCTTTAGCTTGCTCTGCTCATCATCCGCTTTCCAATACCACAAACTGATAAATCTCCTCCGAGATAATTGCGGTGACGTCTATCATAGTCTCATCCAGAATGCTCTTGATAATATGACACCTGGGCATATTCATATCCGAACTGTGCTTGATGGGTACTATGTTAGCTAGCAAGAATGAAGTCCAGATCTGAGTTAAGGTTGTCATGTTAGCCCTCAGTATTCTTAAGGCCTTGCCAGCATGATTTGCCTCAAAGGTTCTCCCAGGTAAGCATAGGGCCCTTTCTATGTCATCATCTCTGAAGTGTATTTCAGTTAAACGTCTGTTATTTTGGATGACTTGAAAATCACATATATGGCCTTCCTCCAGAAAGAGCGGGTTTCTCAACAAATCGTTGATTGCATTTCTATCATATGGAACCCACCGGCCTCTCACTTTTGAACGTGCCCAGAATGACTCTCCTTCAACTAGGCAGGCATTGGCGAAAAACTCCTTTACGATCTCAGGATCGTACTTTGGCATTGGGAGTGCCAATTGTCTCCAGTTCCTGCAAGTTATTTCATTGTTGAATTCTGGGAATTTGCCTTCATTTAGTTCCATTCTTCTTTCCGGAATAAATGTTCAGTTGCGGATTCTCTCAAATCTCGCCTGTCTCTTGGCATCTTTAAATCTACGTCTATCCACTTGAGTTCCTTTAGGGTTTACTCTGGGTCTCTTCCCAGCTGCTCTAGATGATGACGCACCATGTGATTATTTTCTTGGACTCATCTGAAAACATCATGATACTCACAGTTAGTTGATGGATATATGATGACCAAACATGGAAAGAAAATTTTGGATTATGTTTATGCATTTTGATTATTATAAGAAATCATTCTAATCCTAACATCTCATAGCTCCTATTGCAACATTTCAGCAAACACTTGATATGCATTTAATAATGGAACTCCTATGACTCGACTTTCTAGCAAGTATCCCTTCCCACTTAAATAATTAAGCAACCCATAAGCAATTGCATGTTTTAAATCACCTAAAAATCAAATGAATCGCTTTGAGTTATTTTATCGAATAGTTGGTATGCAGTAGAATTTCTAACTCATGTAATTGCATTCTAACCTTACCATCCAACCATAATCATGAAATACAACTCACAACTCATACAATTCATCAACTAAAGGTTGCCAATCTCACCTTAATTGCAGGATATAGCAGAAATCGCACAATACAAAAACAAGGAGTGAACAATGACTGAAAATTTTGTGATTCCAATATGTAGAAAGTTGTTAAAATCACCCCAATTAGTCGAAAATGTGTTTATAAAAGTGAAATTAAGCCAAAAAGGGTAAGAAATGAGATAAGATGGCTAGAGGGTGGAGTAGGTTCAGAGATAGGTTACGGAGAAAGTGAGCGAACTGACCCAATTAGCGATTTTTAAAAACCAGATCTGGGCACTTTCGCTCAAGCGAAAATCAGTGTACTTATTATTCGCTTGAGCAACCCAAAGACAGAGAGAAATAATGTACATTCGCTTGAGCGAATGTGTCTGAAAAAAAAATCCGTTTGAGCAAAAAGAAACAGAGAGAAACAACGTAAATTCGCTTGAGCGAATCTTCTGTCGCTTGAGCGAATTTCAGTGTATTTTGACTCTTAACATGATATTCAAATGCAATTCAATGATTAACAACTCAAAAAAATTTCACATAGATCTAGTTCAGCATTGTTCAAATTTGTTCATGCTCAATTTATAATGCAATAATATAGAACAAAAATTTTAACTTGCCAAAAAGAAAAGAAAATAAAGATAAAACATTGGGTTGCCTCCCAGGAGCGCTTGTTTAACGTCTTCAGCTCGACGCTTGTTTGCTTTAAGGTTCATCTAAGTAAATGATGAAGTGAAGCTTATCCACTACATCTCCCACATATGCTTTAATTCTCTGCCCATTAACTGTCCATATTCTTCCTGTTGTTAGATCTTCCAATTCCACAGCATCATAAGGTCTAACGGATCTTACCACGAATGGACCTGACCATTTGGATTTTAGTTTCCCAAGAAAAAGTCTTGATCTTGAATTAAACAGTAATACAAACTGGCCTGGATGAAAATCTCTTTTCAAAATTTTCTTATCATGATATGCTTAAACTTTCTCCTTGTATAACTTGGATGATTCATATGCATTAAGTCTCATTTCTTCTAATTCATGCATCTGAATTTTTCTTTGCTTTGTTGAAGCTTATGGATCAAAATTTAAAAATTTTAAAGCCCAATACGCCTTATGCAAACATTCCGCATCAAAATTAAAAGAAATATCCTTATTGAGCAAGTTGTTAAGTGGCTTTGCAATCTTTGAGAAGTCTTTTATAAATCTTCTATAGAATCCAGCATGTCCTAAAAAACTTCTTATGCCCTTCACATTTGTTGGTGGTGGAAGTTTCTCAATAATCTATATTTTTGCTTTATCGACTTCAATCCCTCTTACAGAATTCTTCTGGTCTAACACCACACCTTCAGTTACCATAAAATGGTCTTTTCTCAATTTGAAACTAAATTGGTATCAACACACCACTTTAGTACAGTGTTCAAGTTCCTCAAGCATTGGTCAAATGATGCACCAAATATTGAAAAATCATCCATGAAAACTTCTATGCATTGTTCCACCAAATATGAGAAGATTTCTATCATGCATCTTTGAAAAGTTGTTGGGGCATTGCACAATCCAAATGACATTTTCCTATAAGTAAACACACCAAAAGGACAAGTAAAAGCAGTTTTTTCTTGATCCTCTGGATCTACTGTTATTTGATTGTACCCTAAATAACCATCCAGAAAATAATAAAAAGTTTATCATTCTAACCTTTCTAACATTTGATCCATGAAAGGTAAAGGAAAATGATCTTTTCTAGTTGCCTGATTCAATTTCCTATAATCTATACACATTCTCCAACCTGTAACAGTCATAGTAGGTATTAATTCATTTTTATCATTATAAATTACAGTCATACCTCCCTTTTTCGGGACTACCTGAACTGGGCTAACTCAAGCACTATCAAAGATAGGATAGATCATACCTACATCAAGTAATTTCAGTACTTCTTTCTTTACCACCTCTTTCATGGTTGGATTAAGACGTCTTTGAGGTTGTGCAACAGGCTTGAAATCATTCCCCATGTGAATCTTATGCATGCAATAGGACGGACTGATTCCTTTGAGATCAGATAATGTCCACCCTATGGCCTTCTCATTCTCTTTCAGAACTGAGATCAGCTTTTCTTCTTCAAAATTTGTTAAGGCATTGCTAATCACCATTGGTTTGTTGCCTCCATCTGCAAGAAAAGCATCTTTTAAGTGAGGAGGTAATACCTTTAATTCCAACTTCTGACTCTCAGTTGCATGTTCTTGCTACAATTTCTCAAATTGTTGTTCTTTTGAAGTAACTTCTTGTGCTGAATCAAGATCTTTTAAATATTTCTCAATTTCTTTTTCATCCTCTTCATCAAATTCGTCATTAACACCTATCAAAGCTTTTTCTAATGGGCTTGCTTTGGTTAGTTGCTTCCTTGCTACTTGAAAGATATCATCTACCACATCCATCCTAAGACAGTGTTGTTTATATGTAGGATGTCTCATTGGTTCAAATACATTAAAATTAACTTCTTCATCTTCTACTCTGACTTTTAACTTGTCATCATCAACATCAATAATGACTTTCTCTGTCTTCATGAAAGCTCTTCCCAGTATAAGAGGAACTTCAGTGTCTTCCTCCATATCCATCACAACAAAATCAACTGGAAACATAAATTTATCAAATCTGACCAAAACGTCTTCCGCCACACCATAAGAAAATTTTAGAGATCTGTCAGCTAGCTGAAGTGTCATTCTTGTAGGTTTTACTTCCAAGTCTCCTATTCTTTTAAGCATAGACAAAGGCATTAGATTTATACTAGCACACAAATCAAGTAATGTCTTACCTACTTGTAATGTCCCAATTGTGACTAGTATAGTGAAACTGTCAGGATTCTTGGACTTTTGAGGTAATGATTTCAGAATTATAACGCTGCATCCTGCTTCTAGCTCCACTGTTTCTGTAGTAAATCTCTTTTTCTTAGTTAACAAATCTTTCATGAATTTTGCATAAGTCGGCATCTGCTCCATAGATTCCATAAATAGAATATTAATTTGTAAATGCTTGAAAATATCCATGGATCGTGCAAACTGTCTTTCTTTTTCTTTCTTGGAAGGATGATGAGGATATAGTAAATCCTTTAGTTGCGGTATTTGGTTCTCATCTTTCTCCCTCTTTTTCTCACTATTTTTATTTTTTTCTTCTTTTTCAGTATTTTTTTCTTTTTCTATACTCTCACTTTTATTTTTCTCTTTTTCTCCTTCACACTCATTTTTTTTCTTTTCATCCTCTTTTCCTTGTAAAACTTCCTGCTCTACAGCCAGGTTGTCACCAATCCCTTCTCCTATAACTTTACCACTCATTGTAGTTATTGACTTACATTACTCCTTTGGATTGGTTTGTGTGTTAGCTGAAAACTATCCTCCTTGCTGCTCAGATAATTGCTTAGCCAATTGGCCCACCTAGGTCTCTAAATTTCTAACTGAAGCCTCAGTATTTTTCTGACTAGACATAGTAGCTTGCATGAATTTTTCTAAAGTATCCTCCAATTTACTCATTCTGTTAGGCATTGAAGGATAATGTTGTTGCTGTTGTTGATATGGAGGTTGCTGATATGACTGTTGTTAAAATGGATTTTGTCTAGTAGATGAACTAGCATCTTGTTTCCACCCAAAATTCTGATTCTAATTTTGATTCCCTCTCCATCCTTGTGCAAAATTATTCTGATAATTATTGGGATTAGGAAAATTACCTTGTCTTCCTTGACTATTACCTTGAGCACCCATATAATTAGCTTATTCTTGTTGAATGTTGCATTGATAAGAGCATTGTTCATTTGAATGATCACCTCCACACAAGTCGCATTTCATGAATTGTTGATCAGGAGAAGCTTGGATAGCATGTATTTGTTGAGGTAGTTTCACTATTTGTTGAGTCAATGCTTCCATCTGTTTAGTCAGAATTTTATTCTGAGCTAGCATAGCATCTGAAGTGTTAAGCTCCAGCATCCCTTTCTTTTGAGCTGGATGTCTATCATGTTGGGTCTATTGATCTGTAAAGGCTAGTGCATCAATAATTCTTGTGGCATGTTCGATTTCTGCATCCAGCATGGATCCTCCTACTGCAACATCTAATAGCATCTTTGTATCAAGTCGCAGGCCAGTATAGAAAATATTCAATTGAGCAATGTCTTCAAATCCATAATTTGGGCATCTTCTCAACAGTGATTTAAATTTCTCCCATCCTTCATAAAAAGATTCATCTGCTCCTTGTTTGAAAGAAGTGATGTCGGATTTTGCTTTGATGTAGCAGGATGATGGGAAAAATCTGTTCAAGAACTTCTCTTCTACATTACACCAGTTAGTCAAACTCTGATTAGGATGTGCCTTCAGCCACTCCTTTGCCTTACCTGCCAAAGAAAAAGGAAATAATCTCAAATATGCAGATTCAATATTTGTTGCTATAATTCCCATGGTACCAATCAACTCATAAAAAGTAGACAAGTGAATGTAAGAGTCTTCATGATCTAATCTAGTGAATTGATAAGCACTAATCAAGCTTAGGAAAGCTGGATTCATCTGTAATGTTTGGTCGTTCGGTATGGCAATGCTAGAGAAGTGTCTCAAACCTTGCTGCATAACACAGTTTCTGAGTGTTCTTCTAGGTGGATTTGAATCTGAATTTTGATTTGGATTCAGATTTTGATTTGGATTTAAATTTGCTCTGTCTTCTGCCATGTCTTCTATAATTGGGTCTGGTAAATTGAGTGTGGAAGAAGAGTTAACCAATTCTGCTGTGGCTTGTTCTTGAGTTTCCCTTCTTCTACCCCGGTTCCTCCGAGCGGTTTTTTCAATCTCTGGATTAAATTCTAACTGCTCTGAAGATACCTGTCCTCTTAAACGCATAAATCAAAAGAGTAACTCAAACAAAGATTAGCATAAGACAATAATTAAGCAAAATAAAACTAAAAAATAAAGCAAAAGCAGAAATAAAAATAAAATACTCAATAAGCTAAACAAAGAATCCTCAAAGAACATCGTTCCCCGGTAACGACGCCAGAAATACTTGTTGAATTATTGGAAAATTTACCAAAATTATCAACCATAGTATAATATTTCGATTAAATAAAAGTCGATCCCACGAGGAACGGTTTCAATAGAAATTCCCAATTATATGTTTACTAAGTGAATTAAAACAAATTGGGTTTTGCATAAAGAGTTGAATTGAAATTAAATGACAAAGAAATGTAAATTGTTGAGAAAAGACCAATTAAAGGCACTTAGGATTGACTTCCTTCCTTATCCCTCTTTTGTAATGACTATGTCAATTAAGAAAGTCAATTAACCTAACAATGTTGATGCCACCTACTCAAATCATCCATGTTGATTCCACACACATGAAATTCATAAGAAAACCTAATAAATGTTGATTCCTCACATAATTAAGAGATTTTTCAGCATTAGGTTTAGGGTGTTAAGCAATTGATACATTCATTCCATTCTTGGCAATTAACGTAACAAATATTCTTACCATGATCTAGGGTTCAAGATATATTTTCCAATCATATCCCAAACATCAAGAATAAATCATTCCAAAGCACAAAGGATAAGAATAACAACATCAAAACATAGATTAATATCTCAAAATATCACCATGATACAAAAGAGTTCAAAGGAAGTGCACCAAATCCCAAGAGAATGAAGTTAGTCACTCATGTTGGTCTTTACAATGCTCCAAATGTGGAACAAGTGAAGAATTGATGAAGATTGGACGAAAACCTAACAGTAGTCGCATCTCTTCTCCTCAAAACCGCTTGTTTTTCTCAAAATATATCTTATCTTTTTATAGGAAAAATTGGGTCTCGCGTCTTTCGCTCAAGCAACAAATCATTCGCTTGAACTAGTGAACTCTAGAGAAGAATAACTAACATTCGCTCAAGCGAATTTACTGGCGCTTGAGCGACTGACTTCCAGAGAAGAATAACTGATATTCGCTCAAGCGAGAGTCCATATCGCTCGAGCAACTTTCATGCTAAAAATCTTCTTTCTTCTTCCATTTTACTCTAATTATGCTGACAATTATGATCCTTACCTTTGTATTAAGGTATTCTCGAATTCATCCTACATTGGGAGAAAAATAAATTAGAATTAACATAAGTTAAATGGTTTCATAACAATTCAAAGCATAATTATATCAACTTTTTACAACTTAACAGCTACTCAAGCAATAAAGAAGCCTGTTATTGCAAAAAGATCTCGTGGTAGACCTCCTAGAAAGAAAAATCAAGTGCAAGGTATAATTTTTATTACTTATGTTAAGTATAATGTTTTCACCACGTTCATCTCTTACATTTTGAATTTAACCTCATTTTTCAGTTCAAGACAGATTACCGTTATTTAATAACAAAGTAGTTATTGATCCTTCCTCTGCAACGATTCAATCATCAGTTCAGAACTGCAAATTTACAGGACCATTTGTTTTACCTTCACCTGAAACTCATTCCTTTCATGGATATCCAGATGTATCCCCAATTTCTGATATTTCTCCTATTGCAACATGTAATGGAAAGTCCGTTACCCATTGCGAGGGTAAGACTTCAACCAAGAGAGCTAAAGTTATGGTTGAACCTGAAAATCCACATACTGATAAAGAGAGCCTTCCTATTCCTCTTATGGAGGGCGATACGGACAAAATCAGTAACCGGGAAGTGAACTTCAATACCTCTAATGTATTTAAAAGTTTGTAGATTTCAACACCAAACGAGGGTACTCCTCCTTGCAAGAAAATAGAAGAGGACTGGCCACCCGTGAAATTCTTAGATTCAGATATCGATGACATTGATTTTTCAAACCTAAGAACATATTTGTCTGATCATGAAGTTGAAACTCATTCCAAAGATAATGGTGGAAGGTGTTGTTTAATTTTACAATTATTTCTTTGTTATGTAATGCTTCTTTCTATCGTTATTTCATCAATTATAGTTATGCTAATTTTGATATATTTACCTTTGCAGGTCATTCTATGTTGCAGTAGAATCGACACAAGGAGCCTGTGGGGTTAACACTATTCTATACTTTATTAAGTTTTTTTGTCACTAAATGATAAATCTTTTAGTGATTGTAAATGATTTGTTTGTAGGAGGAATAATTTGTATTAATCTCTCCTAATAAATAAAGTTTCAAATTATTTGATATAAAATTTGTAGTTGTTTCATTTTATTAACGTAGATATAACCAACTTTATTTAAATTTGTCTTTGATTGTTACAATTTATCTTACCACCTTTCATCCATCACTTGAATAATTTAGTTGGTTAGAAGGTGTAAATTGTATGTTAAATATTTTTTAAAATATAAACACATCTCTAATTTACACAAATCACACGCTTATTGTTAATTTACATGGATTTCTAAAATATAAATGATTATTGACTCACTACGGGTTGATTTGAAATGGGTTGGTGGATTAGGTGAGTTAGTTCACTAACCTACTACGAATACAACAAATGTGATGAATGCAATAGATGTGTAAGACTGTCAAAATGGGCGGCCCAACTTAACCTGACCTGATCTTATGGATCTAGTAAAAAAAATATAATAGTTTAGTTTGATCTATATTTTGAAACGAATCAAAAATTTTTGTTTAACTTGACCCTATCTTAGGCCAACTGGCTAACGACCATTTTTGGCATAATTAAAAATGATTTTTTTTATTTATATAATTTTTTATTTAATTTTTTTGAAAACAAAAATGTCATTCATTTGTTTATTTAAAATTAATTCATAACCTATTACGAAAAAATAAAATGAAATGTATCATGAGAATGAGTTATTATAGTCATGTAACCTTGAAGAGTTATTGTTGTTCATATTAGATAAAACATCTTTTAGCTTTTTCTTTTCTGTTAAATACATGTTATAAATCTCTCTAATTAAATTAAAGTGTTTCAAGTAATTGGTTTAAAATATCCTATCAGAAATATTAGATAACACATTTTTTACTTCTTTTTTTCTTTTTTGTTAAATACACGTTGTAAACCTCTGTAATTGAAGTGTTTCCTAGTTTAAAATTAGGATTCAAAACTTTATTTACCTTATAAACTCCTTCATACTCAACTTAACTAAATTGAAGATCATGTTTAATAATGCATATAGCAAGTGCATCTCCACTACAAAAAAAAAGCCTATTACCTACGGAATATTACCTACGGATAAAAATCCGTAGCTAAATTTTACATTACCTACGGATATTACCCATGGATGAAAATCCGTAGGTAAATTGTACATTACCTACAGATATTACCTACGGAATTCTATCCGTAGGTAATTATCCATTACCTACGGATATTATCCGTAGATAATGTAATCCGTGGATAATTCCGTAGGTATCCATGAGTAATTATCCATTACCTACGGATATTATCCGTAGGTAATGTCATCCGTGGGTAATTCCGTAGGTAATTACCTACGGAATTACTATCCGTACGTAAATTATATTAAACTAAAAGAATTGTCACTATTAAGAATCGAACCCAGTACCTTAAAGTTGAAAACTGATACTCAAACCACTAAACTATTAGGATATTCTAATAATAATTTACAAATAAATTATACTTATATTTATTCGTGTAAATATATAAATATATAAATATATAAATATAAAATATAAAATATATAAATATATAAATATATAAATATATAAATAGATAAATAGATAAATATATAAATACATAAATACATAAATACATAAATAGATAAATAGATAAATATATAAATACATAAATATATAAATACATAAATATATAAATACATAAATACATAAATATATAATTATAAATATATAAATATATAAATATATAAATATATAAATATAAATATATAAATACAAATAGATAAATATATCAAAATATAAATATATTTTATATTTATATATATTTTTTATATTTATATATTTTTTATATTTATATATATTTTATATTTATATATTTACACGGATAAAAATAAATATAATTTATTTATAAATTATTATCAAAATATCCTAATAGCTTAGTGGTTGGAGTATCAGCCTCCAACTCGAAGTACTTGGGTTCAAATTCATCAATTTCCTTAATCTAATAATAACTCAAAGTTCTGAAAATATAATAAATAATAAAAATATAATATAAAGGGAAGGGGGGTCCTAGGTAATAATAAAAAACAAGGGAGAGGATTGTAATAAATAAAAATATTTTAAAGTAGATAATAAGCGTTTTTTTGTAGTGCTTGTTAAATTTTAAAGTTAAATTTTTATTAGTTTAACAAACTAATCTTATTATCAACATAACTCCCACATCATGATACTTTGGAAATAGATTTACATTTAAGAATATGTCATCTTAAATTATTGGTTCTTAAAAGCGAATGTGATGATAACAACAGAAAAGAGAAAATAACCAAATTAAATGAATATTATATTTAGAGTTTATTATTCTTTTTAAATTATATATATATATATATATACATATATATGTATATATATATATATATATGTATATAACAAAATATATTATCAAATTAATTTATTATACATATATTTTTTAATAAAATAATAATACTTTTATTTTATTAGTAAAATAATTATTATTTTATAAAACAGAGTCAGCTCATAAAATTACGGACTAGCGTGACCTAAGTTCATTTAGGTCTAGCCTAAATAGATCGAGACCAAAATTTGGCGAATTCTATTTAGGTTATAAATTTTTAGGCTTAACTTGACCTTTTTTTTGAATCTTTTGAGCTAGCTCATCGAACTAAGCCTACTTTGACATCCTAGGTGAATGTAGTGGACACATTAGAGACGAGTGGATGCAATGGAGACTAGAGATGCACGAGAGACAATGGACACAATAGATGCAAGCATACAAATGCATATGTGATAGTGATGGTAGATGCAAAGTACATAATAGATTAGACAAATGCAACAGATGTAAATGAATTATTGGCTTCTAATAACATAGATACATAACGTAAATGAATGAAATTAATTTTTTATTAAATTATTATTTATTTTAAAATTTTAAAATTTAAATTGTATTATGGATGGTAGGTTAACCTAGCATAACCTGGCTTGAACCTCACTAATCATGTGTTAGGTAAATTAGGTTTATTTTGACTCATAGTCGATAAAAATAAAGAAATCAAACTCAATCCAGTTTGAACATATGATCAATCGAGTTGGCACATTACAACCTTTATTGATATCCTAAATTTAGTTAACACTAATTATCCAATTAAGTTTTTATTTTTTTTAAATTATTAGTTTTAATACATGAAATATTAAGTAATATGTATATCTATGTACGTGCTTTTAAGTTTCATCTATCAATATTTTATGAAAATAATTCATCTATAAATTACCAAAAAAAATAAAATTCTGAACTTAAAAATTGTGCACATCAAAATTAATACACAAATTAGAAGGAATCATTTTACTATCATCTTATTCTTCTTTATCCTCTTGAAAGACTTGTGTAAGAAATTGAATTTATGAAACTTGAATTGGTAGTAGAAATTGGATAGGTATGTAAAATTATGATTAAAATTAGTAATTTTCTTATCAGAATAAATATAATTCTCATTAAGAAGTCATTATTATTATTTTCAAAGTTTTTATTTTCTTTGTATAAGTTGGTAATTAATGTTTTCATCTTATCAATTCAAATGATATTATTAATTTGATGAAGATGAAGATGAAACTTTAGATATGTGTGTCAGAGCTCAACCTATAAATTTGTCTTTTTTTATCCATACTCTTAATAATATCATAAAAGATGTCATTATTAAATCGATGATTAAATATAACATTTGATTCCTTTAAAACTTTACTGCAAAACATTTCTCGTATTCATCTCTAAAGTAATGACATATGTAATATATATGAAACAATTAATGAATAATAAGAAATATTTAAGACTTATAATAACAATAATTTTTTTGTCATAGAAGAAACTCATACATCTCTTTTAATAACTTGTTCGTCTTGTTGAATAAGTCTCAATAAATTAAAATTATATATGCAATTGTCTTTTTGTGAAGGTAAACATAAATTAGAAAGTAGTCGAAAATAATAAAAATAAGGTAGTTACACATACGTAATTAACAAGTATAAAAAAATTAAAATTATATACCAAACAATTAAAATGCTCATATCTAGAAATCAACTCAATTTTATGCAATGAACCATTAAAAACATTTCTTGTTTTTGAAAATTAGTTTTTAATTTATCCTACCAATGTAATGTTCATTTTGTAATAAATTTTTATTAGTTCAATAAGCTAACCTTATTATCAACATAACTCCCGATACTTTAGAAATAGACTATATTTAATAATATGTCGTCTTAAATTATTGGTCCTTAAAAGCGAACGTGACATCAACAACATAGAGGAAAAGATGACCAAAGTAAATGAATATTAGATTTATGTTAGACAAATGACATCTAGAGAGGGGTGAATAGATGCACAAATTTTAATAGATGTCAAATTAAAAATTTATTTGTGAGTCAATAATTTGTTTGAACATAGATAAAGCAAAATTGATAATATAATCAGGAAAAGAGAAAAAGATAAAGAAAAGAGAAGAGCACACAGTGATTTATACTGGTTCGGGTGTGATTGTTCTTGTTAGAATTCCTTTAATTTATGGTTTCATTTGTAGGTTTAGGTGGTTGCCGTTAAATCCTCTTTTTAGGGTTTAGGTGGTTGCCGTTAAATTTTTTTGCATTTAGGTGGTTGTTGTTCATTCCCTTGATTTGTTTAGGGGAGATGTTCATCCTTAGTGAGATTCTAAGGATGTGTTTTCATCCCTTTGATTTGTTCGAGGAGATGTTCATCCTTAGTGAGATTCTAAGGAGGTGATTGTCTTTTGAATTATATTGGTTGTTATCCTCAGTTCACACACAGTAGCCTTTTAAGCTTCAGGTTCTAAATCCTTAAACGGCATGTCGTGTATCTGAACCAAAACCTTCAGCTATAATTGGTAGTTTATGAATTCTAGAGAGTTTTTATTCTGCTAAGGATGACCATGTTTTCTTAAAGTTGGTATCTCTTCCCAAGGGACTGGGTCAAGTTCGGATTTGGGTCCGAATACTTTCTTGCAGCGTCCTCTGTTAGTGGTGGTTCACGCTGATGGATGCCGCTGATATATAAATAAAATATTCAATTTTTGGTAGTTTAATATTTTTTGTGAACAAATTGAGTCAAGAAGTCACCAAAGTAACCTCTGTTGAATTGGGCAGTTCATGAAAAATATTGAATATTAGTGTTTGTGTATATTCATGCTAGTATTAGTCGGCCCAAAGGAAGATTAATATTTGGCAGAATTGCATACACACTTGTAATGATAAACATGTGATAATTATAAGGATTTTCTTTGTCGATGATAAATCACTCCAAAGACTAGTTTGTTGTTGGACGTTGTAGACCCTAAATCTTTCCCGACCTCAAAATAAGAGCAAAAGACCTCCTATTCGAAGATGGACGAAGCCTAAAAAGCCACTAGGAGAGACTATTAGGCCCCACATTAGAGTAGGAAGGATTTTCTGTACAAAAATAAGGATTTTCGCCTTCAGAAGTCGATACCGCCGTCTCGCTTTTCGGGACCGCCGTCTCGACCAATGGCAAGTCGAGAACGTCGTCTCGTTTGGCGAGACCGCCGTCTCAATTTTACCATTGGCAAGACCCCCCTCCTATTTGGCGAGAAGGCCTTCTCTCCACTTGGCAAGTCGAGACCGCCGTCTCGCCAAACGAGACCGTCATCTCACCATTTATTCAAGTCGAGACCGCCGTCTTGAATGGCGAGACCGCCATCTCGACCTAACAGACGCAAATTCCTATAAATAGGAGGCGCTCTCCCCTTCATTTCACACAGTTCTTCCACCTTCCCTTCTATAATTTCTCAAAATTCTTCTCCTAGAGCCCCTCCAAAGCATTTCCGGAGTTTCTGAGTGTCTAAGAGAACTTTTTTATAGCGTTTTCGAGTGAGATTTCGACATTGCAAGAGCGAAGGGCTGCCAAAATGCACCCTATTTTTCAAGAGAATTAATCAAAAGCTTGCTTCGGAGGTTTCTTCACTCTCTCCCTCTCTTTTACTGTCTTTTTTATTCATATTAAATTGCGTAATAGATATTAGGGTCATGTAGTCATCATTTTAATTCCGCAAATAAAAGGGTAAAAGCGTCATTTCAAAAGTTTATCTATAAAATAACTGGTCTGTCATAGGGAACCCGAAAGGGGCGTCGCAAGGGAACTAATACCTCCCTTACACGTAACTAACTCCCTTACCCAATTCTGGTTTTAACGACCAAAGTTGGTTTTCGAAAAACCAACCTTTTCTCTCCTTTTTCGATGTTTCCGGTAAAAACATCGGTGGTGACTCCATAAGAACCCTTCCAAACTTGTTCTTAGGTCACCTTGATTATCGGACGATCTAAGAACGCTCTTTCAAAAACCTCACCCTTAGGTTCAGCCTGGTTATCGGACAACCTAAAGGCGTTGTAACCTCACCCATAAAAACGCGAAAAATGAAAAGTTAGAACCATCGCGTCGCTCCGACTGCCTCTTTTTTACGGCGGCGACAGACGTGCTTTATTGTCAATGTTTGATCATTAAAACAAGATACCCCTAACAGTTAATATTAATATCCAAAGACTTGATATTGATGGTGCATTGAGTGCCTTGAGATGGGTTAAACCATTATTTGAATATTTATAATTAATTATTTTTATAATCTGAGCGTAATTAGTTTATTTCTCTTGTTATATATTCAACTACAATTGCTTCTGTATCTGCAAATTTAAATTTTGTTCTGATCCTCAATGGAACAAATTTTAAAGACTAGAAAGAGAACACTGATATTATTCTTGGCTGCATGGATATGGATCTTGCATTAAGGACTGAGCAACCCCCTACTCCTACATATTCAAGTACCTGTAAACAAAAGAGAGATTATGAGAAGTGAGATCGCTCAAATCGCATGAGTCTAATAATCATTAAGCGCGACATCCTGAAGGTGTTTAGGGGCACTGTTTCTGAAAACATCACAAGTGTCAAAGAATTCCTTGCTGAAACTAAACAGCGCTTTTCAAAAAGCGATAAGACGGAGGCAAACACTCTTCTTTAGAACTTGATCTCTATGAAATATCAGGGCAAAGAAAATATCAGGGAGTACATCATGAGCATGTCTAATATTGTTTTTAAACTCAAGGCACTAAAGCTTAAACTTTCAGAAGACTTGCTCATTCATTTGGTGTTGATTTCTCTTCACACAACGTTTAATCAGTTTAAGGTATCTTACAACTATCAGAAGGATAAATGGTCTCTTTATGAGCTCATTTCACACTACGTGCAAGAAGAGGAAAGATTAAAGTAAGACAAAATAGAAAGTGCTCATTTTGCAAGCACCTCCAAGGTTAAGGGCAAAAGAAAGAGATCGGAGGATCCCGAGAAGGAAGCTGTTAAAGGTCCAGAACAAAAGAAACAAACTCAAGAAAATAAATGTTTCTTTTGCAATAAGACTGGACACGTAAAGAAAAAATGTGCTAAATACCATGCTTGGCGTGAAAAGAAAGGATTGCCTAAACTACCGGAAACCAACTGATTCTGAAATATGGATATACGTTGAAAATGGAAAATCGGTGGAGATAGAGGCTATTGGGCATTTTAGATTATTATTGTGTACTGGTCATTTATTTTAAAAGGCACTTTTGTTGTGCCGTCATTTAGACGAAATTTGGTTTCAGTTTCTTATTTGGACAAATTAGGTTATTTGTGTTCATTTGGAAACAATAAGTTCAGTTTGTCTTTTAATTCAGATATTGTTGGAATTGGATACTTTGTATTTACTTGATACTGTGGTCACCTATAATGAAACCCTTAATACAGAATCTCGTGGTACTAAACGTAAAATTGAAAATACTCACTCAGGTGTAGGAATGGCAAAATGGGCTAGGCCCGTTGGGCTGGCCCGCCAGCCCGCCATAATATGGCGGGGCGGGTTGGTGTTTTCAGCCCACCAGCCCGCTTTGGCCCGCCTCGCCAAGCTCGCCAACCCGTCCGGCCAATCATGCGGACGGGCGGCGCAGCCCGCGGTCCGCCTAATTAATAAAAAAATAATTTTTTATTATAATAAAATTAATTAGAAAGATAATATATAAAGTTAAGATTTTAAAAAGAGAATTAAAAAAGTTTCATTCTCACGAGAAAATATTCTCCTTCCTAAAATATAACCTTCTCTCCTGTTCTCCTTATTTATCCTAAGCACTGATTATATTTATCCTTATTACTTGAATTAAAGGTATAAGCTCAACCAAGAATAATATGAAGTTTTATTAAATAAAAAAGATATAGGTATTTAAATTTTTTAATATAAAAAATATAAATTTTATAAGTTTAACGTTATTTATATATATATATATATTTGTTTTTATTTATTATTATGTAAATTTTATTATTGTTCTAAATTATAATTTCTTAAAATAATATATTGATTTATATTATTAAATTGAAATAATATATATATATATATATATTGAATTATTGACAAATAAATAATAATCTTCTTATTAAATTTATTAAAAAAATTATTTAAAAAAAATTATTTTTCTAAATTATGGCGGGCCGACCCGCCAACCCGTCCCTTGGTGGGGCGGGCCAAGGTCTACAGCTCGTCATGACTATATCAGGCCAGCCTGCCCCGCCCCGTTTTTGGCGGGCCAAAGGTGGGGCGGGCCAAAACGGGGTAGACTGACCCGTTTTGCCATCCCTACTCAGGTGCATTATGGCACAAGTGCTCAGGTCACAATCGAATCGTGGCGCTTGAGTTTGTGTTACACTCTTAAAGATATGGTAAAGAGTATGATCTGTCATTCCACCTTACCGGAATCACTATAGGGAGAGACACTAAAGACAACAACTTATATTCTAAATAGAGTATCAATTAAAGTAGCTACCAAAACACCTTATGAGCTTTGGACTAGGCGACAGCCTAGTCGGAAGCATTTCCATATGTGGGGTTGTCCAACTGAGGCAAGGCCTTATAAGCCAAATGACAAGAAATTAGACTCCCGAACAGTAAGTAGTTATTTTGTTGGTTATGTTGAAAGATCTAGGGGATATAAATTTTATGATCTCACATTAAAGATAGTTTTTTGAAACGGGAACTGCTATGTTCTTTGAGGACATTGATTTTGGGGGGAAGAATAAGATTAAGAACTTTATCTTGGAGGAAGAATTGGTAACAAGTCCAGAACCGATTCAAACAATTACTTTTGATAAAGTAAGTTCGAAACCTCCACAAGACATTGATAATGAACCTCATACTCAAGATGATTTGGCTGTTCATCAAGAACAAACTCAAGATCCTCAAGAACCTGTGCATCATGAGCCAGGGATACTTTAGTTGCTAAGACAGACAAGTTTAGTCTCAATCAATACCCAAATGGAAACTTGGAAATTGAGGAAATACAAAAGATTCCCTATGCATCATTTGTAGGAGTTTGATGTATAGCCAAGTATGTACGCCTCCAGACATAGCATACATAGTTGGGGTTCTAGGCAGATATTTAAGTAATCCAGGAATGGACCATTGGAAAGCAGTAAAAAGGGTCATAAGATATTTAAAGAGAACAAAAGATTATATGCTCATATACAGGAGGTCAGACCAATTGGAGATCGTTGGGTTTTCTGACTCAGACTTTGCAGGATGTCAAGATAGTTTGAAATCTACTTCAGGTTACATTTTCATGTTAGCAGGTGGTGCGGTTTTCACTATGGCAGCAGAATTTGTAGCATGTTATGAGGCATCAAATCATGGAATATGACTAAGAAATTTTGTCATAGAGTTACAAATTGTGAAAGGAATTGAAAGACCACTTAAGTTATATTGTGACAACAAATCAGCTGTATTGTCAAGGAAGGAGTACAGAGTGGACATATTTCCATAGAACAATTAGGGACAACCTCTATGATAGCAGATCCTCTAACTAAAGGACTTCTGCCCAAGGTCTTTCATGAACATGTTGCTCACATGGGTATTTTACAATTTGAGGAATTTGTGGTTTAGTGGGAGTTAGTCATTTTCATATATTTTATATTCTATATTTAATTTCATATATGTATACATTGATTTTTTGGACATATTTGGTTATCCACTACAAGAAATATTAAAATTACCGACGGTCAAAATCCGTCAGTAATAACAAAAATACCAACGGAACTTCGACGGCCAAAAATCCATCGAATTTTGGTAAATATTACCAACGGATTTAATAGTTATAGAACCCCTTCCCCTTTATATTCTTATTATTTATTATTAATTATTTCTTTATATTATATTTTTATAGCTTTGAATGATTAGATTAAGAGAATTGGCATTGGCAAAATTCGAACCAAGTACCTTAGAGTTAGAGGTCGATACTCCAACCACTAAGCTACTAGAATTTTTTGATAATAATTTACAAATAACTTACATTTATATACAAATATACAAATATATTTATATATTCATATATTTATATATAATTAAATATTTATTTTTTAAAATTATTTAATTTAATAAATTATTATAAATTAATCTAATTATGATTAAATTAAATTATTAAATAAAAAATATTTTATTTTTTAATTAGGTGAATAATTAAATTATTAAAATATATTAAGTAATTATTATATAATTTTACCGACGGATATATCTATCGGTAAATAATTATTAATTTAAAAATGAATTTACAGATGGATATATCCGTCGGTAATTAATTGTTAATTTATCGACGGATTTACCGACAGATATATTTGTCAGTAAATTCATCTATAAATTACCGATGGATATATTCGTCGGTAACATCAAATTCCACAAATATTTTATATTCGTCAGTAATTTCCGTCGGTTATGATTATTTTCCGACAGCTACAAATCTGTCGAAAATACGCGATTTTTTGTAGTGATCTATAGATATGCAATTTTTTCGTTCATTTATTACGTTTTATACATTAAGGCTATTATATCAATCTCGATAAGTTAAAGTTTGGATCAGTTGAAAATAGACGTGTAAGATCACCTTCACGTAATTTTTCATGTTACACATTTCATGATGAATCCATGTCATTTGGTTATATCATGATTAGTAATAATTGTTGGTTTTAATTGCGATGATGCAATGAAAAGCTGGTTTGGTCCTATATCCTGATAAGATCAATGAATGAGACTTTTGAAGTATGCTAAAGGAATATAATGACAATTTTGAGCTCATAAAGTCTAACACATTTGTAAGGTTGTAAAGACATATATATTTGTGACTAGTGGGAGATTGTTGACAAATATTGGGTCATGTATATATATAATACATAATTTAAATGTGTTAGGGCCATTATGAAACAATTAATAATGACATATGTAATATATATGAAACAATTAATGAATAATAAGAAATATTTAAGACTTATAATAACAATAATTTTTTGTCATAGAAGAAACTCATACATCTCTTTTAATAACTTGTTCGTCTTCTTGAATAAGTCTCAATAAATTAAAATTATATATGCAATTGTCTTTTTGTGAAGGTAAACATAAATTAGAAAGTAGTCAAAAATAATAAAAATAAGGTAGTTACACATATGTAATTAACAAGTATAAAAAAATTAAAATTATATACCGAACAATTAAAATGCTCATATCTAGAAATCAACTCAATTTTATGCAATGAACCATTAAAAACATTTCTTGTTTTTGAAAATTAGTTTTTAATTTATCCTACCAGTTTTGTAATGTTCATTTTGTAATAAATTTTTATTAGTTCAATAAGTTAACCTTATTATCAACATAACTCTCATATTATGATACTTTAGAAATAGACTATATTTAATAATATGTCATCTTAAATTATTGGTCCTTAAAAGCGAATGTGACATCAACAACATAGAGGAAAAGATGACCAAAGTAAATGAAGATTAGATTTATGTTAGACAAATGGCATCTAGAGGAGGGTAAATAGATGCACAAATTTTAATAGATGTCAAATTAAAAATTTATTTGTGAGTCAATAATTTGTTTGAACACAGATAAAGCGGAATTGATAATATAATCAGGAAAAGAGAAAAATATAAAGGAAAGATAAGAGCACACAGTGATTTATACTGGTTCGGGTATAGCCAACCCTACATCCAGTTCCCAGTCAACTCTTAACACAAGAGTGACTCTCAATTCACTATCTTTCAAATTCAGTTTACAAATTACAATCAACTCAGCAGAAGAACCAGTAAAAAGTAAACTAATTAAAAAGACAATCACCTCCTTAGAAACCCACTAAGGATGAACATCTCCCTAGAATCCCACTAGGGATGAACACCTCCTCTGAAAAAATCAAAGGATGAAAAATATCTCCTTAGAATCCTACTAAGGATGAACACCTCCTTAGAATCACACTAGGGATGAAAACCTCCTTTGAACAAATCAAAGGATGAAAACACCTCCTTAGAATCTCACTAAGGATGAACACCTCCCAAGAATCACACCTCCCTAGAATCACACTAGGGATGAAAAACACCTCCTTTGCCACCAATTCACAAAGGATGAATGTAATAAAAATAAGAATAGTCACACCTAGTTAATGGAGACAACAAATTGTTGAAGCCTGTAGAATGTCAAACTCCAAGAACAAGTGTGATTAACAATGAGAGCACAAAAGGCAGTAAAGAAGAGGGTTTTCTAAGAAGGTGTAAAATATCTTTGTTGCCTTGCTCAGAATTTTTTTCTCAAAACTGATTGAATGTAAATTATATTTTCGAATTCTGTAATGGTGTGTTTTTTATTTTTCATCAAAACTTAATTAAATAGAAAAATAGCATCATAAAATAGCCGTTGGATATTAATATTTTCATGAATAAAAATCAGGATATATTCAAAAATATTTATTCTTCAAAACAAATATATTTTTCAAATTTGAATTGTCATAATTGATTATGTTACCAGTATAATCAATTATGACAAAGAAAATCATTTTTTAATTTTTGATGCATCATAATTGATTATGACAGTGAAAATATCATGTTATGACATCATAATTAGTAAAATAATTATTATATTATAAAACGGATCAGCTCATAAACTTACGGACTAGCTTGACCTAAGTTCATTTAGGTTTGGTTTAAATAAGTCAAGCCAAAATTTGGTTGGTTCTATTTATGCCATAAATTTTTAGGTCTAGCTTGACCTACTTTTCGAATCTTTTGAGCTAGCTCATGGACTAAGCCTATTTTGACACCCTAAGTGATTGTAATGGATACATTAAATGAAAGCATTAAGGAGAAGATTGATGAAAATGTTCCTTCATTCCTAAGAGACGATTTTGATGATGATTCAAGTCAACACCATTCAAGATGAATTGAATTAAGGACAAGTTAAATTAAAGACGTTGGTGACAATGTGAAACATTTTCCTACATGCCCAAATATGATTTTGATAAAAATGATGATTCGAGTATGTCCAAGATGAAGCCCGAATACTAGATAGAGTCTTAAAATGCTGGATATAGAGGTACAAGTTGATGAAGTGGTATTATGCATAAGTCTCCAAAGCACAAGTGTGATAAAATTTCGTAACGTGATATTTTTCACTGTCATAATCAATTATGATGCATCAGAAATGGAAAAATGATTTTCTCTGTCATAATTGATTATACTGGTAACATAATCAATTATGACAATTCAAATTTAAAAAATATATCTATTTTGAAGAATAAATGTTTTCGGATATATCTTGATTTTCTCTATGATATTATTAATGACCAACAACTATTTTTTGATGTTATTTTTCTATTTAATTAAGTTTTGATGAAAAATAAAAAATACACAATTACAAAATTCAAAAAATACAATTTACATTCAATCAGTTTTGAGAAAAGAATTCTGAGCAAGGAAACAAAGATATTTTACATGTTTTGAGAAAACCCTATTCTCCATTGCTACAGAGATGTTTTACCAAAACTCTCTTCTCCATTGTCTATTGTGCTTTCATCGTTAATCACACTTGTTCTTGGAGGTTGGCATTCTACAGACTTCTACAATTTGTTGTTTCCATTACCCAGGTGTGACTGTTCTTATTTTATTACCTTTATCCTTTTGTGGATTTAGGAGGTTTAAGTTAATCAATGTTATTTTAGGATTTCTTGTATGGGAACTGTTAAGGTTCCAACATAAAACCAATTGGCAAATATGTGGAGTAGCCTAACATGTATTTAAACCATACCAAATGATATGAGGTAGGCGATGTGGGACTTTCAACACACCCCCTCCAACGAAGCCTGCCGGACCAGGCAAAGGGTACTTTTGACCCAACTAAAGGGCAACTTTTGGCCCATGACAATAACCGGAAAGATGTTAGGCTTTGGCTCTGATTCCATGTTAAGGTTCCAACATAAAACCAATTGGCAAATATGTGGAGTAGCCTAACATGTATTTAAACCATACCAAATGATATGAGGTAGGCGATGTGGGACTTTCAACAGGAACTGCTCATCTCATTGATTTGTTCAGGGAGATGTTCATCCCTAGTGTGATTCTAGGGAGGTGTTCATCCTTAGTGAGATTCTAAAGAGGTGTTTTTATCATTTGATTTGTTCAGAGGAGGTGTTCATCCCTAGTGGGATTCTAGGGAGGTGTTCATCCTTAGTGGGTTTCTAAGGAGGTTATTGTCTTTTGAATTAGTTTGTTTTTTGTTGAGTTGATTGTAATTTGTGAACTGAATTTAAAAGATAGTGAATTGGGGTCACTCTTGTGTTAAGAGTTGACTGAGAACTGAATGTAGGATTGGTTATACCCGAACCAGTATAAATTACTATGTGTTTTTCTCTTCCTTATACCTCTATGATAACATCAACTTCTTTTCTTCCCCTTATCTCTCTGATTATATCGCTTTCGCTATATCTATTTAATTTGATAATTAAAATTGAATTAATAAATATTGGACATCTTAAAATAAATTATTAATTTGACATCCATTACAAGAAAAAACACTTTTAGCGACTAAAATTAGCGACCAAATTTTTTCAGTCGCGATTATCAACGGATTTAGTGATCGATTTAATTAGGTCGCAATTAGTGACCGATTTAATTCGGTCGCAATTAGCGTCTGATTTAATTCGGTCGCAATTAGCAACCGATTTAGCGATCAATTTAATTCGGTCACAATTAGCTGATCGATTTAATTTGGTCGCAATTTAGCGACCGATTTAATTTGGTTACAATTTAGCGACCGAAATATAATTTGGATTCTTTTTTTATTTAGCGATCGAAATAGCGACCAATAGTTTGCATCACAAAATTTCGGTCCCTAAATCGATGGTTATTCCATACTAAAATAAAAAAAAATCATTTAGCAACTGATTTAACGACCGAATGACAAATTTAAATAGTGACCAAATTTAAATCGATCGCTAATGAATATTATTTTTTTATTATATTTAAATTTATTTTTTTATAAATATACTTTAATTACTTTAGTATATTTTTTACAAATTATTTTTTAAAAGTAATTTATTTTAAAAAAAATTATTTTTTAAAATATACTTTAAAAATAAACATTGGTCTCAATATTAACAAAATGAAGATTAACTTTAATTTTAAATTACTAAAATAAAAACATTATTAAAAATAAATCAAATTTATTAAAAATTTAAATTATAATAAATTAAGACTAGAGTGATATTAACTATTCAATACATGTTTAAAAAAATTTAATAACAAATATTCTTTAATATATTTTTCAATTGAAAATTTCAATTAAAATTAAATTATATTATAAAAATTTATATTAAAAAAATTGAGCACATCAAATTATCACATTTTAATTCCTCATTAACTTAATTGATTAAAAAAAATTACAATATCAATCAAATTATTACAATTTTATTTTATAATATTTTATTTTTAATCTAGTTTTTAAATTTATTGGTTTATTATTATTAATTGCTTAACCATGGTTATTTTCATATAATTGATACACCAGAAAAAAATTTATATCAAAATATAATTGATATACATTAGATAATAAATATATTATTTAATTAAATTATTTATAAAAATATATTTATCTTTAGTTGAAATATTTTTTTACTTTAAATATACTAATTAATATTTTTCATTTTTAAAAAAATTAATAACAAAGATTAAAAATAGATTGCTAGGAAAGTTAAAAATTTGAAACTAAGTTATTTTATAAATCCTAAAAATAAACCATATTTAAATAAATTTAAAATATATTTAAATCTATATTCAACACACCTCCAATTTTGCTCAATAAATGCATAGATCACATTTAGAAATTTTATCATTGAAATAACTTCAAAATTATTAACTTTATTTTGTCAAAGCCCAATTTTTCTTGTCAACTTTCTCAAAAAAACAGTTAATGTAAGTTAAGGTCTGTACCTTTTTAAAATTTCAACTTTTTTATATATTGGATTTTTATTAAAAATTTTCTAAAATTAGATAAGAAAATGAAAATTTAATTATACTTTTAATAAATTTAAGATAATATTAGTTTTTGTTTTTATTTTTAAATATTTTTTTTATTTTTTTTAAAACAGAGAAACTATAATTTTAGTTTCTAAATACTAAATTTAATGAATTAAATTTATTATTATTTAATCTCTTAATTTTAGTATTAAAAATTTAAATTATATTATTAAATTAAAATAATTAAAATATATTTTTCTACTTTAAGAATTAAAAATATAATTAAACGAAAACTGAAAAATATTATAATATATTTTTGAACTCTTTTTTATAGTATTTTTATCATTATTATATTTTTGGATTAATTGTTTTTTTTCCTAATTTTTTATAAAGTCAATTTTAATATTTAAAAATATTTAATATTTCGATTTCGAAACTTTTTCTTTATTAGCAAATTTTAAAACATAATATACTAAAAAAGTATTATACATAATTATTTCATCCAAATTTTTAATAATATGAAAAGTCATCAAATTCATTTTTTCTTCTTTCATGTCTTTTATTTTCGATATGAGTGCTTGAATTTATAAAAAAAAATTATCTACAAAATTCACTTCTCTCATTTTTATCTTCACATTTCTTAACTATTTTTTTATAATTATGAAGATCAAGATTGATACACACTTAAATATCTTATAAATGAAGAATATTTGTTCATTCTAGTTTTTTTTCTCAACCAATAATTTTAATCTAGTCATCTAAATCTTTGATGTGATGATTCTAATTAATTGATATTATTAAATGATTTTATTTGATTTGTTATAGTAAAAATTATCAAAGTAAATGTTAAAATAATATTAATTACTTTAAATTATAAAAAAATAAATAAAAAAAATAAATTTGAAGTTAAAAAATACGTAAAAATAAATAAAATAATTTAAATATTTGTCTTAAATAATATAAAACAAATTTAATGATGGATTAAAATAGAACAACATTTATAAGAGATTATTTATTTTTATTTATGATGAATCAAAAGTGGAAATATATTTAAATTTATAATTTTATTTATGAAACACATTTAAATTTATAATTAATGAAAATAATAAAAATATTAATATAATATGATACTTTTAGTAATGTATTTTTTTTTAGTTTAGTTTTAAAATTTTATGTATTATTATTGTTAATTGATATACTAGAATAAATTTATATAAAAATAGTCTTTATCTTCAAAATTCACTTCTTCAAATTCTATCTTTATATTTTTTTATTGTTTCTTTATAGTTAAGAAGGTCAACATTTGTACACATACTTAAATATAATATAAAGTAAAGAGTACTTGTTTATTCTATTTTCTTTTCAATCTATAATTTTAGTATTTTTTTAAATATATTTTATATTTTTAAAATTAATAATTTTAATGTAGTTATCTAAGCTTTTGATGTAATAATTATAATTAATTGATATTATCAAACCATTTTATTTGATTTATTATAGTAAAAATCATAAAAATAAATGTTAAAATAATATTAATTATTTAATTTATAAGAAAATAAATAATAAAAATAGAAAATAAAGTATCTTATAAAAGAAGACTAATTATTGTAAAGATAAAATAGAATATGGAAAGAGATGAGGATGATAATGTAGTAGAAATGATAAAGTTTTCAAAAAAATGTAGAATGTGAGAAGTTTATAAAGAAAAAAAAGTTAAAAAAAGGATATATACATAAGTAATTGGATTAAATTTATTATCCCCTCATATATTATTATACATTATTAGCGTAATTTTAGTTTAATTAAAAATTAGAATACAAATATACTATATACTATACTAATATACCAAAATATTATAATATTTGTAATTTATTTTCATTGTGTATAAATTACAAAACTAATAATTTTTAAAATTTTAATGATAATTATTTTAACTTATATATTACAAAATATTTTTAATACTTTAATAAATATAAATTTTTTTAAATATATTTCATCAATTTAAAGTATAATTTTTTTGTATTTTTTAGTATTTTTTTTTAAATGTGGATATCTTTAATATTTTGTACATGTTAATATAATTTATATATGTTTTTAAACATTTTTTTTAAATTTGTTTCTAAAAATATAATATTATTTTTAATATTTATATTTTAAATTTTTTCTTAAATGATGAACAAATAATATTAATAGTTTTTAATTAATTAAATTTATAAATAATTAATTAAAAACATTTATTATCTTTTAAAAAATATAATATTATATTTAATATTTTAATGTTTATATTATAATATTAGGGTTCTTGTCTTTTTCTTTTCTTTCATCTATACTTCAAGCTATTAAGAATTTTTTTCCATCTTATAAATTAAATATTAAATATATAAATATATAAAAATATATAAATATATATATAAATATATGAATATATACATATATATGAATATATAAATATATGAATATATAAATATATATGTATTTATAGATTTTATATTTATATATTTATACTAATATACATTTATTTGTATATAAATATAATTTATTTGTAAGTTGTTATAAAAAAAAAATTCATGTTGCTTAGTGGTTGGAGTATCGGTCTCCAACTTTAAGGTACCATTCAAACTTTTAAAAAATGTAATGAACAATAAAAATATAATATAAAGGGTATGAGAGCCTCTAGATAATAGAGGGGTTGTAAATAATTAACTTTGTTATCGAGCTGAATCTTGTCATTGACACTAATCTGATAATAATTCAAACTTCTAAAAAATGTAATGAATAATAAAAATATAATATAATATAAAGGCTAGGGGAGCCTTTAGATAATAGAGGAGTTGTAAATAATTAACTTTGTTATCGAGCGAATCTTGTCATTGACACTAATATGATAATAATTCAAACTTTTAAAAAATATAATGAATAATAAAAATATAATGTAATATAATATAAAGGTTAGGAGAGCCTCTAGATAATAGAGGGTTTAGCGACCAATATAAATCGAGTCGCTATTTTTTTAACTTTGCCACTCGATTTAGTGATCGAAAATATTGGTCGCTATTTTTGCGACCGATTTAAATTATTATTTAAATAATTCAATTAATATATTAGCGACTGATATAAATCAGTCACTATGTTTTTTTTTTACTTTGCCACTAATTTAGCGACCGATTTAATAATATTAATTTCGGTTACTATTTTGCGACCGAAATGAAAATCAGTCGCTAACACATTAGCAACTTGGCCTTTTACGACGACGCATTTCGGTAGCTAACTAATTAACGACCGCTTTTTTGACATTAGCGACCGAATTTTTCGGTCGCTAAAACTGTTTTTTCTTGTTGTGATCTATTTTATTTTGTATATCTATTAACCCCCTCTAGATGTCATTTTTCTAACATTAGAGACTGTGGATGCAATGGAGGCTAGAGATGATGGACACAAAAGAGGCAAGCATACATAGGCATATGTGTGATAGTGGTGGTGGATGCAAAGTACACAATAGATTAGACAAATGTAACAGACAACGAGTTGTACAATAAAACAAGGTGATTTTATTAGCTTGTAATAATAATGACACATAGCATAAATGAATGAAATTAATTTTTTTATTAAATTATTATTTATTTTTAAAATTTAAACTGTATTATAGATAGTAGGTTAACTTACCATAACCCGACTTGAACCCAATTAATCATTGATTAAGTAAATTAGGTTTATTTTGACTTATAGTTGATAAAAAAAAAAAATCAAACTCAACCCAATCGAACATATGATTAGTCGAAGTTAACTCATTAGAACCTTTATTGACACCCTAAATTTAGTTAGCACTAATTATCCAATTAAGTTTTTATTTAAAAAAATATTAATTTTAATACATGAAATATTAAGTAATATGTATATCTATGTATGTGATTTTAGGTTTCATCTATTAATATTTTATGAAAATAATTCATCTATAAATTACCAAAAAAAAATCTGAAATTAAAAATTGTGCACATATTTTATTAATCACAATCTTCCACAAAATCGAGTTTATTCGTAATTAAAGTCCCACTAATAAGCATACTCACTTAATAATCCACTAACATGAAATTAACTATTTATTTAATAATAATAATTAAATATTTAATAAAGTAATCAGTGATATAAAAAGACCAAACAAAATATTTCAATTATATTAAATATAAATAATTAGTATAATTATGACATGTTAAACATATTTTATATTCTGAAAATTATTTTTGAATGTATGATCCAAATATTTATTTTGATTTATCTTGAATTATTTATTCTGAAATAATTGAAAATTCATTCCAAAATATTCTTTCCCAAAATGTTAAACTAAAATTATTTAAAAAACTAAATATTTTAATTTTCTTAAAGCTTTCCAAATTCGCTTAATAAATATTCATTCTTCCACGTTCTTCTACTCATCCAATTAAAACAATAATAATCGTATAACAATCTTCTTAAATATATAATTTACTTACTTAATGTTATATATAACATCTCAATCAATCATGTGAATCTAAATCTAAGTCTTATTTATTCTAATAATTTATATCAAATTTTTATTTTATTATTCATTTATTATCTTAAATATTAAAGTGTCATTTGCTAATGAACACCATTCAATCCATGCTAATCTTAGCCACACAAATCACAAGTCAACGTTATTGAAGTTTATATCAAATGTTTTTATCTTTATATATTATTAATTATTTTATGAAGTTTTTGATATACATGATTAAAGAAATTGTTATTTTTATATTACATGAATACTTGTATGTTAATGTGTGAGACTTTAATTATCTAAAAAAATAATTTCATAAAAGATTGAGACTAAAATAATATGAAGTTTTTACAAATATTGTTTAATAATACTTAAAGTAACACCTAAAAACATACATAATAAAATTAAAGATTTTAGAATTTAGGGTATAAGGTTAAACAAAGAACATTAACCTTTAAATAATAAGAATAAGTATAAAGAAAAAATACCATTGTCTATTTTGAAGATAAACACAAATTAAAAAGTAGTAGACAATAATAAAAACAAGGTAGTTTACACATACATAATTAACAAGTATAAAAAAACTAAAATTATATACCAAACAATTAAAATGCTCATACGTAGGAATCAATCTCCAACATCAAACTCACAGGACACTCAATACATAACATTTAAATAACCTCCATATGTTTTGTATTCACATGTACAAGGAATTTGGAAATTATGGTAACCACTTATACTTCATCTACATAATAAAATTAATGATAAATAATATTGATAAGTATGAAAAGTAAAAATATCAAAATTATAAATATTTGGTATATTTTGTCCACTACATCCTAATCACATATGAAGGTTCCCTCTTAACTTCTTCATCATTTTTATTTTATTTTTCTTCAAACTTCTCCTTGTTATTTGAGTGCATTGAACAAGGGAATCAAACCTATAAAATAAAATATTAGATAAATATTTAAATATATATAATAAATTAAATTTAATACTTTAAAGTTCATGTTTTAAACTCCCAATTTTGGAAATGAATGCATATGGAAAGTTATTTTTCTTTAATTCTAACATCGTTTATTAAAAAATAATGAACTTTCATATTGTGAACTTAATGAATCAATATCCATTTTCGAAATTTGAAACTCAAATTACCCCACTTTGATCAAACAAATTCTAGTTTGCTCACTTTCATTAAAAAATATTACCATTCAAAGTTCAACAATAATAGAAATTCAATTTCAAATTTGGCGACAAGATAAATTTAGTCAATCTCAATATATTTTTATTTTATCTAAGTTCCATTAGTTAGAAGAAAAAACTTGGGATTAGAATAGATACCAACCTATTCAAGTATTGCTAGATTAATCTAAATATTCTGTTACAAAAAAAAAAAACACTACATTGATAATTATTTTTCATTTATATACATACATTTTAGAAATATTTTAGTAATATATTAAATATAAATCTATTTAAAAACTTAAAATAATTGATAATATTTTTAATAACGTAGTAAATATTTAAAAAAATAATTTAGTAACATATTAAATATATTAAATAATTTAGTAATATAATTACTCGATTATATTTTTTTAATTTAGCATGTGAATAAAAAAATTAAAATGATTATTGATTTAAATCAATTATTAATTTAGTTCATATATATATATATATATATATATATATATATATATATATGTTAATAAAAATATATTTTAATGTATTTATAAGAAACTTAAAGTTATTTTAATTACTGAATTAATATTTCAAATTTATATTACTAACTCAATTTTTTTATTTAGTAGTTGGATAAATATTTCAAGTTTATATTACTTATTTTTATATAAAAATGTAAAATTAATTCAGCTTATTTTTAAATTTAATTAAACTTAATAATATAATATAATATTATAATGAATCCATCAAGATTTAGTTAAAATTTATTTTTAAGTTATGATGTTTATTTTTGAAAGAAAAAAACAATCCGTTAGAAATAAAAAAAATTAAAATAATTAATTAAAGTAAAGAAATTCAATTTAATAAATGTATAATGTTACTAGTTATTTGATAATTAAATTTATAGTAATAATTATATAAAATTATAGAATCAATAAAATTTAATTTATTGCTGACATTTCATAAATAAATTAAAATAAAAAAACAAATGATTTAATTATTAAGCAAAAATTATTTAATAATATTAAAAATATAAAAAATAAAAAAATAAATAGATATATATGAATCACTTTAGTTATTTTAATTAAAATTAATTTCATGAAAAAACTATTTTCTTTTATTGTTTAATAGACTTATTTAATTGGTTAACTTAAATGTACATTTATGTTTAATAATTTGTTAAAAAATTATTTTAAAAATTAATTTTATCGAATTTATTTTCACTAAAATCTTGGTAATACTAATTATTTTTAAAAATTACAAATTTATTTTTATTTTTCTTTACGAAACATAAATTTATTTAAATAAAAACTCACGTTAACAATTAATTCATTTTAACTCCTCACTACTAAAATATTACTATAACTAGTTAAATAAAAATTAATATTATTTTTTAAAAATAAAATATTATTCTAACAAAATTTTATTAAATATTAATTATTTTATTATTCTTAAAATATTAGTTATACTATTATCTTTAAAATATTAGTTATATATTAAAAACTTTATATTTCAAATATGAAAATAAATATTTTAATTTAAATATTTAAATAATTTAATTATATTTGTTTACATAGTTCATGTTTTAATAAACTATTTATATAAATTATATTAATTACTATTTTCTTAAATATATCATTTTAAAAAATAAGAAATAAAAAAAGTGAAAAAACCTATGGGCTTAGCTAGGAAAAAAAATTGCAAATCTCTCGCCCTCACCCGTTAGGACAAGCAAGTCTATCGATGATCGTCCAACCCGAAAACATGCCATAAGTTAGGAAGTCATTAATTGTCCACATCAAAACAACTTTCATCATAAAATTTTGCCTCAATGACACATCATAAGTCAATATCCCTTCATTCCATAAGGTGCACAAATCATCTATAAGTGGTTGCAAGAATACATTAATCTTATGCTTTGAATTTAAAGGACCTGGAATTAAAATTGTCAGAAACATAAATTCTCTATTCATGCACATTGTAGGTGGAAGATTGTATAGAGTTAGGATAATCGACCAACAAGAATAACTTTTGTCATACTGACCAAAATGATTAAACCCATCTGCACATAACTCTAATCTGACATTTCTTGGGTCTTGACTAAACTTTGGGTGAACAATGTCAAAGTGGTTCCAAGCTTCCCAATCCGATGGATGATACATAATACTGGGGTCCTTTTCATTCTCGTTATGCCATCTCATGTGAGGTGCAGTGGCCATTGAAGAGTATAACCTTTTGAGTCTAGGAATAATTGGAAAGTACCACATTTTTTTAATAGAAATCTTTTTCTCAACTCCCCTCCTAGTGACAATCTTGTATCGATTCATTTCGCATATAAAACAATTAGTTATATTTTTAGATGAATTTTCATTATAATACAACATGCATCCGTTTGGACAACAATCAATTTTGAGACAACCCAATTTTATCACTGACTTCTTAGCTTGGTTAAAATTCGTAGTCATTCGATGATCTTCTGGCATAGTCTCTCCCATAAATTAGACCATTCTATTAAAACATCCTTCAGCCATATTATAATCAGATTTCAAGCTTAGAGCTTCCAAAGATGCTGACAATTCAAAGTGATGTGTACATCCTTCCCACAACGGTGCTTGTGCAGCAGCAAGCATGTCAAAGAATTTTTGAGTATCAGGATCAGGGTTTTCTGTCATGTCCTCTTCTCTAATTTCAGTCTCGGTTTGAAGTTGGTATCCAAGTGACGGTCCGACATGATCCATAATCATTTGATGGAATGGACCTAATTCTTCCCTTTGTTGAAAAGTTCCATGTGATCTCTCAACAACTACTGCAGGAAATTCCAGCGAATTTTCACCATGGTTTGTCCACCAATAATAATTAGGCATGAATCCCTCTTGATAAAGATCCCATGCAACTTGATCAACAAACTTGAAAATTTTACACTTATATTTAACACAAAGACATCTTAACATTTCACCTTGTTCTTGAAACATAGGTTGAGCAATAACATATTATAGGAAATGATACACTCCTTCTCTAAATTCATCTGTTAGATGTTTGTTACCATCCAATCTTTGATACATCCACATTCTACCAACGGGGATCTCCATTCTTGCAAACTATGTGGAGTGAATCCCATCCCATCCCATCCACATGCTATAATTTATTTTTAAAAATATAATATTATTTTTAATAAAAAACCCCCCGAGACCTTCACTCTTTTTCTCTCATTCTTCCCTAGCCTCCACCCCAGCACCCACTTTGTAGTCATCCCCGAGCCCTAGCCCTAGCCCCCTCACTGCTCCCCCCAAGTCAGCCCTCACCCTAATCCAACCTCCACCAAAGCTCCTCGTCAACCGCACGTCACCCTGTGAGCCACCGCGCCACACCTCTCTTCTTAACCTCCTCCGCAGCCTCTGCCACCGAAACGACCTTCAGTGGTTACTTGTTACCGGGTGAATTGATGTCCGGTTCATCCGGGATGGGATTCACTCCATATATATATATATATATATATATATATATATATATATATATATATATATATATATATATATATATATATATATATATATATATATATATATATATATATATATATATATATATATATATATGATTCCTAATATATGTGGATGTGGATGGGATTCACTCCACATAGTTTGCAAGAATGGAGATCCCCGTTGGTAGAATGTGGATGTATCAAAGATTGGATGGTAACAAACATCTAACAGATGAATTTAGAGAAGGAGTGTATCATTTCCTACAATATGTTATTACCCAACCTATATTTCAAGAACAAGGTGAAATGTTAAGATGTCATTGTGTTAAATGTAAGTGTAAATTTTCAAGTTTGTTGATCAAGTTGCATGGGATCTTTATCAAGAGGGATTCATGCCTAATTATTATTGGTGGACAAACCATGGTGAAGAGTCGCCGGAATTTCCTGCAGTGGTTGTTGAGAGATCACATGGAACTTTTCAACAAAGGGAAGAATTAGGTCATTTCCATCAAATGATTATGGATCATGTCAGACCGTCACTTGGATACCAACTTCAAACCGAGACTAAAATTAGAGAAGAGGACATGGCAGAAAACCCTTATCCTGATACTCAAAAATTCTTTGACATGTTTGCTGCTGCACAAGCACCGTTGTGGGAAGGATGTACACATCACTCTGAATTGTCAGCATCTTTGGAAGCTCTAAGCTTGAAATCTGATTATAATATGGCTGAATGATGTTTTAATAGAATGGTCCAATTTATGGGAGAGACTATGCTAGAAGATCATCGAATGGCTACGAATTTTAACCAAGCTAAGAAGTCAGTGATAAAATTGGGTTTGGGTTGTCTCAAAATTGATTGTTGTCCAAACGGATGCATGTTGTATTATAATGAAAATTCATCTAAAAATATAACTAATTGTTTGATATGCTGAATGTATCGATACAAGATTATCACTAGGAGGGAGTTGAGAAAAAGATTTCTATTAAAAAAATGTGGTACTTTCCAATTATTCCTAGACTCAAAAGGTTATACTCTTCAATGGTCACTGCACCTCACATGAGATGGCATAGCGAGAATGAAAAGGACCCCAGTATTATGTGTCATCCATCGGATGGGGAAGCTTGGAACCACTTTGATACTGTTCACCCAAAGTTTAGTCAAGACCCAAGAAATGTCAGATTAGGGTTATGTGCTGATGGGTTTAATCCTTTTGGTCAGTATGACAAAAGTTATTCTTGTTGGCCGATTATCCTAACTTCATACAATCTTCCACCTACCATGTGCATGAAGAGAGAATTTATGTTTTTGACAATTTTAATTCCAGGTCCTTCAAATCCAAAGCATAAGATTGATGTATTCTTGCAACCACTTATAGATGATTTGTGCACCTTATGGAATGAAGGGATATTGACTTATGATGTGACATTGAGGCAAAATTTTATGATGAAAGTTGCTTTGATGTGGACAATTAATGACTTCCCAGCTTATGGCATGTTATCAGGTTGGACGACCGCTGGTAGACTTGTTTGTCCTATATGTATGGAAAGAACAAAGACATTTTCTCTTAGTCATAGCCACAAGATCTCATATTTTGATTGTCACCGTCAATTTCTTTCACAAGACCATCCATTTAGGAGGAATAAAAAGGCATTCAAGAAGAACGTTGTTGAGATTGGTCCCCCTCCTCCACGTTTATCTAGTCTTGATGTCTGGAATAGGGTGGCACACTTACCAGTTTGCTATGAATTACAACAAGTAGACAATATTACAGGATATGGTATTACACATAATTGGAAGAAACAAAGTATTTTTTGGAGGTTGCCTTATTGGAAAACCCAACTTTTACGTCATAATATTGATGTTATGCACACAAAAAGAAATGTGTTCATGAATGTGTTTGACACTGTCATGGATATCAAAGGCAAAACTAAGGATACAAACAAGGCTCGATTGGATGTAGCTGAAATATGTAATCGAAAAGAGCTAGAGTTGAAAGACATTGGGCGTGGAAAACTTATCAAACCAAAGGCAGCATATGCTTTCACCAAATCCCAAAGACTCTCTATTTGTAAGTGGGTTAAAGAACCTAAATTGCCAGATGGATATGCTTCTAATTTGGGTAGATGTGTCGACTCGAATCAAGGAAAGTTACATGGTATGAAAAGTCATGACTGTCATGTGTTCATGCAACGATTACTTTCAATTGCATTTGATTCATTGCCAAAATCAATTTGGAAAGTACTAGTTGAACTTAGTCTTTTCTTTAGAGAATTGACTTCCACAACACTAAATATTGAACACTTACGAGTTATGGAAGAAAATATACTTGTTTTATTGTGTAAATTGGAACAAATATTCCCACCAAGCTTCTTTGATTCAATGGAACATCTTCTAATTCATCTACCTTATGAGGCAAAGGTTAGAGGTCCAGTTCAATATCGTTGGATGTATCCTTTTGAGAGGTATGTTTACACTAACTACTCACCCTCCATTTCTAAAGTATTTTATATGTTCTTTAAAGACTCCATTTTTGTATTCTTTTTTAGATTCTTACACTCCTTAAAAAAGAAAGTGAAGAATAAAGCTAGGGTGGAGGACTCTATTTGTGAAGCTTACTTGGTGGAAGAAACATCTACATTTGTCTCATTTTATTATCCTGATCATGTTGAAACAAGAAGGACTAGGATTCCTATAAATGTTCATGTAGGTGAAGGTTCTTCATCCTGTCCTCCTATTTCAATTTTCAACTACCCAAGAAGACCAATTGGAAAATCTCAAACATATTTTCTGCACCAAAGAGACTATGATGCTGCCGAATTATATGTTCTTCAAAATTGTGAAGAGGTTCAACCATATTTTGAGTAAGATGTTTTCACTCCTCTCACATCAAAATTACTCATGTTACTTTGTGTGGTTTGAGTAATTTGTTACGTGTTTACAGTATTTATATTAAATATTTAAGACAACTAAATCCTAGTATTTCTGGTGCCCAAATTGACCAAGACATTTCATCCTGTTTTCCTAAATGGTTTAAAAAATATGTAAGTTTTTGACTTATATGTCTTACAAATATTTATTCGACTTACATAGTCTAATGTGTAAAGGACTTTCTTGTCTTTAGGTTCTAAATCCAGAAAATAATATTGAAGATCCATTATTGGTTAATTTGGCATGGGGTCCCAAGAGAAAAGTTGAATTATGGCCTATGTATGTTATCAATGGATACAAATTCCACACTATTGTTTGGAGTGAAGGCATGAATTCTCGTAACTATGGTGTTTATGTACGAGGAACCAATGGTCAATTAGAGTCAGATTTTTATGGATTATTGTCTAATATTATTCAATTAGAGTATATTGGTTTGCCATTGATGAATTTAGTTCTCTTTCAGTGTGAATGGTTTGACAATACTCTTAATATAGGAACCAAAGTAGATAATAAATATGGAATCGTGGAAGTAAAGCAATCACAAAGATATAATAAAGTATATGATCCTTTCATATTTGCACAACAAGCAGAACAAATTTATTACACAAGTTATCCAGAGGGACACCGAAGTTGGTTGGGTGTAATAAAGACAAAATCTTGTAGTAGAATCATTGATAATATAGTCAGTCGAGTTGAGCATGAGACTCCATATCAAGATGATGAGCTTGTAGGACTTCAAGTAGTGCTTCGTGTTGATCCAAACTTCATTGATGATTCCCTTGCTGATGTTAATGATGAGGGAGAAGAAATAGATATACAATTACTAAATGAAAGAAATATAGATGAAGATGAGGATGAATATATTTCAAGTGAGGATGAGACTGAGAGTGATTTTGATGATACAGATACTTCGGTAATTCATGCATTAAAATTATTTTTACAATTGTTAATTTTGATTGTACACCTTTATTTAATATTGCATATATATATATATATATATATATATATATATATATATATATATATATATATATATATATTGATATGATTATGATTTAATTATTTGTAGTGAATGAGTGGTAAGCTAACCGACACGTTTGGGTGTAGAAAACAAAATAAGGTAATTCATTGTTTCAATTGTTTAATTTTATGCATGTTACATATGTAATAAGATCCGCTTGTAGATGCCACAAAGGGGTAGAAGTGGTGGTCGTAGACCACCTCATCGTGGTGGTCGAGGTGTACTTGTTGATGATAGAGGTTCACCCAACCCTAACTCTCCTAGTTCCGTTCGACCAAGATCCATGGAGTCTACTAATCCTATGTTTGTAGAACGCGCACCTCTCTCAACTCAGCGAGAATCTCCTGTAGCTATAATAAGGCGACATTTGGTCAAGCTACACAGTACACGGGTCGGTCGCAACCGAGGTTGAGTCCGAAAATATGGTTGATCAAAGGTCGTGGTTACAAGCAGACAAAAGAGAGTAAGTATGTTTTAATTTAATTATAATTCTTTAATATGAAATTTCTTAATAATATCAATCCCACAATATATTTCAACACAGGTTTATACCAGCAAATGGTCCTCCTGCTATAATCTCTAGAATCATCAAACAAAAATTTGATGAACCAAGTCCCACTTGGAGAAAGGTTTCACTTGAGCTTCGAGATAGATGGTTTGGAGAGTTCAAGGTAATTTGAAGTATAGTTACATTAAACAATGTCATTTCATTCTTATAAATTAAATGTTTGTTGTGTAATTTTTTTATACAAAAAAAGTATATATGGGATGTGGAACAAGAGCAAGTCATAAGATCTGTTTTTGATAAGAAAGGTTCTCAAATTTTAAAAAACTCAATGAACAAAGTTAGGAATAGTAAGGATACGGGGATCTGAATACCGCCAGTTGTTTGAGCATCTTTGGACTTACATTGGAATTCTCCAGATTTCCAAAACAAGAGTGTCATTGCCAAGGCTAATCGAGTTGTTGATAAGGGTGCCTCGACTTACAGTGAGGGTTTCATATCTACTCATGACTCACTTTGAGAAGATGGTAAGTTTATTATATTTTTATATAAGTAATTTAATACAATATATTAGACTTTAGGTAATGAATTTTGTCTCATTTTAACGTGTAGACTACGAAGTTTCAACGGGAACCAACCGTTTGGGAGGTAGTTAAGAGGACAAAAAAATTAAAGACTGGACAATGGATCAATGAAAAAACTCGTTATCTTCGTCGTATGTTTAACATCTAAGTTATAATTTATTATTCAATATATGTTTTCTTCATAATAATTATATTTCACTTCATTTTTAGGAACAATATATGCAGCGTAGAAAAGAAGTCCATCAACATAACTTGCGTGAAGGCTCATCTTCACAAAAGTCTCCTATTGTCTCTATTGATGATAATGAAATATACTTTTCAATTGCTGGAGATGGAAATAAAAAAGAAAATGTGTATGGACTTGGTACAATGAGCAAAAAGTTCACTACTACATCAGGTTCTCAATCTTCTATTACTCAAACTCCAGTACTTCATGAAATTGAACAAATGCGTGAGACTATTGAAAAGTTAAATGTTGAATTGATGGCAAAGCATAATAAGGAGAAGACACTTCAAGAAGAGATGCAGGAGTTGAGGAACAACCAACGCCAACAAGATGAGCAGATGAAGCAGAGGCAACTTATTTTACAACATATTCAAATGAATAGTCATCCTACTACAAGTCAACATGATATTGACAATATACCAAAGGACTAATTTTCAATTTTATGATATTAAGACTTTGAATATTGAGTAGTTGTTTAGAAAAATTTTATTTCTGATATGACTTTGAATTTTTCTTATTATGATTTGAATAATTTGACTTTAGTTCTTAAGTTTTCATTTGTGTTTTGTTTGGATCAATTAAGCATGTACAAATTTTGCAAAATTGGATATACAAAATTTTAAACGAAAATTTTCAGATTTGGTTAGATTAGCGACCGAATTTTTGGTCGCTACAAATATATTATAATATACAATTCAAATTTAACGACCAAAATTATTCTCGTGACTATTTTTGCGACCGATTTAGCAACCGATTTAAATTATTATTTAAATAATTCAATTAATGTATTAGCGACCGATTATATCGATTGCTATTATTAGTAACTTTGTCTCCAATTTAGCAACTGATTTAGTATATTAATTTCTATCACTATTTTTGCGATCGATTTAGCGATCGATTTTAATTATTATTTAAATAATTTAATTAATATATTAGCGACCGAATATATCGGTCGCTATTTTTTAAAAACTTTACCACCGATTTAGCGACCGATTTATTATATTAATTTCGGTCGCTATTTTGGTCTTTAAGTCATAAGTAACCAAATTATTTAGCGACCACCTTATCGGTCGTTATTTTGCGACCGAAATGTAAATCGGTCGCTAACAAATTAGCGACTTGACCTTTTGTGACGAACCATTTCGATCGCTAACAGAATAACGACCGATTTTTTCGGTCGCTAATAGTGTTTTTTCTTGTAGTGATTACATTAGAGTATATATAGTGGGCAGCATTGAACAAGGGTAGAATTGTCAATTCAAATAATTAAAACTAAAATCAAATTTCAAAAGAGAAGTACCTGAAATTCCAAAAGAGAATTAATGAAACAAATACTAAAAAGTTAAAAGAAAAGAAAAATTGAATTCTGCAGAGATAACTATTGAAAATGAAAGCTAATCATGTTTTTACAATACCTTTGCGATCAAATTACTCAAGACTGAACATTGACCATATACAACACATAAGAATAAAGAAAGTTGCCACAGATTAAAGGTTGCTTCTTTGCACACAGTAATGATATGGGATAGATATGTGTCAAAATACTTGTTGTTCTATTATTTAGTTCAATTAATATATTCAGACCCCTAGCTAACTAAGAAAACACAATAACAATTAATCAGATTCAGAATTTAGAGAATCTCCATTTTCTCCCAGCCTTCTCTTCTGACCATGAATTCTTTCAAGCTATGTTTTTTATTTCTCTTTGGTGTTAAGCTTGTCAACAAGTTTTAAGAAAGCCTTTGCACTAAAACTAAGTACCGTAATTTGGGAGGAGAGATTGATTCCTAATTAGGATTAGGGTGATTAAAAACCCTTGTATTATTCATCCAGCAGTTTATATATATATAAGCACAAACCAAAACGTTGATTATATTAGGATGATCAAGTATTCCTAGGTACTTTTCCACTAGTTAGTATTAATTGAGATTTGAGGCATAAGCTTGAGACAATTGCTTATTCCGTTACTCTTCAACCAGAAATGTTTCTATATTATCACTCACTAACTCATTAAATTTAAAAAAAAAAAACTGAAAAATATAAATCCTGACTTCAAGAGACATATGTATAAGTAAACTGAAACGCATTATTATTATATTCAGAATAAGATGCATTTGATGTCATATTAGTAAAACGCATGCCAGACTTAGACTAAAATGGTCCTGCAACTAGAGTTTAGATTTGAATATATACAAAGATATAGGGAGTCTAATCTTACATATTAGGCGGTGGCTGCAGGATTGCCGATGGAGGCCCTGGTGGCGGCGCGGTCACAGATGCCACGTATGGCGAGTGATGCAGGGTGCCTTGCGGAGTAGCTAGGGCTGGAAAGTGGAGATTGTGACTGAGAAGAAGAACAAGGGTGTGTGTGAAGGTGGTTTGGGAGAGAGGCGCGAAAAAGGGACTCACAAGTTAGTGATTTGCAGTGGTGGATCGGCTGGCGAGGCTTGGCCAGATGGGAATTGGTGGTTCGAAGGTGAGGAGGCTCTGGGTGAAGGCAGTGGCCGCCAGTGATCGCGGCGCAGTGGAGAGGGAACCAGGAGGCTATTCGCGGTTAGGGATTCGATTGGGGAAATCAGGCGTGATTCGCGGTTAGGGTTACATATATTTTTGTTTCATATAAAAATAAAATGCTAATAATAAAATAATAAAGAAAATTATAAAAACATATATAAATTATATTTATATGTACAAAATATTAAAGATATCCATATTTTTAAAAAATACTAAAATATATTAAAAAATTATACTTTAAATTGATGAAATATATTTAAAAAAAGTTATATTTATTAAAGTATTAAAAAATATTTTGTAATATATAAATTAAAAAAAATTATCATTAAAATTTTTAAAAATTATTAATTTTCTAATTTATACACAATGAAAATAAATTATAAATAGTATATAATATATTGGTATATTGGTATAATATATTTATATTCTAATTTTTAATTAAACTAAAATTAAGCTAATAATATATAATCATATATGAGGGGATAATAAATTTAAGTGTGTATACAAATGTTGATCTTCTTAACTATAAAGAAACAGTAGAAAAATATAAAGATAAAATTTAAATATGTGAATTTTGAAGATAAAGACTATTTATATATATATATATATATATATATATATATATATATATATATATATATATATATATATTCTAGTATATCAATTAACAATAATAATACATAAAATTTAAAAACTAAACTAAAAAAAATAAGTTTCAATTTATAAAAAAATACATTACTAAAAGTATCATATTATATTAAGATTTTCATTATTTTTGTTAATTATAAATTTAAGTGTATTTTCACTTTTGATCCATCATAAATAAAAATAAACATTCTCTTATAAATGTTGTTCTATTTTAATCTATCATTAAATTTGTTTTATATTATTTGAGACAAGTATTTAAATTTTTTTATATTTTATTTTTACGTATTTTTTAACTTCAAATTTATTTTTTATTTTTATTATTTATTTTCTTATAATTTAAAGTAATTAATATTACTTTAACATTTACTTTGATGATTTTTATTATAACAAATCAAATAAAATCATTTGATAATACCAATTAATTAGAATCATAACATCAAATATTTAGATGACTAGATTATTTAAAAATAAAAAATAAAAACTAGTATTATCTTAAATTTATTAAAAATATAATTAAATCTTCATTTTCTTATCCAATTTTATAAATTTTTTAATAAAAATATAATATATAAAAAGTTAAAATTTTAAAAAGGCACAATCTTAACTTACATTAACTGTTTTTTTTGAAAAAATTGACAAGAAAAACTGGGCTTTGAAAAAAAAATTAATAATTTTGAAGTTATTTTAGTGATGAAGCTTCCAAATGTGATTCATGCATTTATTGAGCAAAATTGGAAGTGTGTTGAATATAAATTTAAATATATTTTTAATTTATTTTTAGTAATTATAAAATAGATTTTTTTTTATTTTTAATTTTTCTAGTAGTCTATTTTTAATCTTTGTTATTAATTATGTTAAAAATGAAAAATATTAAATAGTATACTTAAAGTAAAAAATATTTCAACTAAAGATAAATATATTTTTATAAATAATTTAATTAAATAATATATTTACTATCTAATATCAATTATATTTTGATATAAAAAAATTTATGGTATATCAATTATATGAAAACCATGGTTAAGCAATTAATAATAATAAAACAATAAATTTTAAAATTAGATTAAAAATAAAGTATTATAAAATAAAATTGTAATAATTTGATTGAAATTGTACTTTTTTAATTAATTAAGTTAACGAGGAATTAAAATGTGATAATTTGATGTGTTAAATTTTTTTAATATAAATTTTTAAAATATAATTTAATTTCAATTGAAATTTTCAATTCAAAAATATATTAAAGAATATTTGTTATTAAACTTTTCTTAAATAATATATTGAATACTTAATATCACTCTAGTCTTAATTTATTACAATTTAAATTTTTAATAAATTTGATTTATTTTTATTTTAGTAATTTAAAATTAAAGTTAATCTTCATTTTGTTAACATTAAGACCAAAGTTGATTTTTAAAGTATATTTAAAAAAAATTACTTTTAAAAAATAAATTACTTTTAAAAAATAAATTGTAAAAAATATACTAAAGCAATTAAAGTATATTTATAAAAAAATAAATTTAAATATAATAAAAAAATTATGTTCATTAGCGACATATTTTAATTTGGTCGCTATTTTCTCATTAGCTGACCGATTTCAATTCGATCGCTATTTCAATTTGTAATTTGGTCGCTAAATCGAGTCACTAAATTATTTTTTTTATTTTAGTATAGAATAGCTTCTGATTTAGCGACCGAAATTTTGCGACGCAAACTATTAGTCACTATTTCGGTCGTTAAATAAAAAAGTGAAACCAAATCATATTTCGGTGGCAAAATTGGTCGTTAATTGCGATGGAATAAAATCGATCGCTAATTTCGGTCGCTAAAAATATTTTTTCTTTTAGTGTTCCATTTATTTCATAATTCAAGCCCAAATATCTTGTCCTAGTCCAAAATTTCAATGAAATTAGGATTCTATTTCACCACAAGTCTTAGTTTTCGGTAGTGATTTTTAAAAATAATATTCAAAATCTCCCTCATTTTCCTCATTTGATCAAGAATATCCATATTTAATATTCATATTCAATAGTTCCAATTCAATGAGATTGTTGTTGGAGGGTTTTAGTTTGTTGAATAACATGGTTAATTTCTATCTCCTCTTAAGGAAAGAAGGACTAGGTCTAGAAAGATATTAATTCACTACAATATTTTCTTCGGTTATAATTACATATCTAAACAGAAATGTGAAAATTAAAATAAATATTTAAAAATAAAAACTAGTATTATTTTAAATTTATTAAAAATATAATTAAATCTTCATTTTCTTATCCAATTTTAGAATTTTTTTTAATAAAAATCCAATATATAAAAAAGTTGAAATTTTAAAAAGGCACAACCTTAACTTACATTAACTTTTTTTTTTTTGAAGAAGCTCGACAAGAAAAACTGAGCTTTGAAAAAAAAATTAATAATTTTGAACTTATTTTAGTGATGGAATTTCCAAATGTGATCTAAACATTTATTGAGAAAATTTTGAGGTGTGTTGAATATCAATTTAAATATGTTTTTAATTTATTTAAATATGGTTTATTTTTAGTATTTATAAAATGGATTAGTTTTAAATTTTTAACTTTTCTAGCAGTCTATTTTTAATCTTTGTTATTAATTTTGTTAAAAATGAAAAATATTAATTAGTATACTTAAAGTAAAAAATATTTCAACTAAAGATAAATATATTTTTATAAATAATTAAATTAAATAATATATTTATTATCTAATGTATATCAATTATATTTTGAAATAAATTTTTTTCTAGTATATCAATTATATGAAAACAACTATGGTTAAGCAATTAATAATAATAAAGCAATAAATTTAAAAATTAGATTAAAAATAAAGTATTATAAAATAAAATTATAATAATTTGATTGAAATGGTAATTTTTTTTAATTAATTAAGTTAATGATAAATTAAAATGTGATAATTTCATGTGTTCAATTTTTTTAATATAAATTTTTAAAATTTAATATAATTTCAATTAAAATTTTCAATTGAAAAATATATTAAAGAATATTTGTTATTAATTTTTTCTTAAACGAGTGTATTGAATAGTTAATATCACTCCAGATCTTAATTTATTTCAATTTAAATTTTTAATAAATTTGATTTATTTTTATTTTAGTAATTTAAAATTAAAGCTAATATTCATTTTGTTAACATTGAGACCAAAGTTTATTTTTAAAGTATATTTAAAAAAATAAATTAATTTTAAAAAATAAATTACTTTTAAAAAATAAATTGTAAAAATATATTAAAGAAATTAAAGTATATTTATAAAAAAATAAATTTAAATATAATAAAAAATAATATTAATTAGCGATCAATTTCAATTCGATCACTATTTCAATTTGTCATTAGTTGTTAAATTAGTCACTAAATTATTTATTTTATTTTAGTATGGAATAGTCATTGATTTAGCGACCAAAATTTTGTGATACAAAATATTAGTCGTTATTTCGGTCGCTAAATAAAAAAATGAAACCAAATCATATTTCGGTGACAAAATCGGTCGCTAATTGCGACCAAAATAAATCGGTCGCTAAATTGCGACTAAATTAAATCGATCGTTAAATCGGTCGCTAATTGCAAATGAAAAAATTTAGTCGCTAACTTTGGTCGCTAAATGTGTTTTTCTTATAGTGGATTTTAGTCATAGATCGGTTATTAATTTTAGTCACAGGTACGATTACTAGTTATAGTTACAGATTCAACCATTGATTTCAGTCACAAATTTACCTAAATTTTAGTCATTCTTGATATTTTTCTTATAATGTCTGCTTTGTAAAGTGTGTCTTATTGAGATGAACGATGAAACTAGTAAGGATCCCCACTAAAGATATAAATTCTTAGCAAGGGTTTTCATTCATTTGAAAGTAGTAGTGGTTAAGAAATATTTACATTTAAGGAGAGAGTATTCTTATATATAGGAAATCACTTGAGGTGAAGTGTTAGAATTAAAATGTGAGTTGAAATCCTACATTGGATAAAATTAGTCTTTATTGTCTTAAGTTTTTAGATTGAATGTGAAACCATATTCTCTTATATATTTATTTTGTCTCACTTAATTAAATCCAATAATGGTGTTAACTCCTTTTTTTTAATACTAACATATTTTTCAAGTATTATTAGAATATAGTTTTAATATATATATATATATATATATATATATATATATATATATATATGTGTGTGTGTGTGTGTGTGTGTGTTTATGTGTGAATATATGATATTTATCTCAAGCAAAAATTGTCAAATAACTTCATCTCAGATTCTAATTTCACCAAGATAGGATTAGATTATTAGTACAAAATGGAGCTTTTACGTCTATTATTTTGACCATTTTACTTCAAAAACAAGTTCTACATTAATACAGGAGACGTACATTTTCATCGAACATAATCACCAATGTAAATTTACGTCAAACTAGGAGCATACCTGGCGTAAATTTATGTCGGACTTGGGGTATACCTAACATAAATTTAAGTCGGATATGTCTCTGGTCTGACGTAAATTTCATTTTTTTTAAAGCGAGTCCGGTCCAGATTTCAATAGACAATCATTCAAAAATACAACAATACAATATAATACAAAGACTAAATTAGTACAAAGGTTAAACTACTTAAAAGTTAAGTATTACAAAACAAAACTAATATAAAGTTTAAACTAATACAAAAACTAAACTAATACAAAAGTTAAGTTACCTAAATGTTAAACTACATACTGCAATATAAACAATAACCTACAAATTAAGTATTAGAAATGTTGAACAAAAAACATTGTTCATTATTCTCTAATTTGTGTAATCTAATAGTAGAGATGGATATAAATCTTGAAATACCTGAAACATTAATTTGAATCATGTTTATATGTAATACACATAAAAGTAAATTAACTTAACAAATGTTGAAAGAAATTACTTCCATTTAAGAATCAGTTATACTCACACAAACTTTTGTCTATTATAAGTGGTTATGAGCATAGTTTGGAAAAATATTTGGGACAAATCCCCTTCGGCCATTTGCCCCCTCTTCCTCATTTTTTTCTCTTCTTCCGAACATTTTCTTTTTTATTTTCTCCTAAAAAGTTATCATTCTTCGAACATTTTCTGTTTTTTTTTTCATCATCATAAAATCCTAAACCCTATATCACTACTAGAAATATGATTAATAGTGACCGAAATTAGTAACCGAAAAATTCAGTCACTGATAGTAACTGAATCAGTGACTGATTTCCGTTTTATATTTAGTGACTGATTTAGTGACTAAAATTTTAGTCACGGAAATCGGTCACTGATTCGGTCACCAAATCAGTCATTGATTCAGTCACTACTAGAAAAATGGTTAATAATGATCGAAATTAGTGACCGAAAAATTCAGTTACTAATAGTAACTGAATCGGTGACTGATTTCTCTTTTTATATATATTGATCGATTTAGTAACTAAAATTTTAGTCACTAAACAAATAATATATAAATTAGTGACCATTTTTTATTTATATAAATAATTTTTAAAAATATTTTAATAATATATTAAATATAAATCTACTTAATAATTTAAAATAATTGATAAAATTTTTAATAACATTATAAAAAATTTAAAAAACAATTTATTAACTTATTAAATAATTTAGTAATATAATTATTTTATTTTATTTTTTAATTTAGTATGTGAATAAAAAAATTAAAATTAATTATTAAATTAGTCACCGATTCAATCACTAAAATAATTATTAATTTAATCTCTTATATATATATATATATATATATATATATATATAATCAATGATTAAATTAATTATTAATTTAGTCTCTTTTATATATATATATATATATATATATATTATTTTTATGTTAATAAAAATGTATTTCAATGTATTTATAAAAAAAATTAAAATTATTTTAATTATTGAATTGATATTTCAAATTTATATTAATATTTTAAATAATTTAGTAATTGGATAAATATTTTAAGTTTATATTAGTATTTTTATAAAAGTGTAAAGATTAAGTGAACTTATTTTAAAATTTAATTAAACACAATAATATAATATACTATTAACCATAAATTTGTGAAGATTTAGTTAGAAATTAATTTTAAGTTTTATCGTTTTTATTAAAAAAAATTGTTAAAAAAATCAAAATAATTAATTAAAATAAAGAATTTTAATTTAATAAATGTGTTAATATTATTAGTTATTGGAGAATTAAATTTATAATAATAATTATATAAAATTATAGAATTAATAAAATTTAAATTATTGGTATTTTTTTAATCATGAAGCTAAAATTTGATAATATTAATAAATTAAAATAAAAAATAAAAAAATTTATATATATATCACTTTAATTATTTTAATTAAAAATAATTTCATAAAAAAACTAATATTTGAAAATAAAAATGCAAAATATATAGTTTTTCTTTTATTTAATTATATTTTTTATTTTTTACTTTTTGGGTTTTAGTCCATAACAACAATTTAATTGCTCTAATTTCTACAAAAATATATAATTTCTCTTATTAACAAATTTTTTTAATCAGATTAAGAAAATTATTACTAATAAGATTCAAAACCAGTACCTTAGAGTTAGATATTAATACTCCAACCACTAAACTGTTAGAATTTTTTAATAAAAATTTACAAATAAATTATATTTATATACAAATAAATATATATCCGTGTAAATATATAAATATAAAATATATAAATACAAATATATTTATATATTTTGATATATTTATATATTTATATGTTCGATGTAAGGATCACGCTAAAGGGTGAAAGTATGTGTCGAGTGAGTTTTCAAAATTTGATGTCAAATTTGTGAGCGAGTTTCTTTATATGGATTTATAATTTAATGATAGAATATAATCTTTATAATTTATTTATATAATGATATAAAATAATTGTTTTCTTTATTTATTTTTATTTTATTTTAATTTATTCTTTTTATCTTTTTTTTCCTTCTATTATTTAATTAAAATTCTTATATTAAAATAATTTTTCATTATTAAAAATAGTTAAATATTTATTTTTAAAATTATTTAATTTAACAAATTATTATGAATTAATCTATGTCTGGAAAAAATAATTATTAAAAGATGATTTTGATTAATTTATAATAATATATGTTAGGAAAAATTTGTTCAATTAATAATCATAATTAGATTAATTTATAATAATTTGTTAAATTAAATAATTTTAAAAATAAATATTTAATTATTTTTAATATTGAAAAAAATATTTTAATATAAGAATTTTAATTAAATAATAGAAGAAAAAAATATAAGAAGAATAAATTAAAATAAAATAAAAATAAATAAAGAAAAAAATTATTTTATATCATTATATAAATAAATTATAAAAATTATATTATGTCATTAAATTATAAACTCATATAAAGAGACCCACTCACAAATTTGATATCAAATTTTAAAAATCTACTCGACACACTTTCACCCTCGAGCGCCCCTCACATCACATATATATATATATATATATATATATATATATATATATATATATTTGTATTTATATATTTTATATTTATATATTTACATGGATATATATTTTTATTTGTATATAAATATAATTTATTTATAAACTATTATAAAAAATTCTTAGTAGTTAAGTGGTTGGAGTATCGACCTCTAACTCTAAGATATTGGGTTCGAATCCCGTCAGTAATAATTCTTTCAGTCTCTAACTATTTTAGTTAGTGACCGAAAATTTGGTCATTATTTGATGTTTTTGTTGTAGTGTATATTGTAATATCTTCACATCATATCATATTATATTTCAAACACATAAACAGATAGTCACAAACTACAACAATTCAATTTCAATAATATGATTGATATCTCCAAAAATAATCACGGATTTAAAGATACATACACAGAACATTAACCTCAAATATACAAAAAACGCTTTAAAACTCGAATTCAATTGGAGAAAAACGTCAATCACCACAAATGGGACATAATGCAAGTGTTTTCATCACTCATTGTGATCAAAATGTACCTTAAGAGAGGAGCTTGTTTATTTGTTGCAGTCATCATCACTTGAAAACCCTTACATGAGAGGAAAAAAAGAAGTCATAAAGCGATAAAAATGTGATTTTTATATTAGACTTCATAGGAACCGACGTAAAAGTTGTTTTTTACGACAATTAGGGAGTCACCTGACGTAAAAATTTTACGTTGACCTCTAAAAAGTCCGACGGAGAAGTAGTGTCCCTTATATACAAAAATGTCACCCATATTTTTAAGTCGATTTTTTTTTGTCCAACGATCGTAAAAAGTTCATTAATATTAACTTATCCTTTCTTTTCATACACTAATTTTTTTTTTACATAACAATGAGCTTTTGACGCTGAACAAAACACATTATTAATAGAATAAAAAAGATGTTTTCCTACCCTCCAAGCATCTTGAAACATACACAATAATTAGCTTATATATTATTTTTACTTAATAGATCTTTAATATGAAAATTGTGAGATTAATTCATAAATAAATTATTGGAGAAAAGAAAAACATATCTGAAAGACAATACCTTTTTTCTTAACATTCTCTTTACATACAGTTTAAATTCACAATTATTTATGGATTTGGGATGGAACCTTCTTGATTGATATATTTGTACTGCTTTTACTTCTCATCGATGATTGGTTGAGGAAACATGATTATTTCACCCACTAATTGATTCTCCTAAGCATAAAAAAAAATGATTCTCTCAACTAAAGTTACATGACACGTGTATGTGCGTATTGCAGTTATATCAATAAATATGGAACATTAATTGTATTTTCTTTTCACCGATAGAGTAGTTTTTGAGTTATGACTACGTGCATAATCTTTCATGAAAATAGCTTAGTTTTTCTTCTGTCATTGAAAAGAAAAACACGGCATGGACTTAACTTTGAACATAAATCTATCTTAAAGTCCAAACACTAATTAAGATCCTTGTGATCATTTTCACTTTAGGGTTAAAATTCATGGTGTTGATTTTATCTTCCCATGTGTTGCACTCGTAACCATTTTAACTTTCCAAGCAAACTTAATTTTTTATACAGGTACACGTTACCCGACACCAATGACAAATTTCTTTGTTTTCTTTTTTCTCAGAATTGTTTTGGAAGCAATATAATATACCGAAGTGGACACGTTTTTGATAAATGAATGAATGGGAAAATAAACAAATGGGGTTTGACTTCTACGCCTTAAGTTGTTGGAAACTTCTAAGTTTTCAAAGACACCCAAACACGTCTTAGGTAGTCGCCAATAATCACGATTTGGGGAAGGAAACAACTCAACATTCAAGCGCAAGAAAATGGAACCAATTTTATTAAAGAAAGTTATTTCTTTGATTATTTAATGAAAAAGGAAATAAAATCGAGAATGATGTAAGACTTAGTAAACGTGTGAACCTTCCAAACGTGTCCTTAAGTCCATGAGGGACGCGTAGTTTTACCCTTATATATACCCCATTAGTTCCTTTCCAAAATCATTGTGCCCATTTCTTCTCATTAAATACACAAAACCCATTTTTCTTACACAAGAAAACAACATCATTGTTAGAACCATGTCTTTCTTTAACAAATTGCCTTTGATCCTTTTACTTTCTTCCCTCTTCATCCATGCATCTTTGGGTGAGTAATCCAGTTTATCTTTGTATAATGAGATAAGACTTTCCTTGCTTTTTTCATTGTTGTTAGGTTTTTTTGTTTCATAACATGTGTAGAATTTATGAATTGGCAGGTGAGATGGCATGTGAGGATCTTCCAAAGGAAGTGTGTGCATTCTCAGTAGCTTCATCGGGGAAGAGGTGTTTGTTGGAGACAGAGAAGGCGGCGGACGGCGGCGTGGAGTACCAATGCCGGACGTCGGAAGTGGTGGTGGAGAGGATGGCAAATTACATAGAGACAGACGAATGTGTGGAGGCATGTGGGGTTGATCGGAACTCTGTTGGTATTTCTTCTGATGCATTCTTTGAGCCTCAATTCACCGGCAAACTTTGCTCTTCAGAATGTTATCAACGTTGCTCCAACATTGTTGACCTTTTCTTCAACTTGGCTGCTGGAGAGGGTAAGATTTGTTCATTGCTAACTCTAACCACCATCTTCACATACTTCTGTCAAATTTTCCATAATGTTTATTTCACGTCACTTTTCTATAACTTATAATAATAATAAAAAAAAATCAATCACTAAATTGAAAATAATATTAGTGACTAAATTACATTTATTTTTATTAATTTTTAATAATAAATAGGGTATCGTGGTTAATTTTGGTTCAATCTTACCTTAAAAAAATCACATGAATTAAATATAAAATTTAAATACAGTTTTTAAATGATTTTTTGTTATAAATTTATTAAGCATATTATAATAAAATAATTATTAAATAAAAAAATATTAAGAATTAATTATAATATTTATATTTTTAATTTATTTTTATAATTAATTTAAAAAATAATAATATATATCTTAAATTATAAAAAACTAATAAATTATTTTATATAAAATATTATTTTATATTTTAGTTTCAAGAATATATATTATAATTTCAGTTTGGTTTAATTCAGATTGATTTTTAATTATCCAATAAAAATGAAATCGAATCCATTAATTTTAAAACTTTTAATAAAAATATCATTTTTTATTAATATTTAATTTTATTTTTGAATTGATTTAATATATTCTTCATTATAAAGGAAAGGATTAAAAAAAATGTGCACACAAGACATGAAATATAAGTAATTAAAATCATTTCAATTTCCGAAACTTCATTATCATAATTAACATGTTTGGTAGTCTTTTGTTTTTTAACTTGGGTTGCAGAATTGACCCATTATAAAACTAGTGGTCGTGGTCAATGATGATCATTAGGTACCATCTCATATTAAAAAACAAAAGAAAAAATAGTTGTGTCTACGAATAACTTTTCCTAGGTGGAAGTTTAACTAACAAGAATAGTCTGCGTGTTAATGCATGCGTTGTTGCTTGGGTTTTCTTAACTGATACAATAACGCCATCTCAACAAAGAAAATAAAAATTAAGGTGGTTACCTTTTCTTAAACATAGGACAATTCTCATTCGTGTTCTGCTTTTTTGTTATGCTTTCACCGTTCACTCTGAAAGCCTTAGCGTACCAAATACCCATTTTAACTTGAAACCTAATCAAGGTATAGATTGTTGTTATAAAACAAATAAATAATTAAAATAAAGAAACTGTGGCTTCCACAAAATATGTGTGAAAGATATAAAAGTTTTATGATGTGTTGCAGGGGTATTTTTGCCAGAACTGTGTGAGAAGCACAAGACGAACCCTCGTCGAGCCATGGTTGAGCTTGTGAGCTCTGGAGCTGCACCTGGACCTGTTTCTGACGTGTCAGAGGACATTGTGGCAGAACCTGCACCTTCTCCCCTGTAATTTTGGTCCCTTGAAATTCCACTTTCCTTTGCAGAAATGGTGTGAATTGAAAGAGCCGTTTATAATTATATTATGAATAGTGTTACCATGTTAGAAGATGGAGGTACATGGCTTCATTTTTATGGGTTGTGTTACGATTATTGTAATAATAATCAAGAGTGAGTTGTGAATGGTGTTGATAGATTTATGTTATGACGTTGATTTTGAAGTTTCGCAAATTTTGGATTTGGATTTGTTTATGCTCTTAACCAGCATATTCGTTTGAGAGATGATAATAATGACAACTAAGTGCTGTATAAATATTCTTATAATGAGATTATTTCTTTTGTGTAGTCATGAAATAAAAAGTTCATAATTCACAATTTATATTTTACTTTTTATAATTTACTTTTGAGTGATATTATAATTTACTTTTTATTTACTAAATTGATTTATGTAAAATTAAATTAAATATCTTATTATTTTAAAAGATGAAATCAAAAGTTGATTATAATAATATTATGACATTGATTGTAAACTAGATTATCAATATTGAATCATTTACACGAATAAATATATATATATATATATATATATAATATTATAATATATAAATAAGTATAATTCTATTTTAATAAAATAATTTTATAAAATTGAATTAAATATATCCAAAAAATTATTTATCACATTTATTATATTAACCAACAGGACATGATGTAACTTATATTTGGATTTGGTTATTTTTAGTCAAAGAAAAAAATGAGAAGTTGGATTTATAAAAAAAGATATAATTTGAATTTGATGAGTTGCATAAAAAAGTTTAGTGAACGAGGGAATAAGTAGTACATCATTGATTATGTAATGATGCTTAATTTACATAACGAATCCTATTTAAATCATGTAACCTATAAAATACAAATTAATTATATTTTAATTACAAATTTTAATTGTTTTAGTCAAACAAATACAACTTCTCCTATCTACATTAAAAATAATATTAGAAGGTAAATAAAAAATATTATTAAAATAAAATTATTAAAATATGATTTAATTAGATATAATTATTTATAATAAATATATTGATTGTTACATTAATTATTCATTTATAATATTTTTATTTTTACAATATAAAACTTATATTAACAATTAAACTCTTATAATTATGATTATTAAAATTTAAGTTTGAATTTTGAATAAATTTAATTTAATTAGTTACATTTTTAATTAAAAAAATAAGTAAAATATTATTAAAAAATATATTTATTTAATTTTAAAATATAAGAAACAAAATAACATAATTACATATAATTTATATTATAAAATTTAAAATATATTTAAATTTCACCGATTAAAAAAAAATAGTTTTTCAAATTTATTTAAATATATTAATACTATAGTGTAAGTTATTAATAAATTTTAATTTTTTAATAATGTAATTTTAATGTATAATTTTATTTTTCATTATATTTTTATTTTATATATATATACATTTTAATTAGTATGTAAAATAAAAATTTGTACTTGATTTGTAATTAATTATTTAAAATTTATTTTTAAATAAATTTTAAAACAATTTTTTCAATTTAAAAGTACTTATAAATTTTTATAATTATAAAAAATAATTTATTTTTTTAAAATATCATAGATTATTTTTATAAATTATATATAAATTAATTTTAATATATATAATTTTTTTATCTATAATATAAATTAATTAGTTTATATTAATTATATCATAATTTTAATTCATACTAATTTTACTTAAAAACAATAACAAAATATTTTGGTCAAGATACATTTTATCTTATTATTTAATTTTCTTTTATTCCATTATATCAATTTTATGTTCCTTTTCTCTCGTTTCTCATATTTTTTATTATTTTTCTTTTAATTTTCGACTCTCTTTAACATCTTTGTGGTTAACGTGCGATTTATTAAGAGAGAATGGGAATCCAATGGCCCCTTCACTAAGAAAAGAAGTCATTATAATAATAACACTTGGCACTTCCAGTTTTAAGAAAAAATATGGAATCAGATTCTAGAATGACTTGGTGGGAAGAGAAAACATATTTTCCCACCTTACCAACTTGGATTTGACCTTTTCACTCTTCCAATTCAAATTTGACCCCTCACTTTTAGAACCAGAATTCCACCTTCTCATAACACTTTTCCACAACTGAAAACAATTAAAGAAAACCCTTCCCAACAATTAAATATTATTAATTCACTCAACTTGCTAAGTGACATTTTTTTTATATTATAACTTATTGTGCAATAAAACTTTCGTAACAAAGTTTTTCTCATAGTAAAATTTTCTTTTATATATGCGCATACAAAAAGGGAGGAGATAGAAAATTTCAGCAAGTAGTTTTCCCTCTCATCTTTCTTTTTCTTTTGTCTAAATTTTAAGCAATAAGACTCTACTCATACATTATCTGGTGAAACGGGAAAAAACTTGAATTAAGTGAGAAAGCTTCAGTAGAAATACCACACCAGGTTAGGGGAAGTTTAATTCATTCAATATGAGACCGAATTTTTTGAGTACTCTGTGAATAAGGAATAGGAGTGGAAATCTGAACATCAGAATGATTGATTTTGAAGATTTCTCATATTTTGCAAATTCTTGAAATTAAGGATGAATTATATGGTAAAATTGTTATTTTCAACTTAAATTAGATATAAGTCATGTTTAATTTTAATTTGAGACTAGTTTGGTTGTCTAAAACTGAGTAATTTGAAATTTGCTAAAATCTGCAAAATTTAATATTGTTACTTACGTGAGGAAAAAGAAAGGGACATAGAAGGCATTTTCGAAAATGTTCAAGGGTAAAATAGTTATTTTCGGGACATGGAAGGAATTTTTGAAAATGTTCAATGGTAAAATAGTCATTTTCAAAACATGGAAGGAATTTTCGAAAATGTCCAAGGATAAAATAGTCATTTAAGGACACATGGAATTTTCGAGAAAAGATTAAGGGCAAAATAGTAATTTAATGATTTCGAAAAAAAAGAATATATATATATATATACATATATATATATATATATATTTAAAATATAGAATGAAGGTAGCAGTTTTAAAGATTCAATAGTGTGTTGTGACGTGTGTGGGTCGAGGCTCGAGTCTAAGGGCTGATGCCTAGAATCAGTAATGAGATGTTATGTATTGGCTAGACTGAGCCGGAGGCTTGGTGCCCAGAATCAGTCAAGTACTATTATTTATTGACCCGAATGAGTCGTGAGGACAGGTGGTCGAGAATCCAGCAGATGTGAATAATTTTTGTTATGTTTGAATGGTATCCGGGGTGGTACATTAGTGTAATAATTATGTCGTATGATTCTGAATGAGGTCCTAGATTTCACTATTTGGTCGGGTCAAGTAGACTACGAGATCAGGTGGTGAGAAGTCGATGGGGGATGACTAGTGGTGCGCTTGGAGGGATACTCCAGTATGAATGATGAAGGGCGCCAGTAATCCTACTCTGTGTAGAGGGTGGTCAGAATGGTACTGCGGGTGCCGATCACAATGTGCCCACAGATAATAGTCTTTAAGTTCGGGCATAATTAGGGTAGACTTCCAAAAGGTGTCTTAATGTATTGATGATTTGTAATTGATGATAATATGTAATTATTACTTTTATATCTATTTTATTATATCAAATGATTTAATACTTACCCCTATTTTTCCATGTAGATGGGATCTGCGATGATCATTTTTATGTGGGAGCAAATCAAGAATTGAGAGGTGGAGATGCGACTACTGAATAATAAGAATAGTTCAGTGGGGTAGCTTTGTGGGAACTACTTTTGCATATATTTGTATAAATAAATTATTTTATTATGTTCCGAGATTCCACTAGTGAATCGGGATTTCGATCTATAATATAATTACAGTAATATAATGTAATATAGATATTGTTATTTACTTATTTACTATTTTATGAAATTATTAGAAGCGATTTCTAAAATCGTTACACACTTAACCTTTTACATAATAATCAATTGAACTTCATTTAGTGTAGAATAAGTTCTTCGTTTCCTTTTTTCAGTAGCATATATATATATATATATATATATATATAAAACATGATAATTCCTATTAATAATTGTTATAAAAAATATATATTTGGTAGTTATAGATTTGAAAATTGAAAAATAAATTATTTTAAAGAATATTTTTAAATACTTTAGAAAATTTGACCAATAAAATAAGTGAAGGGCATGGCCTTATTTTTTTAAAATTTATTTATCAATTAATATTTAAGGATTAATTAAAATAATACATATTTTAAATACTAGAAATGTTATAACTAAGTTTTGTCTTTGATTATTTTAAACTAAAATCATACATGTTTTCAAATTCAACCATGTCAACCGCTCAAGTGATGGATGCAAGGCGGAGCCAGGAGATGTGGGTGGCCACAGCCGCCTCAGTTATATATATATATGTATATATATATATATGTATATATATATATATATATGTATATATACATATATGTATATATACATATATGTATATATACATATATGTATATATGTATATATATATATGTATATATATATATATATGTATATATATGTATATATATGTATATATATATATATGTATATATACATATATATACATATATATACATATATATATATATATATATATATATATATATATATACATATATATATATATAAATTTAAATATTAAATAATAAATAATAATATTCATTATTATCTCTTTATGTTTTCTTAAAAATAATAATTTTTCTTATTATATTTTTATTTTTTATATAATTTTTATTTATATTTTTTTTCTTTTTCATTCTTTTATTTTCATATTTTTGATTTTATTCTCTCCCAGCTTTATCCTTTTTCCACTTCAATTTAAAACATTCATCATTTTATTTTTATATTTCTACTTTTTTTCTTTACCATTCTTCCACTTGCATACTTTTCCCTTCATCTAAAATTTCTAATTCCACATTGATTAATATAAAGTTAGTTCTGTTAAACTAATAAATTAATAATCTTGACTTGAAGTTTTTAGGTATGTAAATGTGTTAAATACTTAAAAAGCAGAGTTGAAAAGAAAGGTTATTGCCTTTAATGATTCTATATCACATGAACAGGATTGTCTTACGTGAATGTATTTATCAAAAAGAACAAATGATCTAGCTATGCTGTTAAAAAAATGGCTCTTTATTATTTCTCTTTCTAAATAAGCGTAAACTAGTCCCAAATCTAAAATTAAAAAAAAAACAATAAAGAAAAGAAAAGTGGTGTGAATAGTGTGAACACTTATTTTATCTATTTTTTTAAAATATACAAAATAATTAAAAGTTAATAACTTCTCTATAAAAATATAAATTAAATTAAAAAAATAATATTTATGTGTTTAATTCAAACAAATCACGTTGTTTAGTAGCAATCTCTACTAATTATATATATATATATATATATATATATATATATATATATATATATATAGTTATTTCAATTGATTTTTTTTCAGACATCTTTATTTTCATATGTTGTGTCCGATATTAATAATAATATTGTGTTCGATACTAACGTTGTGTCTGATATTAATAATAGTTATGTGATATATAAATATTCTTTATTAAACAACATTGTTTTTATATTATTATTTATTTTTTTATTTTTCTTTTTTTTATCAATAAATTAAAAATACATTGTTTTAAGACTACTTATCGGAAGTTTGAAAAATGTTGATTTTCAAATAATTTTTTCCCTGTAACAAGTCTCCAGGGAGACATGCTAAACTCCTAATATTACGAAAAAGATTATTAGATATAACATACTATCTGTTCAACAGAAATTTATTATTTTTCTGTTTTTCCGTTTCTTTTCTGATAGGGGTTCATTTTTCCTTTTTTTTTTCTTCTATTTTTCCGTTTCTTTTCTGTTAGGGGTTCATTACTCTTTATTTTAGACTTTAGCTCTATAAAGCTAAGTTCTGGTATTCTTTGTAATTAGAGTTAATCAATAAGAAATTAAAGGTATTTTGTTTCTTCCCGCTGTTGCTTTAGTTGCTAATTAATAAACATTCCTAAAGATATATAAAGAAATGTTTATAAAATAAACAACAAGATAATCTCAAACCTTCGAAACAACTCTCGAAGCAAAACAAATTTGTTATTATTTGTTCAACTTCATTGTATTTTAACTTAAGTTTCATCTTGTAACATACTAATTGTTTGTCATGCTTCATTCTATTTTAATGTAAATTCCATTGTGTACAATAATGAAAATATGTTATTTATTTAGTTTCTTTCGTTTTGAAATCCATACATTTTTCTACCACTAGTGTTCCATCATGATGTAAAAGTCTCTTAGTAGAGATCAAAGAGAATAATTAAGAATTAAATCACTGGTTTGAAAATGAAACCAATTCAACCAATTGAATTAAGAATTAGATTAAAAATTAATTCGTTATTTTTAAATAATTGAATTTTAATTAAATTGGAACAAAATTAAAAAAATAGATGAAATTTTTAGGTTGAATCAACTTTAGTAATGAATCATTTAAGAAGAAAATAGGACACCCACACAAGTATCTTCTTATGGAAAGATAAGATAGTAGAAACAATCCAGCAACAATGAAGTGTTATATTATTAAGTATTAAAATTTCTTTCGTTTAGAATGGAAAAAAGTTATGAATTTTTTAGTGTGACCATGTTTCCATGTTTTGTACCAAATAACCAAAATACACAACATGATAAAAAATTCAACTCGGTAACTCATATATTTCAACCGATGGTATAACCTAAAAAAACATATCATGAGATTAAATTTTACCAACCGTGTTCACATTCGTAGACAGAGTTAAATTTTTTAAATTTATAAGAGATGTTTTCATTTTTAAGAATTTTTTTAAAAGAACTAATATAACATATTTTATATTTTAACATAAGATATATTTTATCCTTTATTTAAAATATTGATAAATTTTGAAAAAATAATTGAAATAAATTAAAAAAATAATTTACAAACATATTATATTTTTATTTTTTTTTCTCAAATACAAATTAAAAAAATAATGATCTTTATTAGTTTAATTTTTAATTTTTGTTGTATTATTTAATAAAAGTATTTTTCTTATTATGAAATTATATTTTATAAAATTTAATTTTAAATTTTGTGTTATAATATATATATATATATATATATATATATATATATATATATATATATTAAATTCAACTACTCAATTTACGTAAAATATTGATCCTTAACAGTATACTCATCATGAGTAAGAGTGTTTGAAAAATAAAGATGATAGTTTAAATACCAATATTTTGATATATAATTACTTGACAATATTTTTATTAGTATTATAATAATAATAATAATAATTTTTATATCACATTTTATTATATTATTATTATAAAAAAGTTGCCAGATAATTATATATAAAATTTGAGTTATCAAAATATTTTTTTTATAAAAATTAGTGTTAAAGTGTCTACATATCCACATTTATAATTCGTTTTTTTTTAATATATATTTTTAAATTAATTTAATTTTTCTATTTTATATATATATTTACTTTTTTACTAATTAAGTATTATAGTTTTTATCTTTCATATATTTTATTTTTTGAAAATATATAAATTATAATAAATAATGTTTTAAATTGTGACACTTTTTTTTGTCTGATGACACTAAAAAATGATTAAAAAAGAAATATTATTATATATAATTATAATTATAATTATAGATATGACGGGATATTAGAAAATGGTAAGAAGCAGTATTTTTCTATGGAGGAGAATGTATTAGCATAGAGTAGAATGGTAGCAATAAAAAAAAGAGATACTACAGAATTGGGCTCTATTATTGTAAAAAAAAAAGATAATATTGGGCCTTTGCCAAGTCGTTGAATAAGAGAAAACCCACCAGCACTCAAACATTCCAACATGAAATTAAATAATCGATAAATGTAGAGAATTTTTTTAATCACTATTTTGATATCATAAAAAAATAAAATTATTATAATTAAAAATATATAATTTATATATTTAAAAATAATAAAATATATAAAAAATATGAATATAAAACGTTTTCACGTCTAGAAATCCGTCCATATTTTCTGGTTCCAGAATTAGATTTAAAAAAATATATAAAATATAATTATTATAATAAATTTAAAATAATTTAAGATTTTTCTATGCTGACAAAAAATAATATCATCGTCAATATTACTCGAATATTCTATATTTTAAAGTGCTATTATGGCATAATTTTATTTTAAAAAAATATATAAATTAAGAAAAGATAATTTATATTTAAACTTTTATTGATTCTATCAATACGGGATTTAATAAAAAAAAATAATAATAATAAATGAAAAAAATAACAACAATATTTAATCCTTTAAAACAAGATCATCCATTAAAACTTAATTTTAAATATTATTTATTTCAAGAATTAATACTTATAAAAATATTAAATAAAAAATTGGAAATTTTATATTTATACATTACAAATACACCAAACAAGTCAAGAATAACACAGTAACAAAACTTGAATCAATAAGTTCAATAAGTTGTAAATCCATTTTTTTTAAATTAAAATTTATTATATTCAAATTTTATAAATAAAACTAATTATAAATATTTCATATAATTTTTACCATATTTATACTATCCAATATGTAAACATTCATATTTTTAATGGAAACAATCACTCAACAAAACTTGTGGAGTTCCAAAAATTCAATTCCTTCAAATAATTTAGTTTCTATAAGTTAAGTTGAAATTTTTTAAGTTAGGTGGTATTTGTAATTTTCCAATGATTCTAAGAATTATATTATAAAAAACATGGGTGGTATTTGAATTATTTTGTTGAATGAACTTTTTTATGGTACGTATAAATATCATTCTAATGAAATAATCTCACGCCTCTATAATGATGCATGAATGTTTGCTTCTAAGAATTATTAGATGGTTATTAAATAGTTACTAATTTATATTTTATTAAATAATTAATTGTTTTTATTTATTAAAAGAGATTAGTAGTATAAAAAATTAACATCGATAAGATTATATTCCTTAAACATTAAATTAAAAGATTATAAAACAAAATTATTCAAAAAATTACTCTACTCCTTTAAATGGATGGTTTAGGGACATTTTTTTAGGGATTAAAATAAGCTTTTTAAATTTAGCAAAGTAAAATAGAAGTAATTTAAATTTCAGAGATTAAAAATGAAATTAAGTCAATATACTTTCAAATATTAAAGTATCATTTGCTTGAAAAATTGTAGCAATAAAAAAAAGTTGAAAATTGGGACTACTGAAGTATAGCTTAAAAATACACAGGTATTTTAAAAAAATTATATAATCTTCCACATTATCTAATTAATTGGTAAAAGTTGTTGAAAAAATGCTAAGAAAAGAATGGCATCATACTCTGTAGTTCGTAAATCATGAGGCAAAACCAGTTTTAATACAAGTTGGTGTAAAAATACTAGTGACCCGTTCCACTACAATCTTGCATGTCATAAAAATTGGTAAAACTTCTCAACTTCGACCTAACAAAACATGTCAATTCCAAAACGATTTCTTCTACAAGGAGTTTAACTTTTGGACGTTACGTATACATATTGCAAAAATATTAAAAAAAAAATTGAACATTTTGATTGGGTGCAAATTTCGTGCTCATTTAATCATCTTAGTTATATAACTAACAAATTTTGGTGTATTGTTTGTTTGTTCTATTAATATCAATATTCTATTATTAGATTATTCGATTAAGTTACTTCACTTAATAGTGAAAGATATTAGATAACTACAAATAATACACCAATATCAAAATATATTTAAATATGAATAGTTTTGTTAAAAAGATACAAAGGTGAATTGTGTTTTTTTTTTTTAAATTATGTAAAAAATAAAACAAATCAATGGTATAGTTGATGAGCTTATCTCATGGTATAGTTCAAATTTGTTTAATATAAAAAGATTTAATTTTCAATTAAACTAGTTTACTTTTTTTCTCTAGTTGACTCTCTCAATTCTATCTTTAGAATCATTTAGTAAAATTCTCAATCATTTAATTAATAAAAATATAAATTTAGGACTTAAAAATTTAAATTTAACTAAATTTAATAAAATAATATTTTTATAATATAATGAATATATTATTAAGAATGTTTATTTTTTTATATAAAAAAATAATAAAAATTATTATCATTATCGTAAATTATAAATGAAGAGTTATACTTATAAAATATATTAAAAAATATAAGATAGATAATTATTAAAATAAAATAAAAATACGATATAATATCTGTTATTTAAAATTATGTAATTAATATGGAATAAAAAAATAATTAAAATATATTATATTTTTTATAAAAAAATTAATCTTAATTTTTTATTAAAATTGGTTTAACCCATAAGTACTGTGAATTTTCCTAATTTTTCTTATTTTATTTTGATTTAATTAAAATTTAATTATTTTAAAACTATCATTTTTATTAATCATATGATAATATTATTATAAAACTTTTGATAGGTACTTTGTAGCTACAAAGATTCTTCCACTAATCATTTCACCATTTTAATTATCAACGGCATATTTATATATTGTATTTAATATCTTTATTAATTTCTCTATCATTATCATTTTAAGTATATTTATAGGTAAAATCTATATTAAAATAATATTTTATAAAACTCAAATTTAGAGTTAATACGAATTAAATAGTTTTGAACTCGAGGTCATACTTGGCAAAGATTAGACTAACCTTTTCAAACCTTCTCGAACTCATTCTTTTGAAAGAGCTTTTAATTTTTTGTGGAGCATTGCATATATAAGAACAGATGAAATTGATAATCTTATATATGCGCAAATAATTAATTTTAAAGATGATAAAAAATATGTTTTCAATCGTTTTTAAATTAACTATTAATTATACTTTTGAAGTTAGACAAAAAATATAACTTTTTTTCTCTATTTTCTTGAGTACACACGATGTCAATCCTTCTCCAAATGATGTTCACTAATTCAATTTCGCACAACTACCAAACTCCATGACTAGGTTTTTTATCCACATTTATTCAATTTAATATAATATATAAGTTTTTTCAATTTGTTATTTTGTTTGTTAGATATTTGTTATGAGTGCAAAACTTGCTCCTATAAACAGTTCTAATAATGTGTGATTGAGTCGGTTTATTTCACTCTGTGCAGTTCTATATAACTGTTTTAATTGTTAAATAAAATGCAATGTCACTGACAGTTGCATTGAAGTATTCATGGACACACATTTGTCTTGAAAATCCATCTTTTGTTAAAATTAGTCTAATAATTGGTATTAGAGTTCTCGAAGGAGCATGATACAATATGTGAGCGAGTGTTTTTCTAAAAGAAACCTAGTCAATTCTCACTATTTATCCAATGCGATGTCAACTCAAAATTTGTGCAGTCATTCCCAAATTTGATGGTTATTATGATTTTTGTCAATGCTCATACATTATAAGAAAAAATATTTTTAGCGACCGAAATTAGCAATCAAATTTTTTTGTCGCAATTAACAATCAATTTAGCGACTGATTTAATTCGGTCGCAATTAGCGACCCATTTTGTTACCAAAATATAATTTGATTTCATTTTTTTATTTAACGATCGAAATAACGACCAATATTTTGTGTCACAAAATCTTGGTCGCTAAATCGGTGATTATTCCATGCTAAAAAAAAATCATTTAGCGACTGATTTAGTGACCAAATGACAAATTGAAATAGTGACCAAATTGAAATCGGTCGCTAATGAAAAAATAGCGACCGAATTGAAATCGGTCGCTAATGAGAAAATAATGACCGAATTGAAATTGGTTACTAATGAACATTATTTTTTTATTATATTTAAATTTATTTTTTCATAAATATACTTTAATTGCTTTAGTATATTTTTTATAATTTATTTTTTAAAAGTAATTTATTTTTTAAAAGTAATTTATTTTTTAAAAATAATTTATTTTTTAAAATATACTTTAAAAATAAACTTTGGTCTCAATGTTAACAAAATGAATATTAACTTTAATTTTAAATTACTAAAATAAAAATATTATTAAAAACAAATCAAATTTATTAAAAAATTAAATTATAATAAATTAAGACTCGAAGTGATATTAACTATTCAATACATTGTTTAAGAAAAATTTAATAACAACTATTCTTTAATATATTTTTCAATTTGAAAATTTTAATTGGAATTAAATTATATTTTAAAAATTTATATTAAAAAAATTGAACATATCAAATTATCACATTTTAATTCCTCGTTAACTTAATTAATTAAAAAAAAATTACAATTTCAATCAAATTATTACAATTTTATTTTATAATACTTTATTTTTAATCTAGTTTTTAAATTTATTGCTTTATTATTATTAATTGCTTAACCATGGTTGTTTTCATATAATTGATATACCAGAAAAAATTTTATATCAAAATATAATTGATATACATTAGATAATAAATATATTATATAATTAAATTATTTATAAAAATATATTTATCTTTAGTTGAAATATTTTTTACTTTAAGTATATTAATTAGTATTTTTCATTTTTAACAAAATTAATACCAAAGATTAAAAATAGACTGCTAGAAAAGTTAAAAATTTAAAACTAATCCATTTTATAAATACTAAAAATAAATCATATTTAAATAAATTAAAAATATATTTAAATCTATATTCAACACACCTCCCATTTTGCTCAATAAATGCATAAATTACATTTGGAAACTTCATCACTGAAATAACTTCAAAATTTTTAAATTTTTTTTTCAAAACCCAGTTGTTGTCAACTTTTTCAAAAGAACAGTTAATGTAAGTCAAGGTTGTGCTTTTTTAAAATTTCAATTTTTTTATATATTGGATTTTTATTAAAAATTTTCTAAAATTGGATAAGAAAATAGAGATTTAATTGTACTTTTAATAAATTTAAGATAATACTAGTTTTTATTTTTATTTTTAAATATTTATTTTAATTTTTTAAAACATAGAAACTATAATTTTAGTTTCTAAATACTAAATTTAAAGAATTAAATTTATTATTATTTAATCTCTTAATTTTAGTATTAAAAAAATAAATTATATTTTATTAAATTAAAATAATTACAATGTATTTTTCTACTTTGAGAATTAAAAATATAATTAAACTAAAACTGAAAATATTATAATACATTTTTGAACTTTTTTTATAATATTTTTATCATTATGATATTTTTGGATTAATTATTTTTTTTCCTAATTTTTTATAAAGTCAATTTTAATATTTAAAAATATTTAACATTTTGAATTTTGAAAGTTTTTCTCTATTAGCAAATTTAAAAACATAATATACTAAAAAAGTATTATACATAATTATTTCTGAAAGTAATGTGGGGGAGATTGATGACAATATGAAACATGTCCCTACATTCCCAAGAGATGATTTTGATGATGATTCAAGTCAACAACATTCAAGACTCAAGCAAGCCCAATATATGATTTTGATAAAGATTTTATTCAACATTCAAGCAAGCCCAAGATGATTCCTGAAGACTAGATAGAGTCTTAAAGTACTGAATATGGAGGTACAAATTGATGAAGTAATATTATGCATAAACCTCCAAAGCACAAGTGTTGTCTCCATTACCCAGGCTTCTACAATTTGTTGTCTTCATTACCCAGGTGTGACTATTTTTATCTTACACATTCATCTTTTGTGGGTTTAGGAGGTTGTTTCATCCTTTGATTTGTTCAAAGGAGGTGTTCATCCCTAGTGAGATTCTAGGAGGTGTTCATCCTTAGTGGGATTCTAAGGAGGTGTGTTCATCATTTGATTTGTTCAAAGGAGGTGTTCATCCCTAGTGAGATTCTAGGGAGGTTTTCATCCTTAGTGGGATTCTAAGGAGGTGTGTTCATCCTTTGATTTGTTCAGAGGAGGTGTTCATCCCTAATGGGATTCTAGGGAGGTGTTCATCCTTAGTGGGTTTCTAAGGAGGTGATTGTCTTTTGAATTAGTTTACTTTTTACTGGTTCTTCTGCTGAGTTGATTGTAATTTGTAAACTGAATTTGAAAGATAATGAATTGGGAGTCACTCTTGTGTTAAGAGTTGACTGAGAACTGGATGTAAGGTTGGCTATACCCGAACCAATATAAATCATTGTGTGCTCTTCTCTTTCCCTTATCTCTTTCTCTTTTCCTGATTATATTATTGCTTCCGCTTTGTCTGTGTTCAAACAAATTATTGACTCACAAATAAAATTTTAATTTGACATCTATTTTAATTTGTGCATCTACTCACCCCCCTCTAAATGCCATTTGTCTAACAAGTGATATCAGAACTTGGTTAGATAAGATATTTCTAAACGATCTATCAAGATGTCTATGCAGATTCAGGTTTACAGGGAAGGAGCCTCAATAAACAGACCACCATTATTTGAAGAAGAAGACTATCAATTTTGGAAAGAAAGAATGGAAATATTTTTACAAACACTAGATTATGGTGTTTGGGATGTTGTACTCAATGGTCCCTACATTCCGATGAGAACAACAGAATCTAGAGTTGTTCCAAAGAATTTTGACCAATGGACGCCGAATGAAAATAAGCGTGCCCATTATGATGTAAGAGCCTGAAATGCTATTGTTTCTGTCTTAACTCGTAATGAATTTTTCAGGGTCTTAAATGCAAGACGAAAAAAGAAATATGGGACACTCTTGAAGTAACACATGAAGGAACAAATGAAGTAAAGCGAGCACGTAAGAACACACTCATCCAGAAGTATGAATTATTTCAAATACAGCAAAATGAAAGCATCACGGATTTCCAGACACGCTTCACACATATAGTAAATCACTTGAAAGCATTAGGAAAGAGTTTTGACAATGAGGAGTTGAACACAAAGATCTTGAAATCCTTAGACAAAGAATTGGAAACCAAAGGTCACTACTATTGCAGAATCAAAGAATCTCACAGAAATGAATATTGCTACTCTATTTGGAAAGTTGCGAGAACATGAGATGAAGCTACAAAGGTTAAAGAATGGTGAACAAAATCAAGCCAAGAAGACAACTCTAAAAGTAGAAAAATCTTCACAAGACAAAAGTGAAAATGAAGGTAAGTTTTCGGATTCTGGTATGTCTCTTTTTGTTAAACAATTTTCTCGCTTTATGAAGAACAGGAAAAAGACAACAAAAAAACAAATAAATACCATTGCTATGAATGTGAAAAACCTGGTCATATCAAACCAGACTGTCCGAAACTTAAGAAAGATGTGAAGAAAGGGAAGAACAATATCTATAAGAACAAACGCAAAACTTATATTGCTTGGGAGGATAACGATTCTTCCACAACACAAGAGAGTTCTTCCGAAAGCAGTGATTGAGAAGAAGAAGCAAATATTTGCTTGATGACAAAAGGTGATGATGAAGCCTCATCACAGGTAAGTAGTACAAAATCCTTAAATGAATATGATGAGTTGTTTAAAGAATATCAAGATATGTATGAAAGTTTTACCAAGTTATCTAAGAAATACAATTCACTTAGACAAAAGTTTGATGCATTAGAAAATACTGTTGGTATTCTTGAAAAAGAAAATGAGTACTTAAAGAAAGATGTTGAGAAATTTAAAACTTTGTCTAAAAATAAAGAAGTTGCTAAACCTTGTGAAAATTGTAATCATTTGGAAACTGAGATTTTCAAGTTAGAGAAAATAATAAGCAAGTTTTCAAAATCTTCTGAAAATCTTGATTCTATATTAAGTTATCAAAGAGAGAATTCTAGCAAAGCTGGACTTGGTTACAAACCCAAAGAAAATATAGAATCTCATAAAACTATTTTTGTGAAAGAGTAAAGGAAAACAGATGTGAAACCAGTTTCAAAAAATTTAAGAAACTCATTTAGAACTTTTTCAAAGAAAACCAACATGTTTTTATTGCATGAAAATAGGTCATACATCAAATAGATGTTACATAAAACATTTTGACATATCTAATGTCAAATATGAATGGGTGCCTAAAGGAACAAAGCATTTATACATGTCTAGATGATAGTTTGAGCATCTAATTGATTATCAGAATCGGAAATTTTTTTCTTATTGTCATAATCAATTATGTTGATTATGAAGGTGTTGTGATAATTGATTATTATGGTTATATTCTTTTAATCCTTAGTCTTTTGGCAGAGACTTGTGATTCTACTAACCTTTTTAAGGACCCAAAGATAATTAAAGGGTACCTAGATTTGTATGTTGATGTTGTAGGTAATTATCAAGGATAAGAAATTAATGCAAGTTATTGAAGCTAAATGGGTGTACAGGAACAAGCTAGATGAACAAGGAAATATTACAAAGATAAGTTTATGATTGTCTCTCAAGCCTCTATATTGAATATATGCACTAATCTGTCACATAAATTTGATTGTTGACCAACTTTGAAATTTGAAAGTTTGAATTTTGAAAAATTGAATTTATGAAAATTTGAAATTATTAAAGTTTGAAATTTTGCAGTTATATATGCACTTATCTGTCACATAAATTTGATTGTTGACCAACTTTGAAATTTGAAAGTTTGAATTTTGAAAAATTGAATTTATGAAAATTTGAAATTATTAAAGTTTGAAATTTTGCAATTTGAGATTCTTGAAATTTGAAATTTTTCAGTTTGAGATTTTTTTAAAATTTGCAGTATGAGATTTTTGAAATTTGAAATTTTTCAATTTGAGATTTTTGAAATTTGAAATTTTGTAGTTTGAGATTTTGAAATTTGAAATTTTTGCAGTTTGAGATTTTTGAAATTGAATTTGAATTGGAATTTAAAATTTGAATTTGAAATTTGGGATTAGAAATTTGAATTTGAAATTTGGGATTAGAAAATTGAAATTTGTTGTAATTTGAATTTGAAATTTGGAATCTGGAATATGAGTGAATTTGAATTTGAAAGCTGCCTAAATAAGAAGACTGCAATTGGGGGAAACTACTGCATTTCATTCCATTATCTCTATAATAATTCTATTCCCCTATCTTTCTCTCTCTTCATTTGTCTTAGGTATCCTAGATATTGCCTCCTTAATATGATGTTCTTCTCTATGACACTTTGTAATGCATTATCTTCTTTGTCTTGATTTATGTACTAATATGTGCAAATTTGTTCTCAATTTCTATTGCAATATTTTTCATAATTATAAATGAAACAGGGAGATATTTTGATGATATTAATCTGTGTGAAACAGGGAGAGATTTTTTTTCTCTCATAATATTTTTTATGATTATCAATAAAACAGGGGGAGATTTTTTGATGAATTAAAATTTGTGTGAAATTCATTCCTATCTCTAAATTAAACAAGGGGAGTTAAGAGAAGTCTTTGCTCATATGAGTTAGGGGGAGTCTTGTTATTAATATATCCAGGGGGAGATTAAGAGACTCTAATACTTGATACAAATATGTGCTATACTATACTATGCTAATCTTGAGTTGGTTATATAGAGTCAAGCATTTTAATTCATTTCAGGTGTTTCCTTGATCATCATAAAAAAGGGGGAGATTGAAAGCAATGAGGGGGAGATTGATGACAATGTGAAACATGTCCCTACATTCCCAAGAGATGATTTTGATGATGATTCAAGTCAACAACATTCAAGACTCAAGCAAGCCGAAGATATAATTTTGATAAAGATTTTATTCAACATTCAAGTAAGCCCAAGATGATTCCTGAAGACTAGATAGAGTCTTAGAATACTGGATATGGAGGTACAAGTTGATGAAGTAATATTATGCATAAGCCTCCAAAGCACAAGTATGATAAAATTTCATAACATGATATTTTTCACTGTCATAATCAATTATGATGCATCAGAAATGGAAAAATGATTTTCTCTGTCATAATTAATTATACTGGTAACATAATCAATTATGGCAATTCAAATTTGAAAAATATATCTGTTTTGAAGAATAAATGTTTTTGAATATATCCTGATTTTTATTCACGAAAATATTAATGTCCAACGACCATTTTCTGATGTTATTTTTCTATTTAATTAAGTTTTGATGAAAAATAAAAAACACACAATTACATAATTCGAAAATACAATTTACATTCAATCAGTTTTAAGAAAAGAATTATGAGCAAGACAACAGAGATATTTTACACATTATGAGAAAACCCTCTTCTCTATTGCCTTCTATGCTCTCATTGTTAATCACACTTGTTCTTGGAGATTGACATTCTACAGGCTTCTACAATTTGTTTTCTCCATTACCCAGGTGTGACTGTTCTTATCCTACTCCTTCATCCTTTGTGGGTTTAGGAGGTTGTTTCATCCTTTGATTTGTTCAAAGGAGGTCTTCATCCCTAGTGGGATTCTAGGGAGGTGTTCATCCTTAGTGGAATTCTAAGGAGGTGTGTTCATCCTTTGATTTGTTCAAAGGAGGTGTTCATCCCTAGTGAGATTCTAGGGAGGTGTTCATCCTTAGTGGGATTCTAAGGAGGTATGTTCATCATTTGATTTGTTTAGAGGAGGTGTTCATCCCTAGTGGAATTCTAGGGAGGTGTTCATCCTTAGTGGGTTTCTAAGGAGGTGATTCTCTTTTGAATTAATTTATTTTTACTGGTTCTTCTACTGAGTTGATTGTAATTTGTAAACTGAATTTGAAAGATAGTGAATTGGGAGTTACTCTTGTGTTAAGAGTTGATTGGGAACTGGATGTAGGGTTGGCTATACCCCGAACCAGTATAAATCACTATGTGCTCTTCTCTTTCCCTTATATCTTTCTCTTTTCCTGATTATATTATCGCTTCCGCTTTATCTGTGTTCAAACAAATTATTGACTCATAAATAAATTTTTAATTTGACATCTATTTTAATTTGTGCATCTGTTCACCCTCCTCTAAATGTCATTTGTCTAACAATTTCATCCAAATTTTTAATAATATGATAAGTCATCAAATTCATTTTTTCTTCTTTCATGTCTTTTCTTTTCGATATGAGTACTTGAATTTATAAAAAAATTTATTTACAAAGTTCACTTCTCTAATTTCTATCTTCACATTTCTTAACTATTTTTTTTATAGTTATGAATGTCAAGATTGGTACACACTTAAATATATTATAAATAAAGAATATTTGTTCATTCTAGTTTTTTTTCTCAACCTATAATTTTATTATTTTTATTTTAAATTTATTTTAAATTTTTTAAAATTAATAATTTTTTTCTAGTCATTTAAATTTTTGATGTGATGATTCTAATTAATTGATATTACTAAATGATTTTATTTGATTTGTTATAGTAAAAATCATCAAAGTAAATGTTAAAATAATATTAATTACTTTAAATTATAAGAAAATAAATAATAAAATAAAAAATAAATTTGAAGTTAAAAAATACGTAAAAATAAATTATAAAAAAAATTTTAAATACTTGTCTCAAATAATATAAAAAAAATTTAATGATGGATTAAAATAGAACAACATTTATAAGAGACTATTTATTTTTATTTATGATCGATCAAAAGTGGAAATATATTTAAATTTATAATTTTATTTATGAAACCCATTTAAATTTATAATTAACTAAAATAATAAAAATCTTAATATAATATGATACTTTTAGTAATGTAATTTTTTTTATAAATTTAAACTTCCTTTTTTTAAGTTTAGTTTTTAAATTTTATGTATTATTATTGTTAATTGATATACTAGAATAAATTTATATAAAAATAGTCTTTATCTTCAAAATTCACTCTTTCAAATTCTATCTTTATATTTTTCTACTATTTCTTTATAGTTAAGAATGTCAACATTTGTGCACACACTTAAATATAATATAAAGTAAAGAGTATTTGTTTATTCTATTTTCTTTCCAATCTATAATTTTAGTATTTTTTTAAATATATTTTATATTTTTAAAATTAATAATTTTAATGTAGTTATTTAAGCTTTTGATGTGATGATTTTAATTAATTGATATTATCGAACCATTTTATTTGATTTATGATAGTAAAAACCATAAAAATAAATATTAAAATAATATTAATTATATTAAATTATAAGAAAATAAATAATAAAAATAGAAAATATAGTATCCTATAAAAGAAGACTAATTATTGTAAAGAAAAAATAGAATATGGGAGGAGATGAGGATGATAATATAGTAGAAATGATAGAGTTTTCAAAAAAGTGTAGAATGTGAGAAGTTTAAAAAGAAAAAAAAGTTAAAAAAATATATATACATAAATAATTGAATTAAATTTATTATCCTCTTATATATTATTATACATTATTAGCGCACTTTTAGTTTAATTAAAAATTAGAATACAAATACATTATATTATACTAATATACTAATATACCAATATATTATAATATTTGTAATTTATTTTCATTGTGTATAAATTACAAAACTAATAATTTTTAAAAAAATTTAATGATAATTTTTTTAACTTATATATTACAAAATATTTTTAATACTTTAATAAATATAACTTTTTTTAAATATATTTCATCAATTTAAAGTATAATTTTTTAGTATTTTTTAAAATGTGGATATATTTAATATTTTGTACATGTAAATATAATTTATATATGTTTTTAAACCTTTTTCTAAAATTTGTTTTTAAAAATATAATATTATTTTTAATATTTAATATTTATATTTTAAAATTTTTTCTTAAATGATGAACGAATAATATTAATATTTTTTAATTAATTAAATTTATAAATAATGAATTAAAAATATTTATTATCTTTTGGAAAAATATAATATTATATTTAATATTTTAATGTTTATATTAGAATTCTTTATTAAAATATTAGGGTTCTTGTCTTTTTCTTTTCTTTCATCTCTACTTCAAGCTATCAAGCATTTTTTTCAATCTTATAAATTAAATTTTAAATATAAAAATATAAAAATATAAAAATATATTTGTATTTATAGATTTTATATTTATATATTTATACTTGATATACATTTATTTGTATATAAATATAATTTATTTGTAAGTTATTATTAAAAAATCCTAGTAGCTTGGTAGTTGGAGTATCAATATCCAATTATAAGGTCCAGAGTTTGAATCTTGTTATTGACAATAATCTAATAATAATTAACTTTGTTATTGATTTAGTAACCGAAATTATCGGTCGCTATTTTTTTTAACTTTGTCACCGATTTAGCGACCGATTTGATAATATTAATTTCGGTCGCTATTTAGGTATCTAAGGAATAAGTGACCAAATTAATTAGCGACTACCTTATCGGTCACTATTTTGTGACTGAAATAAAAATCGGTCACTAACACATTAGCGATGCAACGAGCCTTTTGCGACGACGCATTTCGGTCGCTAACTGATTAGCGACCTTTAGCGACCAATTTGATAATATTAATTTTGGTCTCTATTTAGGTATCTAAGGAATAAGTGACCAAATTAATTAGCGACCACCTTATCGATCGCTATTTTGCGACCGAAATAAAAATCGGTCGCTAACACATTAGTGACACGACTTGGCCTTTTGCGACGACGCATTTCGGTCTCTAACTGATTAGCGACCGATTTTTTAACATTAGTGACCAAATTTTTCGGTCGTTAAAACTGTTTTTTCTCTTAGTGATAGAGAATTTCCTATGGAACAAGGAGTTGTAGAGTCTAGCAGAGGATGGTGTACCTACACCTGTGATTAGTCTAGGACCAGGTGGTGAGGCTCAAAAGAGAGTTGTGGAGGAAGCCAAACTCAAAGACTTGAGGGTAAAAAATTTTCTATTTCAATCCATTAACAAATAAATACTGAAGACTATCCTTGACAAGATCACATCACAGGCAATTTAAAATTCTATGAAACAGAAGTATTAGGGGTTTACAAGAGTGAAACGTTCACATCTTCAAGCATTGAGGATAGAATTTGAGCTACTCACCATGAAAGAAGGTGAAAAATAGACAATTTTCTAGGATGCACCATGACTATGGTGAGCAAAATGAAGTCCAATTGAGAAGTGATAGAGTAAAACAATGTGGTGAGTAAAATACTGAGATCTTTGACCCCTAAATTCAACTATGTTGTTTGTGCTATAGAGGAATCAAATGAAACCAATATTCTCACCATTGATGAGTTACACGGGAGTCTATTGGTCCATGAGCAACAGTGTACAAGAGGAAGAACATGTGCTGAAGCCAACCCATGAGGATACTAGCAGTAGAAGTACTTAAAAGGAGCGACCTAGTAGAGGTGGAGGTTATGGTGGGCCCAGAGGAAGTCGTGGTAGAGGGAGAGGAAGACCACCATTCAATAAGGTTACCATTAAGTGTTTTATGTGTCATAAGCTCAGGCATTTTCAATATGCATGCCCTGATTGGGAAAGGAAAGCCAATTATGTTGAGATTGATGATAAGGAAGAAATTATCTTGATGGCGCATGAGGAGTAGCAAATGCAAGAGGGTGAAAGATGGTATTTTGATTTTAGTTGCAACAATCATATGAAAAGAAACAAGACATGATTTCTGAATTTGGAGGAAAAACATTTCAGGACAGTAAAGCTTGGAAATGATACTCATATGTCAGTGGCAGCAAAAGGTAGTATCTGAATACATGTTAATGACATCACTCAGGTCCTGTCTAAAGCCTATTCCATTCCTGAGCTCAAAAATAATTTGTTGAGTATCAGACAACTACAAGAAAAGGGCTTAGCCATTCTGATTTCATATGACTCTTGCAAGGTATCTCATTCTACAAAAGGATTGATTATGAAATCTGAGATGAGTGGGAACATAATGTTCCATGTGACAACTTCTATGGCTCTGACACAATCATTATGCCTCTAATTAGAAACTGCTGAGGCTATAACCTATTTGTGGCACTGCCATTTTGCACACTTGAATTACAAAGCTTTGAGCATCTTGGCTGACAAGGAAATGGTGGTAGGTCTACCTACTTTGGTCCATCCGTAGAAAACATGTCATACATAACTGGAAAATAATCTAGATGTTCGTTTCCAAGCCAAAGCACCTGGAAAGCATCAAAATGATTGTAACTAGTATATTCGGATATATGTGGCCCTATTCAGCCAACCTCCGACAATAATAAGTGGTATTTTCTAAGTTCTATTGATGATTTTACTAGGAAAGAATGAGTGTAATTTTTGCATGAGAAATCAAAAGCACTAGCACAATTCAAGAAATTTAAGGTGCGAGTTGAGAAGGAGGCAAATGCACACATACTATGCATGCGGATAGATCGAGGTGGACAGTTTCTCTCCAATGAGTTTGAAGAATTTTGTCACACGCAAGGCATACAAAGACAGTTAATTACCTCCTACACTCCTCAGCAAAATGATGTGGTTGAAAAGAAGAATATAACAATTATGAATGCAGTTCATTTTATGTTAAGTGAGAAGCAAGTTTCCAAAGTGTCTTGTCCAGAAGGTGTAAAATGGTGTATGCATATCCAAAACAGAGGTCCAACAGCAGTTATAGAGGATGTTACTCCAGAAGAAGCCTGAAGCGGTAGAAAACCAGTGGTGGAGTATTTCAGAATCTTTGGATGTGTAGCTCATGCACATGTCCCAAACCAGAAGAGAGTATAGCTGGATGACAAAAACAAAAAATGTATTTTTTTTGGGAGCTAGCGATAGTCTAAAGCATGGAGTTATATTATCTAGTCGCAAAAAGTGTGACCATTAGTAGAATGTAATCTTTAAGGATGAGAAGAGCTAAGACTGAAACATATTGAAACTACAAAATCAACGATAATAGGTGATATATGAAGATACATATGATACTACAATAACAACAATAGCAGCTAGTGCTGATAATAGTTAGGAAGGGAACAACACAAGCCTGGACAGTACTTCAACAAGTTCATCCGAAGGAAGGGGTACACGAGCAAGGAGCGCACCAAGGTGGTTGGCAGACTATGACATAGGTGCAAGACTATCAGAAGAAGAAAATTTGGCAATAATGTTAATAACCGAGAATGACACTGTATCATTTGAAGAAGTCGCAAGGAGTAAACATTGGAGAGAAACCATGGTTAAAGAAATAGAAGCTACAGAGAAAAATCATACATGGGAGCTCACGTTACTACCGGATGGAGTTACACCGATTGGAGTCAAATGGATTTTTAAAACCAAATTAAATGCTGAAGGGAAAGTAGAAAAACACAAGGCAAGGCTTGTAGCAAAGAGGTATGCACAAAGATATGGAATTGACTACACAAAAATTTTTGCTCTAGTTGCTAGATTGGATACCATTAGATTAATTATGGCTACTACTACTCAATTTAGTTAAAAGGTGTTTCAACTTGATGTTAAGAGTGTCTTTCTCAATGGAGAACTTAAATAAGATGTTTTTGTTCTACAAAATGAAGGTTTTAACAAGAAAGGGGAAGAAGAGAAGTTATATCGATAAAAGAATGTATTGTATGACCTCAAACAGACACCTTGGGCTTGGTATCACAAAATTGAGACCTACTTTACATCAAAATAATTTGAGAAATGTTCCAGTGGACATACATTGTTCACTCGATCACAGGGAGGTAAAATCTTAATTGTCAATTTATATGTTAATGATTTGATATTCATTGGGAATGATGAAATTATGTGTGAGGAGTTTAAGTAATCCATGATGGCTCATTTTGACATATCCGATTTGGGAATAATGAGTCACTTTCTTGACGTTGAGGTTAAACAATATTCGACTGAAATATTTGTTTGTTAAAGGAGATATGCACAATAAGTTTATCCCTTTTGGAATGCAAGACAATAATGTTGTGAAGAATCCCATGATGTCAAGGACTCGGTTGTCAAATAATACAGGTGAACGAGGTGTTGAAGAGGCTTTGTTTAAACAACTAGTTAGGAGTTTGATTTATTTAACTGCCACCTAACTTGATCTGATGTACACGGTGAGTTTACTTAGCAGATTCATCGTTAATCCTACTAAAATACATTAGCTGGAAGCAAAATGGATTTTGCGGTATATTAGAGGTAAAACCAGTTTTTTAATCTAGTATAAGAAGGAGACTAGTAGTTTAAAACTACTATCATTTTCGGATAGTAACTATTGGAGACTTGGATGATAAAAAAAACACTTTTGAATATTTGTTTATGCTAGGGATAAGGACGATTTCTTGGACATCCAAGAAATAAAATGTGGTAGCTTTGTCCACAATAGAGGCGGAATATATGGCAATAGCTCTATGTGCTTGTCAATGTATTTGGTTGAGCAGATTGCTAGAACAAATTGGACTTAAGTATATAACTGAAGTTGAAATTTTGTATGATAATAACTTTACAATACAATTGTCAAACACCCAATGTTTCATGGAAAAAGTAAACATATAGATGTAATATTTCATTTTCTTCCGAACTTGATGAATGATGAGGCAATCGAGCTACGTTTTTACAGCTTTCAAGCAAACTGTGTGACAAAACCCCTAAAGCTAGACCAATTTGAAAGACTTCAAACTATGATTGAAATAACCAGTATAGATGGATTAGTTTAAAGGAGAGATTATTAATTTTTTTCAGTTTGTTATTTACTATTTGTTTGTTAGATATTTGTTAGTACTAGTGCATAACTTGCCACTATGTCTACTATGTAGAGCATTTTCAATAACATGTGATTGAGTTAGTTATTTCATTATATGTTGTTCTATATAATTATATGTTATTGTTAAATAAAATGGAATACTACTGACAACTTCATTGAAATATATCTCAACACCGTTGTATGTCTTACTTTCAAATGATTTTGGGTTTAAAAAATATATATTTGTAAGGATAAAAAATATATGATATAAAATAATTAACTTTAATGTATTTTTTTCTTCTAAATAATATTTTAAAAATATGAAATATAATAAAAATAATATAAAATCTGTCATGGTATTTAACAGATAGGTTAAATGAATACTCACATGGATCCGATATTTTAATTATTCGTTTGTATATGAGACGAATATTGGTATTATGGTACTCATCAGGTGATATCACTTCCCACTAAAAGAATTTATTTAATATTTTTTAAAATAAAATTATTAATAAGAAAAAATATTAACTATTAAAGATATTTAGAATTAAAATTTATAAATTTGTATTTTTTATCTAAATTTATAAAATTAAAATTATTTAAAAAAAATAATATTACTTAAATTTATTTGTAAATTACAACTTATTAAATTAATATTTTATAAAAATTAATTTTATTTATATTAATATTTTATGATTTAATTTTATTTAAATTATATTTTTTATTAAATAATTTATTAAAACATATAATTTTAAAGAATAATTTTAAACAATTAAATTTAAATAAATAAAAATATCTACAGATATTCAAGGATATCTATAAATATAAAAAAAAATCGTAGATATTTTTTAAACCAATATCCAATAAATAAAATTTTTATTTGGTGAAACTAAATAGGCACTACATGTGCTCACCCAGTTGCCAACCCTAACCTAGAGACAAATAATAATTAATCACGAGAGATCCATTGTTAGTGGTTCAACAAATTTTACTATGATTGTCAAAAACTTAGAAAATTCTTCTAGATTATCTGGGCATGCATGGGTGTAGTATAAGACCATGTAGGGTTAAAATATTTTTCTAATAACTATCAAAACTATACATTTTTCATACTTGATAGTATATAATAATATAGCACTTGTTTTTATTTACTTAAAAAAGAACACAATATAGAAATGACTTGTCGTAACGAAACAGGTCTCATTTTATGATGTATCAACTGTAATATTTTGCTCCCCTTCACACTGAACATGTTTGAATTATCGAAGGTCGCATTCTGAAATGATAGTATTAATTAATCTCAAGCACGTCACCCACTTCAAACAAAACTACTAAGAAATTGTTTCTGTAATGACTTGTATTACCTTAACAACCATGTCAATATATTAAAACTTTGTAAAACGTGATGAAATGAAAATATGGTGCATACCATAACAAGTAGTAAAATGATATTCAAAAATCCCGGTTAGGTCAAAATTCCAAGCTATTGACGAATCATAATTCTATAATATTGCGTAGATTTTTTTTACGTTTTTAGCTTCATAACGAAGTTGCATCATCCAGCTCCTTATCCGACGAAAATTCAATTGCTTTTGCTTCCATCAAAGCAAAACCTTTGCAATATTCCAACCAATCCAAGAACGCACAATTTTTGAAAAGTCAAACCCAGGTGTTATCTATATATATATATTGGACTCGTATCCGTTGTAAAACCTATTCAGACATTGTTTCATATCATCAACTAAAACATGATACGTCTTGTGGTTTGGGTTTTTGCTCTTGTGCTAGCTTCTTCATTGGCTCATGCTGCGATTGTGGAACACACTTTCAATGTACGAATGAGTTTGCTTCGTTCTTCTTCACTTCTCCCTTTCATGGGCTAGTCAAATTTTGTATTGTTTTTACTAAGGTTTTGTGTTGTTACATAGGTGGAAAACATTTCTGTGCAACGGTTGTGTCGTCCACAAGTGATCACTGCCGTTAATGGAACCCTACCTGGACCCACAATTCAAGCTCGAGAGGGTGATACCGTTGTTGTTCATGTGTTCAACAAATCACCCTACAATCTTACTATTCATTGGTCAAATATTCTTCTCCCTCTCATTAATTAAATAAAACCTATACAAACTATATATTATTTAACCTTAATACAATTAATTAAATATTGTGATATGTGCTTTATATGGGTTTTTTTACTAAACAGGGTAAAAAAAATTAGAAAATTAGATTTTAGGCAGGGGGTCGAAAATTAGAAATTTTATCAAAATTGATTAAATTAGAAGGCGGGATAAGTTTTATGTAAAGAAATCATGTTTAGAAGTGCGAGTTCACGATTTTAGGGTTGATGTCCCATCTCGTTTTTAGATTTCTTCTTGCAAAACTCGTCCCATCTTCCACTATTTAGCTTATTTTGATAAACTGTGTAAAATCCATTTTTTTTACCCTTTTAGTAAAAAAGACCCTTTATATATTTATATATGCACACTTATTTCAAATTTCGTTCCTTCAAGCAAAAGTTTTTCCTATTAAGAAAAAGTAGAAATTTCAACGTTATTATCTTAAATTCACGCAAAAAGTTGACTACCCGTCTCACTCATATAAACAAAACTAAATTTGGATTCATTTTATAATGTATGATGCAGGCACGGAATTCTCCAATTTTTAACCCCATGGTCAGACGGTCCTGAATTCGTAACTCAATGCCCCATACATTCTGGCAGCAGTTACACCTACAAATTTAACCTAACGGGACAAGAAGGGACACTCTGGTGGCATGCACACTCGTCTTTTCTACGTGCTACAGTCTATGGTGCCCTTATCATTCGCCCTCGACAAGGACACTCATACCCTTTCCATAAAGTTTACAAAGAAATCCCAATACTGCTTGGTACTTTTTCCCTGAATTTATATTACCTTGCTTTATGCATCTTGTATCTGATTGATTCTTCTGTGTAGAAACTAAAAATAGAGATGTTTCTTTGAAAAAAAAATTTCTAAAGTTTATGACTTGTCATATACAAACACATTAATTCTTTATTTGAACACTTTCAGGAGAGTGGTGGAATGCTAACGTTGTAGAGGTTGAGCAGAATGCAACGGAGTCCCAAGCAGCGCCAAAGGACTCAGATGCGTATACAATTAACGGTTTACCCAGCGACCTCTATAACTGCTCTCAAGATGGTAGTAAAAACTCCATTCTCCAACAATCTTTCAAGTGTTATTCATTCCACAAAACCTGTTTTTTTTTTTTTATTTATAGTTTGATGGGTCTCTGCCATGAACGCAGGAACGTACCAGGTGAAAGTGAAGGCAGGAAAAACCTACATGCTGCGCATAATCAACGCTGCACTCAATGCGCAACATTTCTTCCAGGTAGCGAACCACACGTTAACAGTGGTAGCCATTGACGCTGCCTACACCAACCACTACAAGACCAACGTGCTAGTGCTTGCTCCGGGTCAAACCGTCGATGTCCTTCTCAGAACAAACCAACGCGTCCGATCTTACTACATGGCTTTCACCCCGTATCGTTCCGCGCCAGAAATAGCAAGCAACGCCAACATGACCCGAGGACTGATCGTTTACCAGGGTGCCAAGTCCAAAAAGCCAGTCATGCCAGACCTACCGGCCCAGACCGACACCCCGACGGCCCACCGGTTCTACACCAACATCACGGGCCTGGCCGGTGGACCCCACTGGGTCCCCGTTCCACACCATGTGGACGAGCACATGTTCGTGACTTTCGGGATTGGCTTCACGGTGTGCAATAATTTCTCAGGTGGCTGCACTGAGTCCACGCGTCCACTTTCCGCGAATATGAACAACGAGTCCTTCGTTCTGCCACGTGGCAAAGGGGTGTCGATGCTTGAAGCGTTTTACCGTAACAACGTTTCCGGCGTGTACACTAGGGATTTTCCGATCCGGCCTCCGGTTGAGTTTGACTACACCAACCCTAACATCTCGAATGCGATGCCTTTTGCCTTCCAAATCGCACCTAAATCAACGAAGGTGAAGACGTTGATGTTCAATTCGACGGTTCAGATTGTGCTTCAGAACACGGCCATCCTCGCCGTGGAGAACCACCCCATTCACATTCACGGTTTCAACTTCCATGTTTTGGCTCAAGGGTTTGGGAATTACAACGCCACCAGAGATGAACCCAAGTTCAATCTTCGAAACCCTCAAATTCGTAACACTATTTCTGTTCCCGTCGGAGGATGGTCCGTTATCAGATTCCAAGCAAATAATCCAGGTTCGTTAATTTCTTCCATCAAATAATCGAACAAAAATTAACTTCAAATCTAAATTTCTTGTATCCATTAATTAAACATGATTGTGTTCGCAGGTGTTTGGCTCGTGCATTGCCATTTAGAGACTCATTTGCCGTGGGGGCTAGCCATGGCTTTCGAGGTTGAAAATGGACCATCTCCTTCATTCTCAGTGCCACCACCTCCATCTGATCTTCCCAAGTGCTAAACTCACCACATACGCTTTTGCACCAAGACAAAGACAAAAACATACATTGGTTAATGTTTATACTATTTTGTAAGGTGTTTTTCCAATTTCATTTGTTTGATTCAGAAAAATAAAGTGGAATACAGGACCAAAGCTATTCTTTCAACTGTGCCACTTGATTCTCCATTGTACTCCCAACATGATAAATTTTTTTTTTCTCATTTGTTTTTGTCGTATTTTTCCTTTGGATAACATAGTTCCTACCGTCATAATAATATTGACACAATCAAATTGTTGTTATAGTTTACGTTTGAGTAAGTTTGAAACCCAGCTTTTTCCCTATGTGTTAATCGTTATTGTCTTTTCATTTTGAACGTGAATTAAACAACACTAATTACTTCTCGATAATTAATCCTTAAACAACATGTGTAGTTTGAAGTAGCATATATTAGTAATTGAGGAATCAAAATTGTGAAATAATTAATTTATCTCTAGAAATTAAATAAGAGTCTAAGTGTTTCAAAAGTCTCAGAATATTTTCTCTTAAATAGGTTTATTTTAAAATTTTGAAATTAGAAATACACGACCAAAATACAAGATTTCTTTTAATAATAATAATAATAATAATAATAATGTAAATTACTCATTTATATCATACTTTTCAAAACTAATTAATATAATTAATAGCCGTGTCGTTTAGTGTAATAGTCCACTACGTACTATGATTTTTTTAATGAATATTTTTAATATTAATAAAAATTTGATAATATCTAAGTATATATATACGACCATGAACACTGTTTACCTATCAGCTGAATAAAACAAATATTATTTAAAAAAGACTAATTATATATTTATACAAACGGAACGAATTTTTATATTATAACGTCTCAATTTAAGACCCTCCAAATATATATTATGAAAAAAAAATGTCAATGATATAAAACAACACATGTTCTTAAAAAAAGTTATCATCGTTATCAAAATATATAAAATAACTAACTAGTCAGAGAAAATTTATTTACATTAGTTCCTTGTAAAAGATATGTATGAACCTGCCCCACTCGTGTTTGTTAATTTTTTTCCCGTTGGAATGTGAATTCGGTTGAATCGTTGACAAAGCACCCACATTCTGACTTTCATTACAACTTATTAACCAAACTTCTTCATACGTCTGCGTGTACAACGCGCTTAGACAACTTGATTCTGTTATTAACAACTATATATGTCAAAGGTTACCTAAGTTTGAAATCGTGATAATTAATTAGTGTTAAATAAACTAGGGTGTTTAGTACTATGGTTGTGATAATGTTTGTACATTTTACCCTCTCATGTTGGCAGAAACAGTTTGTTTATATATTCATATTTTTATGCAATTTCTTGTTTTCTAAAACACACCTAATATAACTTGCACACAAAAGAAAATCACTTTTTAACCATATTTTAATACAAATAAACAGATACATTCAAACAAATTTGTGATTTTGGTAAAGATGATAAAACAGATTAGTGTTTTGGTGTATCTCGTTTTTAATTTGTAAAAAATAAGATGAGATGTACTGATCCACTCTAATTAAAACGAATTACAGATTTTAACCTGTACCACAATGGTTGAATGAATGATATAGTGAATCAGTCAAATTTTTTTATGTAAAATTTATATATATATATATATATATATATATATATATATATATATAAAATTATGTGAATAATTTCTAAATTTTTATTTATTAATTAATTTATTATTAGATAAATTGAAAAAATTATTATATTTATGTTAAATAACTAATTATAATTAATTATTTAAATTTAATTGATTAATATTTATAAATTAAATTATAATATTATAATATATTTACGTATTTTAATAATATATAACAAATATAATATTTTAATTATAATTTTTTAAATTTTATAATATATAAATATTTTTTTAAAACATTCCAACACGTGAGTTCGATCCCTCCACTTTGATCCATTGGATTAATCGATTAGATAAAAAGGGTCAAAAGGGATATACAAATTAAAACTATTAATCAATTTATTATTTTTTAGGTTTTAATCATTTTTTCAGTATTATATATATATATATATATATATATATATATATATATATATATATATTAAGTACTTTATTATGATTTCCAAAGCTTTTTCTACTATAAGTTAAACTCTTCTCACCCCCGAAACTTTAACCCAAGGAAAACAAGGGCGATGTTAGTTTTAGCCTAGTCAGAATCAGAGGCTGATCACAATCAAAACAAGTTATTGACCAAGTGGTATTAACTATTTCCCACTGTGTGGATGCTTCTGATGGCTAACTTAAACACTTGTGTTTAGCAAAATAACGATGATTTTCTTCCAACATGGAGAAAATTCAAATGCTTATGTCAACATCCATATGCAATATCATAATTACATTTGCTGCAAAACACGTAAAGTCTCAGGGGTTTCTATATATAGACTAGCAATTTTGGCTCCCAAACATTGGACTCTCTTGCTTAATTTCTTTAGTCATGAAGCTTCTGTTGTTTACTTTGCCCTTCGCTTTTGCTCTTTTGCTTGCATCTTCCTTCGCTTCTGGTGCTGTTGTTGAACACACTTTCAATGTATGAGCTCCTTCTTTCTTCTCCTTTTATTTTCTTTAGAAAAATCTATAGAGACGGATAGACAAAGAAGCTAACTTCTGATGCTTGCATTTTCATTTTCTATTTTTGTTTTCACTTTTTAATCACTCTTTTTCCATTTCAATAATAACAAATTTTGGGTCTTCTTTTTATTTCAAAATTGTAGTTATTTTAGCTTCCTAAGCCTTTTTTTTTTCAATATAAATTCCTAGAATACTACTTTTTATTGAAAAGCTACACAAACCTTAAAATAAATAGGTGATAGTAGAATGTACTTATTATTTATAAAACTTTTCACTTTCTCTTCTCATCTAGGTGTAACCAAATCCTAATTATCATTGTGAGTGGTTAAAAATATAGAATAATTTATTACAATAGTTAAAGTAAAAATATTTTCTCAAATAGTAGAATATTTCTTAATTAGCACTAGTTTGTTGTAACATTAAAAGACTATATTATTCTAGAATTATGAATATAGAAACATTCGGTTTTTTCCAATATGTTCCTGATTCCAATGATTCAAACACAAAATAGAAAAAAAAAAATCTGTTTTCAGTGTTTCTAGTACATATATTTGAAAATAAATAACAAGATGAAAACTGGGTGACATTATTATGATTTAAAAGTATAAACAGAAAAATGAAAACAACAAATAAAAACCCTAGAAAACTCTCCCTTGAAGGCAATGAACTTTACTACACAACATTATGTGAATAATCGAAATCATAATATACTATTATTCATTTTTTCTTGTAATTTTAATGTTCTCATTTCAAGTGAAAATTCTGAATGAGAAAGATATAAATCTTATACAAAGCCAAGCTTGTAGTTGATCAAAAAGTAAAATTAAGTAGTAATATCATTTTATTGTTCTCTATTGTATGAGATTCATTGAAATCATGCATATTCATTGGTTGCAGATAGGTAACTTCACTGTGTCGCGTTTGTGCAATAATCAAGTGATTACAGCAGTAAATGGAAGCCTACCAGGACCAACCATTAACGTTGAAGAGGGTGACACTCTTGTGGTTCATGCAATTAACAATTCACCCTACAATATTACCCTTCATTGGTAAAAATCAATTCTCGATCGTACACACATATTCAATATTTTTATCAATTAGTGTTGAAAAATCAATTGGAGAATTTTTTTTTTTTGTTATCATTATTCTCAATAAGTTGACTATGAAGTTTTACCTCACGCGTATTGGAAGAGATTTAGTTTTTTTTTTTTTTTTAAATACGTTTAAAGTCTAAGTCAAGGTTATACTTTTTTTAAACTGATGAAAAACTCCTATATCATCCCTGTTAATTTAATGAAAAAACTAGACTTTTCTTGGCACCGACCTGTTGTGACATATTTTCAATCATTTGAAAAACTAAATCCAGAAAAAACGACTTTCAGGTTTCTTCTAAATCTAACTCTTCTAGTTTCGAGTTGCAGTTTTTCTACGTAGAAATGTGACTAACATTTCTGTTATAATATTTTGACTCAATGATACGTATCAAAATGATTAATTATTTGACAACTATGCAGTTTCTGTCATAATATTATTATATTACATGCAATGGATGATTCTAAAAATTTAGGTATCTTTCATGATATACATGCAGGCATGGAATTTTTCAACTTTTGAGTGCTTGGGCAGATGGTCCTGAATCTGTGACTCAATGTCCTATACGTCCTGGTGGAAGGTATACCTATAGATTCAACATAACAGGACAAGAGGGTACCCTATGGTGGCATTCCCACTCTTCTTTTCTACGTGCAACTGTTTATGGGGCTCTCATCATTCGTCCTCGAAAGGGAAATTCATACCCTTTTCCTTCAGTTTACCAAGAAGTTCCCTTATTACTTGGTACTTTTTTTATGTCTTTCTATTTTCTTTTTTATTTCCTTTAATTAATAATAAACTAATAATATTATTGTTGAAATCTCACGTATTATATATATATATATATATATATATATATATATATATATATTTATTTATTTATTGAGAAAATTCATACTGTATAATATATAATTTAGTATAATCATCATTTTACTAAATCAATTTTATAAGATTGACTGAAGTATTTTACTATTTATAAAATGTTATTAAAGTTAATTCTAAAATTATTAAAACAACAATTATTAATAGCAGTGGACTTAACAACTTACCATTAGATCAACATTGAGTCACTCTTCTCGATATAAGAAGGTACAATATATATATATATATATATATATATATATATATATATATATATATATATATATATATATATAAACTAATTACTTTAGAATCTTAACTTATTGTGTGCATTTTAATAACTCTATAACACTTAGTGACTTAAAAAGTTGATGATTAATTGCAGGGGAGTGGTGGAATGCTAATGTTGTTGATGTGGAGAATAATGCAACTGAAACTGGTCTTGGTCCAGTTGATTCAGATGCCTACACCATTAACGGGTTGCCTGGTGATTCATACAGTTGCTCTCAAAATCGTAAGTCAACTCTTCAATATAGTTTTGGAAATCAAATTTTTTTCATTCTATGTTTTTGAAGATTTTCAATGCGTGAAGAAGATCTTGTTTTCTTCGATTTTTAATTATCCCACGAACAAATTGACCGTGTCTAATACGTGAAATTCACGTATTTGTCCACATCAATGTGATTATTTTTCAAAACCTACTATTATTGGAGTTTAAATGTCAATGCAATGTAAAAAAAGTGTACTATTAACTAATCAAAACCCAATTGAATATAACTTTGACATGATTTTTAAATAAATAAATATATTATACATTATATATAATTCATGAATCAAAGAAATTTACTACCACTAAAAAATGATTATTAGTAAATAAAAAAGTCAATAAGCATATCATACAACACAAATTGCGTTACGTTTTATTCTCTCAAACACCTGTTTCACATTTGAAGTATGAAATTTTGCAGAGACATACAAACTCAAAGTGAAGCAAGGAAAAACCTATTTGCTACGAATAATCAACGCTGCGCTCAATGAGCAACACTTTTTCATGATAGCCAACCACACTTTCACAGTGGTAGCCATGGATGCTTCCTACACGGAACCCTACAACACTCAAGTTATAGTCCTTGCCCCAGGCCAAACAGTGGATGCACTCATAACCACAAACCAAACCCTAGCTTCTTACTACATGGTTTTCACCCCATACCACTCCAACCCTAATGTTACAATCAACGGTAACATAACACGAGGGTTGGTCGTTTACGACAATGCCACGACAGCGTCATCACCGGTGATGCCAAACCTCCCAGCCCAAACAGACACATCCACGGCCCACAAGTTCTACAGCAACATCACGGGCCTGGCCCACGGGCCCCACTGGGTCCCCGTGCCACGTCACGTGGACGAACACATGTTCGTGACTTTCGGGATCGGGTTAGACCATTGCAACGAGACGGGACCAAACGCGTGCGGTGGACTAAACTTCAGACTCTCGGCAAACATGAACAATGAGTCGTTTGTTTTGCCTAAGGGGCTTTCAATGATGGAGGCCTTCTATCGAAACGTTAGCGGTGTGTACACGAGAGATTTTCCGAGTAATCCTCCGTTTGTGTTTAACTACACCGATCCAGCGTTGGAGACGAACGGTACGGACATAGCGTTTGCGCCGAAATCGACGAAGGTGAAGAGTTTGAAGTTCAACTCAACGGTGCAAGTTGTGCTTCAGAATACGGCTATCCTTGCCGTGGAGAATCATCCCATTCACCTTCATAGCTTCAATTTCCATGTCTTGGCTCAAGGGTTTGGGAACTATGACGCAAAAGTTGATGAATCGAAGTTCAATTTGGATAATCCTCAGATTCGTAACACGGTTGCAGTGCCGGTGGGAGGATGGGCCGTCATTAGATTCCAAGCAAATAATCCAGGCATGTGGCTTGTGCACTGCCATTTGGAGACTCATTTGCCATGGGGGTTAGCCATGGCTTTTGAGGTTGAAAATGGACCTCAACCATGGGTGCTGCCTCCGCCACCAGCTGATTTGCCTCAGTGCTAAGTGAAATATGCACCAATAACTCACACCCTTATAGATTAAATTTACAATAAAAAGGTGAAGATTTTATCATATTTTTTTATCTACTGAGTCCATTGATAATGTGAATTCCTGATTCAATTTGTTTGACTGGGAATAAATAAACAAAGTCTGATAATGAGATAAAGGTTACCTTACTCATTCTTCTAAGATCATGTACCATGTTAAGTAAGATGTAATTGATGTTTATTAATATTTTTTTTTTCTCATGTTTATCAATAATTTTTTTTTCTCATTTAGCACATCTATAGTTTAAATACTGTTAAACTCTTAACATGATACGAGAATAAAAACCTAACTTGGTTTTGTGTTGAAATCTCAACCTGACACGAGAATACAAAACCTAACTTGTTTTCGGTTTCTTTCAATGAATACAAATTTTATTTTACTAATATAATTCTGTAAAATATAACTACACATTATATTTTTAATATGATGTCCAAATTTATTACTGTGATACTTATTGAATTACTTTTATAAAAGATATTAATGTAAGAATTATTATAAATTAGTATAAAAATAAATTATAAAGTATAGATATATTAATAAATTATTACATGCTTATTTTAAATTTATATATAAATTAATTTTATTTATTTTTATTTATTTTATTAAATAATTAATTCATATTAAATCATAATTTCATTTTAGTTTATATTTATTCTAATTAAAATTGGATATTTTGTTCCTTCGTTGCTTTATTTTTTTTTAATTACTCAAAAAACATATCAATTAAAATATTTTTATTCATTTTTCATTATTTTTTTCACAATTATAATAATTTTACTTTATCTTTCTCTTTTTTTTTTACCCTTTCATGGAAACTCAAGTTAACATTCTCAACTACCTCCATAACCAACCTCTCAAATCACACTTATTAAAACAAAAGTAAAACTTTTTCGAAGTTAATTATGGATGATAAAATAAAAATATAGAAACATTTATATATTTGTTTTATGTATAAAATAACAATAATTTTATATTAATGGCATATAATAATTTTTTTTAATTAATGTAAAAGCAGTTTAGTTTTTATTTTGATCTTATAATTTTTTTAAGAAAAAGAAATTTATTTTTAAAAAACATTAATGTTTATAAAAAATTAAAATCTTATATAAAACTTACCATCATTTCAAGTTAAATATTATATTAAATTAATATTTAATTATACTAATTAAATTATTTTTAAGTTATGAAGTTAAATGTAAATAAGAAATTATAAAAATATGAATATGTATAAAATATATTCATTAAAATAAAGTTTACACAAATTTAGTATAAATAGTTATAAAAATGTATGTTTTTTGTAGGAAGTTGAAATAAGTTTTTAGACACTCTAAAATATGATTTATAAAAATTTTATAGAATGAACAATAAAAAAATTACTGGAATGGCTCATCGAAAATATTATAAAAAATAAAATATATTCATTATAGAATTTTCTTTTAAGTATAATTTTGTAAAAAAAAAAAAACTTCGAAATATAGTCTAGAATGATGAAATTAAAAATAAAAACTCAAATGGAACAATCCAAAGAAACTAATTTTATTCTCCTAATCCGAAGGAATCTAGATATAAACCACAGAAGTTAACAAAATACTATTTAAATAATTCATTTTTTTAGAAATTAAACTTATGACAATATATATCAATTGCAAATGACAAATTGCAGATGATGAATTTTCATAGAATTACAAAATAAAAAGTATAGTTTTTTTTTTACATTTTTAATACAAAATTATATATGACATAAAATGCAAGTGTTAAGACTTACCAAATTATAGGTGTTGAACATTCAAGGACTTGATGTTGCAAATAATGATCATGAAGAATGTTGATTTTGATGATGATCCAAGAGCTTAAAGACTTAGAGTATTGAAGATTGAAGATTGATGTTTTCTCGTATTGTAATAACTCGTTTTAGTTTGATTGAGTCCGTAATTATAGAGTCTAAGATAGCCAGTACATAGTCTATAACTTAGAAGCTTCAAAATGCTCAAATTTATCATGCAGGCTCGGCTTTAATCGATTATATAGGAAATAATCGATTAAAACAAGTGAGAAAACCATTTTCAAGCATATACTCACTGTTTTAATCGATTAAAACATCAAAATAATCGATTAAAGGTCAAATAATCGATTATTTCACCAAATAATCGATTAAACCAGAGAGGATTGGGTTCTGCGTATTTGGCTTCGTTTTAATCGATTAAAACTCCATTTAATCGATTATTTCGATCTGTTTTTGTTTTTAAATTTCAAATTAACCCTATTTTCGAAAACCCAATTACCAAGAACCCTAGTTTCGAAATCCCCAATTCCTTAACCCTAATTTCCCTACTTAAACTCGCTTTGGCACTCGGAAAATTTGAACAACTAAAGAACAACTCTTTCCATACAAAAGTTAAGTGCCGTGAGTGCCGTAGAACTGTTTGTTGCAAGGAAAGGGGCTTTTGGAAACTCGGTGTGAGGCTAGAAGCGATAAGAATCACTAAGTGGAGTTCTTAGTGGATTGAGTGCTGTGCCGTCTCCGGGAAAGCTGTTCTTCGGGGCTTTTGGAAACTTGGTGTGAGGCTAGAAGCGATAAGAATCACTAAGTGGAGTTCTTAGTGGATTGTGTGTCGTGCCGTCTCCGTGGAAAGCTGTTTATCATCTCTTGTGGATTTCAAGAGAGGTTTTATCTTTAACTTTATCTTTTTCATTATAATTTGTGTTGTAACAACTTTGTTCTTAGTGACAGCGTTAATCCTCTTTTGAGTGATTAGCAACCGGACGTAGGGTCTTTTGATCCGAACCAAGTATAAACCTACTGTGTAATCTTCTCTACTCTTCTCTATTTACATTTACACAGCTTTTTAATCGGTAAAATTTGGGGAAAATTTTGAAAACCTAATTTTTATTAAGAAACCAATTCACCCCCTCTTGGTTTTTTGTCCGACCACGCGAACATTCTCGCTGCGCGATTCTAACAAGTGGTATCGAGCTTGCTTTGATAGTCATTCAAACTTTTCGAAAATGGCCGGACAAAATCAAACTTTTGCCGAAGGTGCGTCTATCAACGGACCCCCACTTTTTACGGGTCAAAATTATCCTTTTTGGAAAGTACGTATGCAAATATTTTTAGAGTCTCGTTGATAGAGGTGTTTGGGACACAATTTTAAACGGTCCATTTGTTCCTAAAATTACGTAGAACGGTGTTGACGTTCTTAAACCTTTTGATAGATGGACTCGCCGACGAAAGTCGAAAAGTACAATTTGATGTTAGGGCTAGAAACATTATTTCATCTCGCTCTAACCCTTGATGAGTTCTACGGAATTTCTATTTGTAAAAGTGCACAGGAAATGTGGGAAATGCTTAGAGTAACCCACGAAGGAACCGACGACGTCAAAAGAGCACGTAAAAATTCTCTAATTCAAGAGTACGAAAAGTTCCGGATGCAACCAGAGCGAAACGATATTTGACGTACAAAAACGTTTCACTCATATCGTGAACCATCTCACCGGACTAGGTAAAATTTTTGACGTTGATGAATTAAATGTTAAAATTTTGAAATCTCTCGGATAGGAAATGGCAACCAAAGGTGACGGCCATCTCGGAGTCACAAAATCTTGCCACTATGTCTATGGCGGCGTTGTTTGGAAAGCTTAGGGAGCATGAACTTGACCTTGGAAGACTAAATGAGGAAGAGGGTCAATATCAAAAGAAGAACCTTGCTTTCAAAACCGAGATTTCAAAAAGCAAAAATAAGAAAGAAGAAGAAGAAGACTCCGAAAATGATGAAGAAGAGATGAGTCTTTTTATAAAGAAGTTCACCAAGATGATGAAAGCAAAAGGAAGACATCCTTTCAAAGGTAAGGAAAAGGTAAAAGAAAATTCTTCCGTTAATATAAAATGCTTTGGTTGTGGTGAAGCAGGGCATATAAAGATCGAATGCCCAAACAAGAAAAATGATGAACACAAGGGCAAAAAGCAATTCAAGAAGAAAGCATATATTGCTTGGGATGACAAGTGATTCAAATTCAGAATCAAGCGACTCGTAAATTGAAGCAAACATTTGCTTGATGGCAAATAACAACAATTCTTCGGATTTTGAGGTTAGTGATTCCGATTCATCCTCTAGTGAAGAAAATGACCATGATGAATTGCAAAATGCTTATAATGAGTTATTTACTGCATTTATGGATATGAAAAAGGAATATAAAGTTGTAAAGAAGAATCTAAGAAAATCTGAAAAGGAAAATGAGTCCTTAAAATTGAAAATTGCATGTTTAGAAGAAAAGGAGGTAGCCAATACGAAAATAGTATGCTTAGATGAAGATAAGGACTTAGCATGTGCAAAATGTAAAGAGCATGAATATGATATAGATATTCTTAATCATTTGCTTGACAAAGCCGAAAAAGAAATTGATGATCTTAAGAAGAATGAAATGGTTTTTGCTCAAAATAATGTAAATCATAGAGTTCCTTTGAAAAAGAGTAAATCTAAAAAGAAAAGAATATGGGTAGAAAAAGGAACTAGAGCATGTCATGTTAATAATGTATCTTATTCTAAAGCTACTCCAAATGCATGCTTCTATTGTATGAAACAAGGTCACACTTCAAATAAGTGTAAAATTAAACATTTTGGTATTCCAAAAGGTAAATATATTTGGGTTCCAATAGTTAAATAAATCTGTTTGTCTCTTTTATTTATTCAAAGAAAATGGATCATTTTGTATGTTTTAAACAAAATGCTTAGGTAAAATCATTTTATCTTTTTCTATCGCATAAAGATTCTTCTCTTAAAGATTTTTGCGAGAAGCCTCTAAAATTGTTTTAAACGAACTTCAAAATAAAGTATTTTTACAAAATCTTTCTTAAAACATGTTTTTAATCGATGCAGCTTTGAAAGAACCAAATAAAATCACTTAGAGTGGTCAAAGAAGTGTTTTTACAGCATTTTAATCGATACAACTGGTTTTTAATCGATTAAAACCATTTAGAACTCATTTTGACCGATCAGATTGTTATTATGAGCTGTCGAACGTTTAAATCGATTAAAAACACGTTTCAATCGATTAAAATTACTTAAAGGGTCTGGATGATCGATCAAAATCAAATTATGACCGATTAGAAGCAAATGTGATCGATCAGATTTTAATTATGAGCTGTCAGAATTTTTCAATCGATTAAAAACACGTTTCAATCGATTAAAATCACTTAAAGGGTCAGGATGACCGATCAGATTTTTATTATGACCGATCTGAGTCGGATGACCGATCGATTTTTATTATGACCGATCGTAACTCTTTTAATCGGTTAAAAACTCGTTTCAATCGATTAAAACAACTTAAAAACTTTTTCTACACTGCGCTTTAATCGATTAAAAGATGTTTTAACAGATTAAAACCGCACTTTTAACGATTAAAAGAATCTTTTAACAGATTAATTAAACCAGCAGCTTTGAAAATAGTCTATAAAAACAGCTTTGCTTGAACTTCTTAAAACACCCAAAGAATAGATTGTTTTGCAGTATTTTAAATAGATTATTATGTCTCTAACCTCAAGGACCCAAAAGTTGTGGGGACCTAAGTTTACTATGTTCTTGTTTTGTAGGAAACTTCCAAATCAAAGAAGTCTATGTGGTATCTTGATAGTGGATGCTCAAAACATATGACTGGGGATAAAACGAAATTTGTAAGTTTCAAAGCCAAAGAACAAGGATATGTGACTTATGGGGATAACAACAAAGGGAAGATTCTCGAATTGGAAATATAGGTGGTGCAAATACATTGGAGATTAAGGATGTGCTTCTTGTTGATGGATTAAAACATAACCTTCTTAGCATAAGCCAATTGTGTGACAAAGGATTCAAGGTAACTTTTGAAAGCAAATTTTGCACCATACATTTAGTAGATTCCGAAATAGTAGAATTAAAAGGCATTAGGCATAACAACATATATTTGATTGATTTGGATTGTTTATATGAGTCTAGTATAACATGTTTAGTTGCTAAGGAAGAGAATCCTTGGTTATGGCATAAAAGAGCTGCTCATATAAACATGCATCATTTGAATAAATTGATATCAAAAGACTTAGTTATTGGATTGCCTAAATTGAAATTTGAAAAAGATAGATTGTGTGATGCATGCCAAAAAGGTAAACAAGTTAAATCATCATTTAAATCAAAAAATGTGATTTCCACTTCAAAACCCCTAGAATTATTACATTTAGATTTATTTGGACCTTCTAGGATAAAAAGCTTTGGTGGAAATTATTATGGTCTTGTAATTGTTGATGATTTCTCTAGGTACACTTGGACATTTTTCCTAACTATGAAAAGTGAAGCTTTTAAGGTCTTTAGAAAGTTTGCTAAACAAATACAAAATGAGAAAGACCTAAGGATTAAAGTTTTAAGAAGTGACCATGGTGGTGAGTTTCAAAATGAAAAGTTTGAAAATTATTGTGAGGAAAATGGTATATTACATAACTTTTCTCGCTCCTAGGACTCCCCAACAAAATGGTGTAGTTGAAAGGAAAAATAGGTCATTAGAGGAACTTGCAAGAACTATGTTAAATGAATCTAATGTTCCTAAATATTTTTGGGCTGATGCGGTTAGTACCGCATGTTATGTTTTAAATAGAATGCTCATTAGGTCAATTATGAAATCTACTCCATATGAATTGTTTAATGGTAGAAAACCTAATGTTGCACATTTGAAAATTTTTGGTTGTAAATGTTTTGTACTAAATAATGGAAAGGACAATCTAGGAAAATTTGATTCAAAAGCCGATGAGGGTATTTTTCTAGGTTATTCTTTAACTAGCAAGGCGTATAGAGTATTTAATAGAAGAACTTTGAATATAGAAGAATCTATACATGTTGCCTTTGATGAGATTGTAGACCTTGGGGGAAATCCTCTTGAGTCAAATAAAAGACTTGCAGGTGATGATGAATATATAAGAGAGGCCCTTGATGAATTATACTTGGAAGATAATGTGCCTTCTCAAACTCCTCAATTAGCAAAAGAATGGCAATCACCTAGAGGACTCTCAATGGACAATATCATAGGTGATATCTCAAAAGGGGTAAGAACTAGAAATATGAATAATTTCTGTATGTCCGTTGCTTTTGTGTCACAGATTGAACCTAAAAACATTGAGGAAGCACTTAAAGATGATCAGTGGTGCATAGCCATGCAAGAAGAACTTAACCAATTTGAAAGGAATCAAGTCTCGGGAACTAATCCCAAGAGAAGAGTCACATCAAGTTATTGGAACTAAATGGGTATTCAGAAATAAGCTTGATGAAGATGGTAATATAACAAAGAATAAAGCCGACTTGTTGCAAAAGGCTATTGTCGGGAGGAAGGTATAGATTATGATGAAACTTATGCTCCTGTGGCCGAATTTGCTAAGATTATGCAGGGAGAGTTTGAAATGTCTATGATGGGAGAATTAACATTCTTCCTTGGACTTCAAATCAAGCAACTTAAAGATGGAACTTTTATCTCTCAAACTAAATACTCGCAAAGAGATCCTCAAAAAGTTTGGTATGGACACCTCAAAGGAAGCTAACACACCCATGGGAACTTCATGCTATTTAGACAAGGATGAATCAGGTTTGGAAGTAAATCAAACTATGTATAGAGGTATGATAGGATCACTATTATACTTAACCGCTAGTAGACTCGATATTATGCATTCTCGTCTCGTGTGTGTGCTAGATTTCAAGCTTGTCCTAAAGAATCTCATTTAATTGCAGTAGAAACATATTTTAAAATACTTAAAAGGAACTACCGGATTTGGCTTGTGGTATCCGTCTGATGCTTGTATTAGTTTATTAGGATATTCTCGATGCCGATTATGGTGGATGTAAAATTGATAGGAAAAGCACTAGTGGGACATGTCATTTGTTAGGTTCATCCTTAATATCATGGCATTCTAAGAAACAAGCATGTGTTGCTTTATCTACCACTCGAAGTCGAATATATTGCAACTGGTAGTTGTTGTGCTCAAATTCCGTGGATGAAACAACAATTAGAGGATTATAGCATATATTTAAATGACATTCCATTAATGTGTGATAATACGAGTGCAATCAACTTAACTAGAAATCCAAGTAATGCACTCTAGGACTAAACATATTGAGATTAGACATCACTTTTTAAGAGATAATATCAACAAAGGAAACCGTAAGATAGAGTATGTGTACACTAAACGTCAATTAGCAGATATATTTACTAAGCCTCTACCCAAGGATAGATTCTATGATCTTAGAAGAGACTTAGGGATACTAGAAATAGCTTAAATTCTGCTTAATTTGAATGATTTTGGATGATTGTTATGATTAAATTCGTGATGCGGGATATTCATAGGTTATAATGTGTAAAAACCTTAAAAAACTTAATATAGCCTTCCGGAATAATCGATCATCGGAAGTGATAATCGATTATTTTTCCTCAAAACGTCCAAAACAGGGTATTCTCCTTCGGAATAATCGATTATCTCGTGAAATAATCGATTAAATGCCTCTAAAAATCGATTATTTATCGGAAATAATCGATTAAAGTTGTCTAATGTAGAGATAATTGATGAATTTTCTTTTGTTATTGTCTTGATGTTGTAAAATATGATGTTTCTTTCATGCTATGATTGAGGGGGAGCTTTCTCTAACTTATGCATATTTTGAGGGGGAGCTCTTATGATTGATGTTGCAGAAGTTCTTTTTGATTATAATCAAAATAGGGGGAGAACAATTTAAAGCCTATGATTCAATATTAAATGTTATCTCGGTATGTTTAATGTGTTTGTTAGTATGACAGATGAAACAGGTTATTACAAGGGCTTTAAAAGATAATTTTGATCATCATCAAAAAGGGGAGATTGTTGAACATTCAAGGACTTGATGTTGCAAATAATGATCATGAAGAATGTTGATTTTGATGATGATCCAAGAGCTTAAAGACTTAGAGTATTGAAGATTGAAGATTGATGTTTTCTCGTATTGTAATAACTCGTTTTAGTTTGATTGAGTCCGTAATTATAGAGTCTAAGATAGCCGGTACATAGTCTATAACTTAGAAGCTTCAAAATGCTCAAATTTATCATGCAGTCTCGGCTTTAATCGATTATATAGGAAATAATCGATTAAAACAATGAGAAAACCATTTTCAAGATATACTCACCGTTTTAATCGATTAAAACATCAAAATAATCGATTAAAAGGTCAAATAATCGATTATTTCACCAAATAATCGATTAAACCAGAGAGGATTGGGTTCTGCGTATTTGGCTTCGCTTTTAATCGATTAAAACTCCATTTAATCGATTATTTCAGATCTGTTTTTGTTTTTAAATTTCAAATTAACCCTATTTTCGAAAACCCAATTACCAAGAACCCTAGTTTCGAAATCCCCAATTCCTTAACCCTAATTTCCCTACTTAAACTCTGCTTTGGCACTCGTAAAATTTGAACAACTAAAGAACAACTCTTTCCATACAAAAGTTAAGTGTCGTGAGTGCCGTAGAACTGTTTGTTGCAAGGAAAGGGGGCTTTTGGAAACTCGGTGTGAGGCTAGAAGCGATAAGAATCACTAAGTGGAGTTCTTAGTGGATTGTGTGCTGTGCCGTCTCCAGGGAAAGCTGTTTATCATCTCTTGTGGATTTCAAGAGAGGTTTTATCTTTAACTTTATCTTTTTCATTATAATTTGTGTTGTAACAACTTTGTTCTTAGTGACAGCGTTAATCCTCTTTTGAGTGATTAGCAACTGGACGTAGGGTCTTTTGATCCGAACCAGTATAAACCTACTGTGTAATCTTCTCTACTCTTCTCTATTTACATTTACACAGTTTTTAATCGGTAAAATTTGGGGAAAATTTTGAAAACCTAATTTTTATTAAGAAACCAATTCACCCCCCCTCTTGGTTTTTTGTCCGACCACGCGAACATCTCGCACTGCGCGATTCTAACAATAGGAACCACAAAAACACTATTGCTTGAGTTGTTTAACACGAATTAGAGTTGTTATTATTATTAAAATTTGGAGTTTATACTTAAATTAATTATATGAAATACCCACTTGAAAAATGAGGATTACTCATCACTGATTTAATTATATTACTATCAATATCTTACCAACAATAAAATTCAACCTCGGAAATCCTCTTGTTAAATTTTTATAACACAGATCTCAGTGTTTTGAATCATATAATTTAAGAATGAAATTTGGTTAAACCTAATGGATATGTGAAATATTAAAAAATAGATTAGATTAGTGGTTTAAATAAAATTAGATTTTTTTTGCAGTTTAATTTATAATCTACTAAATTTAAGTTAAACTAATTCGTAGACTTATGAATCTATTTTATAAAAATAATAATTATTTTTTAAATAAAAAAGTAATATTATTATATTAAAAAATTAATTATTATTTTAAATTAATAAATTACTAAAAAAATAAAGGCACTACAAGAAAAATGACATTTAGCCACCGAAATTAGCGATCGATTTTTTCTAGTCGCAAATAGCTGACCGATTTAGCGATCGATTTAATTTTGGTCGCAAATAGCAACCGATTTAGCGACCACTTTAATTCGATCGCAATTAGCGACTCGATTCAACTGACCACTTTAATTCGATCGCAATTAGCTGACTCGATTTAGTGACCAAAATATGAATTGGTTTTCATTTTGTTATTTAGCGACCGAAATAGCGACTCAATAATTTGCGTCGCAAAATTTCTGATCGCTAAATCTATGGCTATTCTACACTAAAATAAAAAAATCATTTAGCGAATCGATTTAGCGACCGAATTACAAATTGAAATAGTGACCGAATTATAATCTGGTCGCTAATGAGAAAATAGCTGACCGAATTGAAATCGATCGCTAATGAATATTATTTTTTTATTATATTTAAATTTTTTTATAAATATACTTTAATTTTTTAGTATATTTTTTACAATTTATTTTTTAAAAGTAATTTAGTTTTTAAAAATAATTTAATTTTTAAAATATACTTTAAAAATAAACTTTGGTCTCAATATTAACAAAATGAATTGTAATAAATCAAATTTATTAAAAATTTAAATTGTAATAAATTAAGACTAGAGTGATGTTAACTATTCAATACATTGTTTAAGAAAAGTTTAATAACAAATATTCTTGAATTTATTTTTCAATTGAAAATTTCAATTGAAATTAATTTATATTTTAAAAATTTATATTAAAAAATTGAAGAAAATAGAGATTTAATTATACTTTTAATAAATTTAACATAATAATAGTTTTGATTTTTATTTTTAAATATTTATTTTAATTTTTTAAAACAGAGAAACTATAATTTTAGTTTCTAAATACTAAATTTAAAGAGTTAAATTTATTATTATTTAATCTTTTAATTTTAGTATTAAAAATTTAAATTATATTTTAATACCTTGAGAATGAAAAATATAATTAAACTAAAACTGAAAATATTATAATACATTTTTGAACTCTTTTTGATTAATTTTTTTTCCTAATTTTTTATAAAGTCAATTTTAATATTTAAAAGTATTTAACATTTTGCTTTCTGAAATATTTTCTCGTATTACCAAATTCCAACTATAGAGAAACCAAGTGCCCAAATTCCAGGCACCAAACAATACAAAAAGAATGTAAAGAAATGAAAAAGAAGAAACTAGAATGCTCAAACCAGCTTTATGCAATTCTACTGTAAGTGTTTCTTCTTCAAAAGAAATCAAGTTGCCTCAAGAAAGATTTTCAAAGAACTTCTCAAAAACTGATGCGAATCTTTCTTGAAAAGAGTGTCGAAGTTTGCTTGATTGATTGCTCAAGGATGTGTAAAAGATGATATTCAATGTATGTTAAAAAAGTTCAAGCCAAACTGTTTTAATAGAAGATTTTCAAAACTCGCTGGTTTAATTAATCTGTTAAAAGATTCTTTTAATCTGTTAAAAGTGCAGTTTTAATCTGTTAAAACTTCTTTTAATCCATTAATACGTTCTTGATTCTTTAACAGATTTGTTTTAACTCGATACGACAACGTTTATATCAATTAAAACACTTTACAAAAAATCCTCTAAGTTGATTTAATCGATTGTTTCACGATTCAATCGATTGAAATACTCGCAAAACTTTCTTGTAAAACTTTTCAAGTTATTTTAATCGATAAAAACAAGTTTTAATCGATTAAAACTCTGTGTAGAAAATTTTAAGTTGTTTTAATCGATTGAAACAAGATTTAATCGATTAAAATCGCTTCGATCGGTCATAATTGCATTATGATCGATCATCCTGAACCCTTAAGTGATTTTAATCGATTAAAATCAAGTTGTATCGATTAAAATATTGTCATTTCGCTTGAGCGACGCTGGTCTCGCTCGAGCGAAACGCCCATCGCACAAAATTGGCATTCTCGGGTTGTATTTCGCTTAGCGACACTACTCTCGCTCGAGTGAAATATGATTCTGATCGATCATAACTTGAAGTGATCGATCATAATTTAGAGGATATAATAGCGGTTAGGAATTAACCGCTATCTAAAATGTATTTAAGATAGCGGTTATGGGTTAACTACTATCTAAATCATATTTTAGATAGCTGTTAAGCGTTAACCGCTATTAAAGTGTTCTTCGCTCAAGCGAAAATGAAATCGCTCGAGCGAAACGCCCTGCACAAAATTGGCATTCTCGGGTTGTATTTCGCTTGAGCGACTCTAGTCTCGCTCGAGCGAAATCCGATTCTGATCGATTATATTTTCTAAATGATCGATCATATTTGATAATTTTTTCAAATAATTAATTATAATCGATTAGTTTTCTAAATTATTGATTAGAATTGATTAGTTTTTCAAATAATAGATCAGAATGTATTAATTTATGAAATTTAAAATTAAAAATATAGATTATTTAAGAATATTAACTATTGTAAAGATAAAGTAGAACATGGGATGAGATGAAGATGATAATATAATGATAGAAGTTACAAAAATGTAGAATTGAGAAGTTTGAAACAAAAAAAATGAAGATAATACTAGTTTTGATATTGATTTTTATTTTAATTATTTAAAACAGAGAAACTATAATTTTAGTTTCTAAATACTCAATTTAAAGAATTAAAGTCATTATTATTTAATCTTTTAATTTTAGTATTAAAAATTTAAATTATATTTTATTAAATTAAAATAATTACAATATAATTTTCTACTTTGAGAATGAACAATATAATTAAGAAGATCAAGTCTAATGTTATTGATGCTAATTTTAACAATAATACAATAATATTATTTTCAAAACGCCCATATGAATGTGAATATTTTGATTATTATTATATAAAATAATTAAAAGAATAAGGTAAATATTATATAAAATAATTAAAAGAATAAGGTAAATAGAAAAGTAAAATGCATGGTTATACCACTTTCCTTTTAATCTATAATTAGTTAGGTATGAATCAAATGTAAAGTCTAATGTTATTGATGTTAATTTTAAGAAGATCACAAAATGTAAATTAAAATAATTACAATATAATTTTCTACTTTGAGAATGAACAATATAATTAAACTCAAAATTGAGAATACTCTTATACATTTTTGAACTCTTTTGGATAAATTTTTTTTCCTAATTTTTGATAAAGTTAATTTTAATATTTAAAACTATTTAACATTTTGAATTCTGAAAGGTTTTCTCTAATAGCAAATTTAAAAACATAATATTCAAAAAAATATTTTAAGATTGTGAATTCTCGGGTTGTATTTCGCTTGAGCGACGAGTACTCTCGCTCGAGCGAAATAAGATTCTGATCGATCATACCTTGAAATAATCGATCATAATTGAGAGGATATAATAGCGGTTAGGGTTAACCGCTATCTAAAATGTATTTTAGATAGCGGTTATGGGTTAACCGCTATCTTAATCATATTTTAGATAGCGGTTAAGCGTTAACCGCTATTATAAGTCTTATTCGCTCAAGCTGAAAATAAAATCGCTCGAGCGAAACGCCCCTGCACAAAATTGGCATTCTCGGGTTGTATTTCGCTTGAGCGACTCTAGTCTCGCTCGAGCGATTTTTTCTCTGATCGATCAGATTTTTGAAATGATCGATCATATTTGATAATTTTTTCAAATAATTAATTATAATCGATTAGTTTTATAAATTATTGATTAGAATTGATTAGTTTTTCAAAGAATAGATTAGAATTGATTAATTTCTGAAATATATACTAAAAAATTATAAATAAAAATATAAATTAGTTAAGAATATTGACTATTGTAAAGATAAAGTAGAACATGGGAGGAGATGAGGATGATAATATAATGATAGAACTTACAAAAATGTAGAATTGAGATGTTTGAAACAAATAAAATTAAGAAAATAGAGATTTAATTACACTTTTAATAAATTTAAGATAATACTAGTTTTGATTTTTATTTTTAAATAGTTATTTTAATTTTTTAAAAACAGAGAAACTATAATTTTAGTTTCTAAATACTAAATTTAAAGAATTAAATTTATTATTAATATTTTTTAATATTGTTTTAAATGTGGATATCTTTAATATTTTGGACATATAAATATAATTTATACATGTTTTTAAACCTTTTTCTAATATTTGTTTTTAAAAATATAATATCATTTTTAATATTTTATAGATTTTATAAAAGTAATTGGATTAAATTTATTATCCTCTCATATATTATTATACATTTAGCGTAATTTTAGTTTAATTTAAAATTAGAATACAAATATACTATACTAATATACCATTATATTATTTTCATTGTATATAAATTACAAAATTAATAATTTGTATACTATACTATACTAACATATTATTTGTATATTATACTAATAGTATAATATACTATATTATAATATTATTTGTATACAAAACTAATATCTTTATATATAAATATATAAATATGGAAAGATATAAATATATGTAAAAATATAAACATATAAATATATATAAATATGTAAAGATATAAACATATATCTTTAATATTTTGTACATGTAAATATAATTTATATATATATTTTTAAATCTTTTTCTAATATTTATTTTTAAAAATATAATATTATTTTTAAAATTTAATATTTTTTTTTCAAATATATAAATATATATAAAGATATAAATGTATAAGGATATAAATAAATATATCAATATATCAATATATAAATATATCAAAATATTAATATATAAATATATTAATATATAAATATATAAATATATATATATATATAAATATATATAAATATATAAATATATAAATATATAAATATATAAATATATAAATATATAAATATATAAATATATAAATATATATATATATATATATACAAATATATCAATATTATCCCCTCATATATTAATATACATTATTAGCATAATTTTAATTTAATTAAAAATTAGAATACAAATATACTATCCTATACTAATATACCATTATATTATTTTCATTGTATATAAATTACAAAATTAATAATTTGTATACTATACTATACTAATATATTATTTGTATACTATACTAATAGTATAATATACTATATTATAATATTATTTATATAGAAAACTAATATCTTTATATATAAATATGAAAAGATATAAAAATATGTAAAAATATGAAGATATAAATATATAAAAGTATAAATATATGTAAAAATATAAAGATATAAAGATATAAATATATCAATATATAAATATATCAATATTTAAATATATATTAAAATATATAAATATACTTTTATTTATAGATTTTATATTTATATATTTATACGGATATACATTTATTTGTATATAAATATAATTTATTTGTAAGTTATTATTAAAAGATCCTAGTAGCTCAGTGGTTGGAGTTTCAACCTCCAACTCTAAGGTACGGGTTCGAATCTCGACAATGACAATAAATCACCTAATAATAAGTTAAACTTCTAAAAAATATAATATAATTAAGAGGTAGGGAAAATAAATAATAAATATAATAAAAATGTAAATAAATAAAAATAATTAAATTTGTTATTGATTTAGCGACCGATTTAAATCGATCGCTATTTTTTTAACTTTTTCATTGATTTAGTGACCGATTTAAATCGATCGCTATTTTTTTACCTTTGTCATTGATTTAGCGATCGATTTTCATTTCGGTCGCTATTTAGCTAACCGATTTTAATTATTATTTAAATAATTATATTAATATATTAGCGACTAGAATATATTGGTCGCTATTTTTTAAAACTTTACCACGGATTTAGCGACTAGATTTAGCTGACCACTTAATTCGGTCGCTATTTTGGTCTCCAATGAATAAGTGACCAAATTATTTAGCGACCACTTTAGCGACCACCAGATCGGTCGCTATTTAGCGACCGAAATGTAAATCGGTCGCTAACAACTTAGCGATTTGCCCTTTTGCGACCAACCATTTCGGTCGCTAATTTCGATCGCTAACGGAATAGTGATCGAATTTTGGCCATTAGCGATCGATTTTTTCGATCGCTAAAAGCGATTTTTCTTGTAGTGAGGATAATATTAAAAAATAAATTTTAATTTAATTTTAAAAAATAAATAATGATAATAAAAAATAAATTTTTAATTTAATTTTGATATTGAATTTATATATTAAATAAAAACTAATTTTATTAATATAATTTAAATTTTAAAAATATATTTTTATATCAATATTTTTTAATCATATATATATATATATATATATTAAAATTAATAAAAAATTGGTAATTTAATCATTGATATGATACGATTCATTTCAAAATATATATTAAGTTGGATTATTAATTTTTATATATTTTTTACTTGTAAATCGGATAAACTGATCTGGACCACCCATTTTAACATCTCCATCAAATCTCTCTCAAAAATAACTTCAAATAAAAATATCCAACCTTAAAAAAATCGGCAAAAGAAAAAAATTATATTAAACTAGGCGTTTTGTCCGTGTCCACATTTTTATTAAAAAAGTAAAGTGTTTTAAAAAGAGAGGGAAAAAATAATTTTTTGTTTAAGAAAAAAATCAAAAAGTTGAAAGATATTTATTCCTAAAATTATATATTGTTAAATATAAATAAATGTTGGAATGACTTTTAAGCGAAGAATAGGAAATATAGAGAAAATATGTAATTCATTGGGAAAGAAAAATGATACTTTTTTATTAATTTTATTTAAGAAAAAATTAATAAATATATAATTGAAAAAGTATATCAAATTAAGATAAATAATATATTAAATAATAAAAAAATTAATTTTGTTTTTTTTTTAAATATTGTTATGGATGAAATGTTGAAAATTGACGTTGTTTTTTAACAGCACAAATTTCATCCACTCAAATATTTTATTTTATATTAAAATAAAACATAAAAATTCATTGTAAGAATAATACTCATAGATGAAAAATACTCATGGATGAAAAATAAATAGCGTTATGTGCAGTCAAATGTAGAAGATTCAGTTCCGTTGAGAATACATCATTAGACGTAATCGAAAAAAGAGAGAGAAGGGTAAAATTGTAACAAAAGAAAATGCCTAAACTTTTGCGTTATGTTTTCTACTGTCTTTTCTTCCTACACTCTTCACTTCCTAACTAACCTCACCAATGGAACCGGAAGAAACAGCCGTCACCGCAGTTGACGGAAGCGGCGACGAGGGACTGCTTAGTTTAGAGGGCGGGGACGGCGGTGGCGGCAGGGACAGGGTGAAGGGTCCTTGGTCGCCTGAAGAGGACGCCATTCTGAGTCGCCTGGTGAGCAGGTTCGGCGCCAGAAACTGGAGCCTCATCGCGCGCGGGATCAGCGGAAGATCCGGCAAGTCGTGCCGGCTCCGGTGGTGCAATCAGCTCGACCCTTCCGTTAAGCGCAAACCATTCACCGGTACGTGATCGATTTGGGTACCTTGCGTTGGTTTGCATTTGAATTTGATTTTGTTTCCGTTTGATTTAATTTGAATGTTTTGGAAATTGGGGATGTGAATGCAGGAATGAAATGAGTTTTTATTTTCTTGTCACAATGTTTTATGTAGGATCTTTTGCTTTTAAAGTGTGATGGTTATGTGGTTCGTTTTTTGAATTTTCTTGAACCTTTGCATTTGCTGCGTGCATTATTGTTTCTTCGTGAATAAGCCATAGCTTTTGCCTACTGCTAATTTATGAATTATCATGTTGTCAACATTGAAATGGTGGTCGGTAGTTAATATTGGCTATAGGGTATGACTATTACTTGCTGACTGATTTTTGTTGTTGGGGTTGTAGTTTTAGTTGTGTGGTTGGTGTGTGTCGAGGATTATCTGTATCTTGAACTTGAAACGGTTTTGGCAGTGTAGGCTACTGTGTTTATTAGGTTTTGTAGTTTGAACTAAGAATCCTATTTGTCATAATGGTTAAATAAAATGTCCTTGGTTCCTGAGCGCTTTTTATTTGTTTTTGTTTAGTTCCAATTGCAGTCACAATTGTGATTTTGTCATGATCCTTGATATTGTGGGAAAATGTGGTTGATGTAGTCGCTATTGCAGGCGCAATGTGGCCGTGATGAACCAAAAAAATTTATGTTTCTGGCACAATTGTAGTTGTGGACTGTTTTTAAACCACAGTTAAACCCTATATTTTTTTATTAAATAATTTCCTTTTAAGGCCAAATTCTGAGAATGCAATGTGAGATTATTCATTCCACTCACTGCATGTATATATTCCTATAATGCAGTGATCTAGCTAAAATGATGGCCCATCAAGTTAAATGAATTTATATCAGGTAGTGCTAGATCTCTTTGGAGACTACAGGTTTAAGGTGGTAAATTTTATAGATTTAAGAGATAGAACACTTATGTATTTGTTTACTGATTCACAAATGGAGACCAAAGTAGTGAATCACCCTTCCATGGTTCAACTGAGCTGCTGGTTGATTTTCAAGAATATGAATGCTTCCTCTTCTACCTAAGCCAAGTCCATAATCTTGTCAACTTTAGCAGCCTGATCAATTCTATAACTACTCTAACCAGCTATTCTCCTGGTCCTATCAATGTCAACCTCTCATATTTAAACCTTGTTGGGTTGTCCACTAGTTTGAAATTGGGGGACTAAGATAAGATGGTGTCCTCACTCCACATCCTTCCCACTGTGTTTTGCCCTTCTCACCAAGATCCAAAATCTTGCATGCACATCAATAAATCCATTTACCGCAAGGTAGCTAATGTTTCACACAAACTATACAAACGTCTTCTTGGGAACTTTTGAACCATGGCCACTGCCAAAATTTTCTATATCAAATCTTATGTCTTCTTTCTCAAGAACCCAAACAACTTGCTGTCGGACTCCTCCTTGATCATTAATGTGGGTTGATGATAGGAGCTGGACCAGAGTCACAGAAGGAAAACTGCCTTTACTATAAAGAACGGGGAAGAAATTTATAGTTTACAGAAAGATCGCACAATGCAAGGCTGATGTATCTCATAAATAGATATTTCTCCTGGTAGTGGGGATGCATGGCTGATGCATGTGCCCTGTTTCTGTATACACTTATTCGCTGCTTGGGAAATTTCTTCAGTAACAACCATATTTGTCTGAATGTTCCGAGTTAGAAGCCATAGAAAGTAATTGCATCCTGTGATTATTGGTTCACTTTCTCAAGCACTCCCCTTATTCAAAGCTTCTGTACTGTGTTCCATGTCACTCATAATAAGGGAGGACCTGGCATTTGGGTTAAATTTGTTAGAGACCCAACGCAACATAAAACTTCTTAGGTTTTAGAATGAGGTATGAGAATTTGAGAAGAGAGAAAGAACACTTCTGTAATGGTTAACTGAATCAGAGACCAAAGGACGTAATCCTCCTCCCAATGATTTCCTCTTCAAGGGCGTTCTTTACTACTGAGCTACTGGCCAGCTTCTTAAAACTATCAAATCTGATTTCTGCACCGATCCTACTATTTAGGCTAAGTCTCTGATACGCCGATAATGAAAGTATATAAAAAGATGAGAATGAAAAGCAGGAGCGGGGAAATTGAAGCTATAAATGGGGGCCTCTGAAACAAGCTTAATAAATCCAATGTACAGGAAACATTTATTGCATTGTATTATGTTGGTAATTAAATTATGATGTATTTGGTTAGAAATTTCGTGATTTCATTTATTAAATCTTAACATACCAATTTCCTAAAGATACAGGCTTAACCAAATACAATTCTTTTCAGATGAGGAGGACCGCATTATAGTAGCTGCTCATGCAATCCATGGGAACAAATGGGCAGCTATTGCCAGGCTTCTACCCGGAAGAACAGATAATGCCATTAAGAACCACTGGAATTCCACTTTGAGGCGTCGGGGAGTTGAACTTGATAAAATTAAATTAGAATCTGGCAACTTCATGGAAGATGTTAACTTGGAGAAAGCAAAAGCATCCTCGGAAGAGACACTATCATGTGGGGATGTCTCTTTGAAATCCTCAGAAGCGAGAGATGTAAGAGATGTCAGTTCTGTGGAGATCGTGGGTGATAAATCTGATGACAAAGCACAAGCTGAGTGTCAATTACACCACGAAGTCAACGGTCCACCTACACTTTTCCGACCAGTAGCGCGCGTCAGTGCTTTCAGTGTATATCACTCATATGATGGTATACAGCCTTCAACATCAACTCAAAGACCTGTTCCGCTGCAAGGACCCATTTTACAATCATCAAAATCTGATATCGAATTTTGTAAAATGCTTGAGGGAATTTGTGGTGACCAATCAGTGCCTCTCCAGTGTGGCCATGGTTGCTGTGCTGCTCCAAATGCGAGAAAGTCCGAAGGCTCTTTGTTGGGACCAGAATTCACTGAATTTTCTGAACCCGCATCTTTTCCAAGTTTTGCGTTGGCTGCAATTGCTACAGACATTAGTAACCTTGCTTGGCTTAAAAGTGGATTGGAGAGTAGTAGTGTCAAAATGATGGGAAACACCTCTGGAAGTGTAATATCTAATGGATCTCAAGTACATATTGGCCATTAGAGTGCCAAATATATCATCATTCCTATTTTCCTTGAAGGACTGAATGATGGGCATGATGCAGGCTATAGTTATGATAGGCTATTTTCCTTGCAAATGTAATTAGGCTACCAAATTTGAGTGAATCAATGCTACAATGTAAATGGATTCACTAGGTAAAGTAGAATGTGGGGTTTATGAGTTCAAGTAACAATTTTGTGTTTTGGGTGTTGACTGATTAGGACTTGATTGTGACTGGTTAGGACTTGATTTGGAAACCTGCAATTGCTGACAAATGTTCGTTGTCGAAAGGGAAAATTACTTGCATTTCAATCGACTCGAGTAGCTGCGTCTAATGCTGTTTTACTTTTGTTATTGTGAGTGAAATCAAAACAATGCCGACAAGTTATTCCTATTGAAATAAATGCAACAGGTAAACTGATATATTAAATAACCAAAACCTAAGAATTTCCATTCATTCGTCACTGCATTACAACAAACTATATTGCAAGAATTTCCTTCAGAAGAAACTACACCTGCTTCCCAATAAATAGTTACGCCTTGCCACACATGACCAACAATAACTAGAGTGTCAAACTAATTATATACATCAAAAACACATCCTAATCTTAAGTAGTTAGTTATCCTGTCCAACTTCACACGCACGTAAACTCGATATATTCTATCAACTTCATTATCATCAATTGATTGCATTTCACATCCAATTGTTGCCAAGTAGAATATTCACAATTGGTTTCTCCTGGAACCAAAATTAAAATACTCATATTATTATATTATTTTAACACCATTACAATAGTAAAAGATATTACATACAAAAAAAGAAGAGGAACACCTTAGGTAAAAGGCAAGTGTAAAAACATTTTCCAGATTCCTTCTTGTATTTTAGGTTTTGTCAGGTTGCTCTTAGTTCATAATAAAAAAAAATGATCACTTACCCAACCGCTCAACCTTCTACCACCTGCATCATTATGCTAACGTTCTTCATGTTCCCTTCCAATTTCTTGTCCACCGTCAAAAGATGATCCACTAGCTGTCATCATTCACGTATCCAACAAAATATGAGAACAAGCAAAAAAAGAATATACTAGGGTTTAAGATACGAATAAGCAAGTATGTAAGTAGTATCCAACAAAATATGGGAACAAGCAAAAAAAGAATATACTAGGGTTTAAGATACGAATAAGCAAGTATGCAAGTAGTATTGTAAACCTTAAATTAGACGTTTAGTATTCCTACAATAATATTAATGGTTTTAATTACGAGTGGTATAACCAATGAGTTGTAAACCTATTTAATAGGTATTATGATTTACGTTTGACATTTGAAGAAACAAATATTTTGACCATAAATAATTGTAACAACTCATTTGAAATTGCATCAGAAGAAAATTGAGAGCGTTGTTTTATTTTCCTGTTATCAAAAAATTGGCATCAGAGCTTATGTGTGAGGTGAGTGTGAGAGAGTCCACCAAGCCTCAAGAGAGAACGCTGCAGTGTGTGCTGGCTTAGAAAGAGAGAAGAGCGACTCAAAACTTTGTGAGATGTGTGAATTGAGTACAAACACTTGAAAGGAAATGGCAGGTCTAACCAATGACATCCCGCTACCCAAGTTGACGAAAGGCACCAACTATGACAACTGGAAGGTACAAATGAAGGCTCTTTTAGGCTCCCAAGATAACTGGGATGTGGTCGAGAATGGGTATGAGGAACCGACGAACACAGATGGGTATTCAAATGCCCAACTGAACGCATTGAAGGTCGTTCGAGCTAAAGACAAGGCGGCTTTGTATCTACTATACCGAGCCGTCAACGAATCTGGCTTTGAGAAGATAGCTAACGCAAAATCTTCTAAAGTAGCATGAGATACACTTGAAAAAACAAACAAAGGATATGAAAGGGTGAAACAAGTTCGACTTCAAACCCTTAGGGGCGAGCTTAAAAACATGAGGATGAAAGAGCCTGAAAGCGCATCCGAGTTCATTACTCGGGTGGAGACCGTGGTGAACAAGCTGAATCATAATGGTGAGAGTCTTTCATCAAACCGAGTTGTTGAAAAAATTTTGAGATCATTGACAGATGATTTTGAGAACATCGTGTGCGCAATAGAGGAAACGCTCACCCTTGAAGAGCTTGCTGGGTCCCTATAAGCGCATGAGCAAAGAAGGAAAAACAAGAAGGGGGAGTCCCTTGAACAGACTCTCCAGGAAAAGGTGACAATAAAAGAGGAGAAGGTGCTCTATGCTCAGAGTACCAGAGGCCGAGGAAAAGGCAGAGGTCGTGGTGGTAGAGGAAAAGGATGACGAGGAAATCAGCAAGACGGTCAACAGAATTGGCGTGGCCAAGGACAGGCTCGGGGTGGCCGGACAAACACAAACAATATTGAATGCTATAATTGTGGGAAGAATGGGCATATTGTCAAGGATTGTTACTCGGTAAAATGCTATAATTGTGGAAAGAATGGACATGTTGTCAAGGACGATTACTCTGTAAAATGATATAATTGTGGAAAACTGGGTCATATTTCCAAAGATTGTAGGTTTGAGAAAAAAAAGGAGCAACCAACAAACTTTCTTGCTGAGGAAGAAGATGAAGGATTGTTAATGTTGACAAACACTTCAGAAACTGAGATCAAACCGAACTGTTCTAATAACTTGGTTTAGTACTTAGACACCAGCGCTAATAACCACATGTGTGGTGATGAGCGCTTATTCAAAATACTTTCAAAGGTGGAGTCCGGATCTGTTTCTTTCGGTGATGCTTCGAAAGTAGCTGTCAAAGGTCAATGAACGATATGGTATCAACAGAGAAATGGACAAATCGGGAAGATTAGAGATGTATACTACGTACCTGATCTCAAAAGCAACATATTGAGCATGAGACAGTTAATGGAGAAGGGGTACTCAGTTCTGATGAAGGACCGATAACTAAAACTGAAGGATAAAATAGGGAGACTTGTTGCTTTGGTGGAAATGAAGAAAAATCGCATATACAAACTTGAGCTGAAAACAGTTCAAGATAAATGTATGCAATTTGATATGGAGGATGAGGCCATGAAGTGGCATTTGCGGTTTGATCATCTTCACTTTGGTGGGTTGACTGCGCTGGTGAAAAAGGAGATGGTGCTCGGATTGCCTAAAATGGAATTCGAAAAAAGGTTTTGTGAAGAATGTGTGATTGGGAAGCAAGCGAGGACTTCTTTCCCAAGAAGTTCTGAGTGTCGAGCAAAGCAACAACTCGGAGTGATCCATACTGATTTGTGTGGACCAATAACTCTAGAATCTTTCAGTGGTAAGAGATACTTTGTCTCTTTCATTGATGATTTCAAGGAAAACATGAGCTTATTTTCTGAAGGAGAAGTCAAAAGTGTTTGAAACTTTCAAGAAATTCAAAGTTATGGTGGAGAGAGAAACAAGCAAAGTTATCAAAGTCATCCGATCTAACAGAGGAACAGAGGAGGTGAGTTCACTTCTACTAAGTTCAACAAATACTGTGAGGAACATGGGATCAAACGTTTCCTGACTTTCCCATATTCTTCGCAGCAAAACGGTGTAGCGGAACGAAAGAACCGAACCATTCTTGATATGGTTCGATCTATGTTGAAAGGGAAGAATCACTACAAGAAATATTAAAATTACCGACGGAATTCCGATGGCCAATAGTCCGTCAGAAATTCGGTTGTCGATAAATAGTCCGTCGGTAACATCAAATTCCACAAATATTTTATATCCGTCGGTAATTTCTGTCGGTAATGATTATTTTCTGATGGCTATAAATCCGTCGGTAATACGCGATTTTCTTGTAGTGAATATGTCAAAGAAGTTTTAGGTAGAGGCGGTGCAGTACGCAGTCTATTTGCAAAATAGATGTCCACATGCAAGTCTAGGAGAGAAGACGCCTCAGGAGATATGGAGTGGTATGAAGCCGAGTGTCTCTCATCTGAAGGTGTTTTGGTAGCGTGGCCTATGGGCAAGTACCAAGTCAGCATAGGACTAAATTAGAAGATCGGAGTAAGAAGTACATATTTATCAGGTATGATGGAAAATCTAAAGCGTATAAATTATTTGATCCTATTAATAATAAAGTGGTGGTAAGCCGAGATGTTCATGTGGAAGAAACAAAACATTGGTGCTGGAGTAACCCGACAGAAGAAGAAACTAGTTCAGAAATTGTTGTGCCTTCAACAATAAAAATCATTGAGTCCTCAGATAAAGAAATAGAGCCACAACAGCCCAAGATGAGAAGTTTGCAGGAAATATACGACACTACAAATGAAGTTTATGTTGTATATCTTTTGGTTGACTCTGAAGACTTGAGTTTTGAGAAAGCTGTCCAAGATGAGAAGTGGAGAACAACCATGGATGAGGAGATTGGAGTGATTGAACGTAACAACTTGGGAACTGACTGACCTTCCTAAAGGAGCTCAACCCACTGGAGTAAAATGGGTGTACAAAAAGAAGATGAATGTTGAGGGAGAGGTTGAACGTTACAAGGCTCAACTTGTGGTGAAGGGCTATAGACAAAAGGAGGGAATTGACTATGATGAAGTATTTGCTCTTGTCACGAGAATTGATGACACTCAAATAGAAGGGAAACAATTTAGGGTTAGGTTTTAAGAGTTGATTTGATTGGAAATAGAAAACAGAAAAAAATAAAGGATACCATAGGCGCCACAAATAAGAATATTTGATAAGCCAAGAAGGATCGCCACAAGAATCGAATAATTCTTGATAAGATCAAGTGATGCAAGGAAGAACCCTAGCAGAGCAACAACTCACAAAGTGATTCTGAATATTACGTACGTTCATTCTGAATTTCCAAATGTTTAATACAACTTAAGTTTATGAGTTTGTCTCATTGCAGGAAATAAAGATAAATTAAAATCCTAATATCTCAAGCAAAGTTAAGTTGCCCAGATGCTTAAGTGAAGGCATTATAAGCTTTGGGTCTTGGGTTCAAATCCCCACTGTAGCAAATAATAATAAAAATAATAACTAAATCTTCTAGTTGGGCCTCCTAACTCTCCAAACATTTTATACATGTGATAGGGCTAGACTCCTCCATGTTTAGAGCTTTTAATAGTTGGACTTGTTGACAATTCAAGGACTTGATGTTGCACTTGATGAATATGAAGAATGGATTTTGATGATGATCCAAGAACTAAAGACTTAGAATATTGAAGATTGAAGATTGGTGATAATTGTATTGTAATAACTCTGTTTTATTTAAGATTGAGTCTGTATTTTTAGAGTCTAAGATAGCCGGTACATAGTCCGTAACTTAGAAGCTTCAAAAAGCTCAAATTTATCATTTAGGCTTCGGCTTTAATCGATTATATAGGTAAATAATCGATTAAAACAGATGAGAAAACACTTTCTATACAAACTCACTCGTTTTAATCGATTAAAATAGCAAAATAATCGATTGTTTTGTATCTGTTCCGTACGGATAATCGATTATTTCACCAAATAATCGATTATTCCAGAGAGGTTTGGGTTCCGACGTATTTGGCTCTGTTTTAATCGATTATCACTCCAAATAATCGATTATTTCAGATCTGTTTTTCATTTTAAATTTCAAATTAACCCTATTTTCGAAAACCCAATTACCAAGAACCCTAGTTTCGAAATCCCCAATTCCTAAACCCTAATTTCCCTACTTAAACTCTGCTTTGGCACTCGAAAAGAAGAACAACTCTTTCCATACAAAAGTTAAGTGCTCGTGAGTGCCGGAGAACTGTTTGTTGCAAGGAAAGGGGGCTTTTGGAACCTGGTGTGAGGCTAGAAGCGATAAGAATCACTAAGTGGAGTTCTTAGTGGATTGTGTGCTGTGCCGTCTCTAGGGAAAGCTGTTCTTCATCTCTTGTGGATTTCAAGAGAGGTGTTTTCTCGATCTTTATCTGTTCATTTGTAATCTGTTTGTAACAATTTGTTCTTAGTGACAACGTTAATCCTCTTTTGAGTGATTAGCAACTCGGACGTAGGGTCTTTTGATCCGAACCAAGTATAAACCTACTGTGTAATCTTCTCTACTCTTCTCTATTTACATTTACGCAGTTTTTAATCGGTAAAATTTGGGGAAAATTTTGAAAACCTAATTTTTATTAAGAAACCAATTCACCCCCTCTTGGTTTTTGTCCGACCACGTGAACATTCAGCTGCGCGATTCTAACAAGTGGTATCAGAGCTTGCTTTGATAGTCATTCAAATATTTTCGAAAATGGCCGGACAAAATCAAACTTTTGCCGAAGGTGCGTCTATCAACAGACCCCCACTTTTTGCGGGTCAAAATTATCCTTTTTGGAAAGTACGTATGCAAATATTTTTAGAGTCTGTTGATAGAGGCGTTTGGGACGCAATTTTAAACGGTCCATTTGTTCCTAAAATTACAGAGAACGGTGTTGACGTTCTTAAACCTATTTCTAGATGGACTGCAGAAGAAAGTCGAAAAGCACAATTTGATGTTAGGGCTAGAAACATTATTTCATCTGCTCTAACCCTTGATGAGTTTTATAGAATTTCAGTTTGTAAAAGTGCACAGGAAATGTGGGAAATGCTAAGGGTGACCCACGAAGGAACTGACGACGTCAAAAGAGCGCGTAAAAATTCTCTAATCCATGAGTACGAAATGTTCCGGATGCAACCCGGCGAAACGATTTTCGACGTTCAAAAGCGTTTCACTCATATTGTGAATCATCTCACCGGATTAGGTAAAGTATTTGACGTTGATGAATTAAATGTTAAAATTTTGAAATCTCTGGATAGGAAATGGCAACCAAAGGTGACGGCCATCTCGGAGTCACAAAATCTTGCCACGATGTCCATGGCGGCGTTATTTGGAAAGCTTAGGGAGCATGAGCTTGACCTTGGAAGACTAAATGAGGAAGAGGGTCAATATCAAAAGAAGAACCTTGCTTTCAAAACCGAGATTTCAAAAAGCAAAAATATGAAAGAAGAAGAAGAAGACTCCGAAATTGATGAAGAAGAGATGAGTCTTTTTATAAAGAAGTTCACCAAGATGATGAAAGCAAAAGGAAGACATCCTTTCAAAGGTAAGGGAAAGGTAAAAGAAAATTCTTCCGTTAATATAAAATGCTTTGGTTGTGGTGAAGCAGGGCATATAAAGACCGAATGCCCAAACAAGAAAAATGATGAACACAAGGGCAAAAAGCAATTCAAGAAGAAAGCATATATTGCTTGGGATGACAGTGATTCAAATTCAGAATCAAGCGACTCGGAAATAGAAGCAAACAATTGCTTAATGGCAAATGACAACATTTCTTCGGATTTTGAGGTTAGTGATTCCGATTCATCCTCTAGTGAAGAAAATGACCATGATGAATTGCAAAATGCTTATAATGAGTTATTTACTGCATTTATGGATATGAAAAAGGAATATAAAGTTGTAAAGAAGAATCTAAGAAAATCGGAAAAGGAAAATGAGTCCTTAAAATTGAAAATTGCATGTTTAGAAGAAAAGGAGGTAGCCAATACGAAAATAGTATGCTTAGATGAAGATAAGGACTTAGCATGTGCAAATTGTAAAGAGCATGAATATGACATAGATATTCTTAACCATTTGCTTGACAAAGCCGAAAAAGAAATTGATGATCTTAAGAAGAATGAAATGGTATTTGCTCAAAATAATGTAAATCATAGAGTTTCTTTGAAAAAGAGTAAAACTAAAAAGAAAAGAGTATGGGTAGAAAAAGGAACTAGAGCATGTCATGTTAATAATGTATCTTGTTCTAAAACTACTTCAAATGCATGCTTCTATTGTATGAAACAAGGTCACACTTCAAATAGATGTAAAATTAAGCATTTTGGAGTTCCTAAAGGAAAATATGTTTGGGTTCCTATAGTTAAATGAATTGTTTGTATCTTTTATTTATTCGAAGAAAATGGATCATTTAGTATGTTTTAAATGAATGCTTAGGTAAAAACATTTTATCTTGCATGAAGGTTCTTTACTTAAAGATTTTTGCGAAAAGCCTCTAAAATTGTTTTTAAACAACTAAAAACAAAGTATTTTTACAAAAGCTTTCTTAAAACATGTTTTTAACTGATGCAGTTTTGAAAGAACCAAATAAAATCACTTAGAATGTTCAAAGAAGTGTTTTTACAGTATTTTAATCGATACAACTTGTTTTTAATCGATTTAAACCATTTAGAACTCATTATGATTGATCAGATTTTTATTATGAGCGGTCAGAATCCTTTAAATTGATTAAAAACACGTTTCAATCGATTAAAATCACTTAAAGGGTCAGGATGATCGATCAGAATCAAATTATAAGCGATCAGAATTCTTTTCAATCGATTAAAACACGTTTCAATCGATTAAAATCATTTAAAGGGTCAGGATGATCGATCAGAATGCAATTATGACCGATCAGAATCAATTATGATCGATCATAATTTAGTTATGACCGATCAGAACTCTTTTAATCGATTAAATCTCGTTTAAATCGATTAAAACAACTTAAAAATTTTTTCTACACTGCGTTTTAATCGATTAAAAGATGTTTTAACAGATTAAAACTGCACTTTTAACAGATTAAAAGAATCTTTTAACAGATTAATTAAACCAGCAGTTTTGAAAATAATCTATAAAAACAGTTTTGCTTGAACTTTTTAAACACACAAAGAATAGATTGTTTTGCAGTATTTTAAATAGATTGTTATGTCTCTAACCTCAAGGACCCAAAAGTTATGGGGACCTAAGTTTACTATGTTCTTGTTTTGTAGGAAACTTCCAAATCAAAGAAGTCTATGTGGTATCTTGATAGTGGATGCTCAAAACATATGACTAGAGATAAAACGAAATTTGTTAGTTTCAAAGCCAAAGAACAAGGATATGTGACTTATGGGGATAACAACAAAGGAAAGATTCTCGGAATTGGAAACATAGGTGGTGCAAACACATTGGAGATTAAGGATGTGCTTCTTGTTGATGAATTAAAGCATAACCTTCTTAGCATAAGCCAATTGTGTGACAAAGGATTCAAGGTAACTTTTGAAAACAAATTTTGCACCATACATTTAGTAAATTCCGAAAAAGTAGAATTAAAAGGCATTAAGCATAACAACATATATTTGATTGATTTGGATTGTTTACATGAGTCTAGTATAACATGTTTAGTTGCTAAGGAAGAAAACCCTTGGTTATGGCATAAAAGAGCGGCTCATATAAACATGCATCAATTGAATAAATTGATATCAAAAGACTTAGTTATTGGATTGCCTAAATTGAAATTTGAAAAAGATAGATTGTGTGATGCATGCCAAAAAGGTAAACAAGTTAAATCATCATTTAAATCAAAGAATGTGATTTCCACTTCAAAACCCCTAGAATTATTACATTTAGATTTATTTGGACCTTCTAGGATAAAAAGCTTTGGTGGAAATTATTATGGACTTGTAATTGTTGATGATTACTCTAGGTACACTTGGACATTTTTCCTAACTATGAAAAGTGAAGCTTTTAAGGTCTTTAGAAAGTTTGCTAAACAAATACAAAATGAGAAAGACCTAAGAATTAAAGTTTTAAGAAGTGACCATGGTGGTGAGTTTCAAAATGAAAAGTTTGAGAATTATTGTGAGGAAAATGGTATATTACATAACTTTTCTGCTCCTAGGACTCCCCAACAAAATGGTGTAGTTGAGAGGAAAAATAGGTCATTAGAGGAACTTGCAAGAACTATGTTAAATGAATCTAATGTTCCTAAATATTTTTGGGCTGATGCGGTTAGTACGACATGTTATGTTTTAAATAGAATGCTCATTAGGTCAATTATTAAATCTACTCCATATGAATTGTTTAATGGTAGAAAACCTAATGTTGCACATTTAAAGATTTTTGGATGTAAATGTTTTGTGCTAAATAATGGAAAGGACAATCTAGGAAAATTTGATTCAAAAGCCGATGAGGGCATTTTTCTAGGTTATTCTCTAACTAGCAAGGCGTATAGAGTATTTAATAGGAGAACTTTGAACATAGAAGAATCTATACATGTTACCTTTGATGAGATTGTAGACCTTGGGGGCAATCCTCTTGAGTCAAATAAAAGACTTGCAGGTGATGATGAATATATAAGAGAGGCCCTTGATGAATTATACTTGGAAGATAATGTGCCTTCTCAAACTCCTCAATTAGCAAAAGAATGGCAATCACCTAGAGGACTCTCAATGGACAATATCATAGGTGATATCTCAAAAGGGGTAAGAACTAGAAATATGAATAATTTCTGTATGTCTGTTGCTTTTGTGTCACAGATTGAACCTAAAAACATTGAGGAAGCACTTAAAGATGATCAATGGTGCATAGCCATGCAAGAAGAACTTAACCAATTTGAAAGGAATCAAGTCTGGGAACTAATCCCAAGAGAAGAGTCACATCAAGTTATTGGAACTAAATGGGTATTCAGAAATAAGCTTGATGAAGATGGTAATATAACAAAGAATAAAGCCAGACTTGTTGCAAAAGGCTATTGTCAGGAGGAAGGTATAGATTATGATGAAACTTATGCTCCTGTTGCCAGGTTAGAGGCTATACGCCTACTTCTTGCCTATGCATCTATGATGAAATTTAAATTATATCAAATGGATGTTAAAAGTGCTTTTTTAAATGGTTTTATCAAAGAAGAAGTATATGTAGAGCAACCCCCTGGATTTGAAGATTTTAATAATCCTAATCATATTTACAAATTAAAGAAAGCATTATATGGGTTAAAACAAGCTCCTAGATCTTGGTATGAAAGATTAAGTAGTTTCCTAACTGCAAATGATTTTTCAAGAGGAAGAATTGATTCTACACTGTTTATTAAGAAAGTTAAAGAACATATCTTATTGGTCCAGGTATATGTTGATGATATAATTTTTGGATCAACTGATAATTCGTTATGTGTAGAATTTGCTAAGATAATGCAGGGAGAGTTTGAAATGTCTATGATGGGAGAATTGACATTCTTCCTTGGACTACAAATCAAGCAACTTAAAGATGGCACTTTCATCTCTCAAACTAAGTACTGCAAAGAGATCCTAAAAAAGTTTGGTATGGACACCTCAAAGGAAGCTAACACACCCATGGGAACTTCATGCTATTTAGACAAGGATGAATCAGGTTTGGAAGTAAATCAAACTATGTATAGAGGTATGATAGGATCACTATTATACTTAACTGCTAGTAGACCTGATATTATGCATTCTGTCTGTGTATGTGCTAGATTTCAGGCTTGTCCTAAAGAATCTCATCTAATTGCAGTAAAACATATTTTAAAATACTTAAAAGGAACTACTGGATTTGGCTTGTGGTATCCGTCTGATGCTTGTATTAGTTTATTAGGATATTCTGATGCTGATTATGGTGGATGTAAAATTGATAGGAAAAGCACTAATGGGACATGTCATTTGTTTGGTTCATCCTTAATATCATGGCATTCTAAGAAACAGGCATGTGTTGCTTTATCTACCATTGAAGCTTGAATATATTGCAGTTGGTAGTTGTTGTGCTCAAATTCCGTGGATGAAACAACAATTAGAGGATTATAGCATATATTTAAATGACATTCCATTAATGTGTGATAATACGAGTGCAATCAATCTAACTAAGAATCCAGTAATGCACTCTAGGACTAAACATATTGAGATTAGACATCACTTTTTAAGAGATAATATCAGCAAAGGAAACTGTAAGATAGAGTATGTAGACACTAAACATCAATTAGCAGATATATTTACTAAGCCTCTACCAAAGGATAGATTCTATGATCTTAGAAGAGACTTAGGGATATTAGAAATAGCTTAAATTCTGCTTAATTTGACTGTTTTTGGATGATTGTTATGTTAAAATTCGTGTTGTAGGATATTCATAGGTTATAATGTGTAAAAACCTTAAAAACTTGATATAGCCTCTGGAATAATCGATTACTGGAAGTAATAATCGATTATTTTTTCTCAAAACGTCCAAAACAGGGTATTCTCCTCTGGAATAATCGATTATTTCGTGAAATAATCGATTAAATGCCTCTGATAATCGATTATTTGCTAAAAATAATCGATTAAAACTGTCTGATATAGAGATAATTGATGTATTTTCTTTTGCTATTGTCTTGATGTTGTAATAGATGAATGATTATGAAATAAAATACGATGTTTCTTTCATGCTATGATTGAGGGGGAGCTTTCTCTAACTTATGCATATTTTGAGGGGGAGCTCTTATGATTGATGTTGCAGAGTTCTTTTTGATTATAATCAAAATAGGGGGAGAAAAATTTAAAGCCTATGATTCAAATTTAAAGCCTATGATTCAATTTTAAATTTTATCTGGTATGTTTAATGTGTTTGTTAGTATGACAGATAAAACAAGTTATTACAAAGGGCTTTAAAAGAAAATTTTGATCATCATCAAAAAGGGGGAGATTGTTGACAATTCAAGGACTTGATGTTGCACTTGATGAATATGAAGAATGGATTTTGATGATGATCCAAGAACTAAAGACTTAGAATATTGAAGATTGAAGATTGGTGATAATTGTATTGTAATAACTCTGTTTTATTTAAGATTGAGTCTGTATTTTTAGAGTCTAAGATAGCCGGTACATAGTCTGTAACTTAGAAGCTTCAAAAAGCTCAAATTTATCATTTAGGCTCGGCTTTAATCGATTATATAGGTAAATAATCGATTAAAACAGTGAGAAAACACTTTCTATACAAACTCACTGTTTTAATCGATTAAAACAGCAAAATAATCGATTGTTTTGTACTGTTCCGTACAGATAATCGATTATTTCACCAAATAATCGATTATTCCAGAGAGGTTTGGGTTCTGACGTATTTGACTCTGTTTTAATCGATTATCACTCCAAATAATCGATTATTTCAGTCTGTTTTTCATTTTAAATTTCAAATTAACCCTATTTTCGAAAACCCAATTACCAAGAACCCTAGTTTCGAAATCCCCAATTCCTAAATCCTAATTTCCCTACTTAAACTCTGCTTTGGCACTCAGAAAAGAAGAACAACTCTTTCCATACAAAAGTTAAGTGCTGTGAGTGCCAGAGAACTGTTTGTTGCAAGGAAAGGGGGCTTTTGGAACCTGGTGTGAGGCTAGAAGCGATAAGAATCACTAAGTGGAGTTCTTAGTGGATTGTGTGCTGTGCCGTCTCTAGGGAAAGCTGTTCTTCATCTCTTGTGGATTTCAAGAGAGGTGTTTTCTGATCTTTATCTGTTCATTTGTAATCTGTTTGTAACAATTTGTTCTTAGTGACAGCGTTAATCCTCTTTTGAGTGATTAGCAACTGGACGTAGGGTCTTTTGATCCGAACCAGTATAAACCTACTGTGTAATCTTCTCTACTCTTCTCTATTTACATTTACGCAGTTTTTAATCGGTAAAATTTGGGGAAAATTTTGAAAACCTAATTTTTATTAAGAAACCAATTCACCCCCCCCTCTTGGTTTTTGTCCGACCACGCGAACATTCCGCTGCGCGATTCTAACAGGACCTTTAACAAATTGGTCACTTTGTGTTGCAATGCCTCTTGTGCTTTTCTCAGCCTGCCTCTTGTCATAGGTCCACCTAAGTCTTGGATTGGATCTTGGTCTTGATCCTTCTCGTTATGGGCTTGGGCCTTTATGTCCACATCATTCCCTCCTTCTTGAGCAGCATTTGTCCTCAAATCTATGAATTCATCTCCTGCATTAAAAGGAGTCAAGTCAGCAACATTAAAAGCAGAACTTACATTATACTCTCCTGGTAGATCAATCTTATAAGCATTATCATTGAACTTCTCTAAGACTTGGAATGGCCCATCTCCTCTAGGTTGAAGTTTAGACTTTCTTTGTTCAGGAAACCTTTCCTTTCTCATGTGTACCTGTAGACCCCAAATCTTGTCCGGCCTCATAATAAAGACCAGAAGACCTCCTTTTTGAAGATGGATGAAGTCTAAGAAGCCATTAGGAGAGATTATTAGGCCCCATATTAGAATAGGAGAGATTTTCTGCATGTAAATAAGGATTTTCGCCTTTTAGGGTCAGGACCGCCGTCTCGTATTCGGGACTGCCGTCTCGCCTTGCGAAAGTGGTGAGACCGCCGTCTCGTTTGGCGAGACGGCCGTCTCGTTTGGCGAGACGGCCGTCTCGTCACTTGCGAATGGCAAGACAGCCGTCTCGTTTGGCAAGACGGCGGTCTCGCCATTTCTGCAAGGCGAGACGGTCGTCTCGACCTTGTCAGGCGAGACGGTCGTCTCGACCTGACAGGCGCGAATCCCTATAAATAGTCGCGCCATTCTCCTCATTTCACACAGTTCTTCCATTCTCTCTCTTATTATTTCTTAAAATTCTCTTCCTAGAATCCCTCCGAAGCATTTTCAGAGTTTCTGAGAACTTTTTAGAGTTTTTTTATAGCGTTTTCGAGAGATTCCCGGCGCTGTAAAGAGTGAAGGGTTGCCAAAAAGTACCCTAGTTTTCCGAAAATTAATATAAAGCTTGCCTCAGAGGTTTTTACATTCTCCCTCTCTCTTTTACTGTTTTATTTTTAATTATGCAATAGATATTAGGGTCATGTAGTCATAACTTTAAATTCCGCAAATAAAGGGTAAAAGCGTATTTTCACCGGTTTACTTAATTAAATAGTTGGCTTATCATAGGGAACCCGGAAGGGGCGTCATAAGGGAACTAACACTTCCCTTACACGTAACTAACTCCCTTACTCAACTCTGGTTCTAATGACCAAAGTTGGTTTTTCGAAAACCAACGCCTTTTTACTCCTTTTCCGATGTTTCCGGTAAAAACATCGGTGACGACTCCAGAAGAACCCTTCAAAATTAGTTCTTGGGTTAGCCCGGTTATCGGACAATCCAAGAGCGCATTTTCGAATACCTCGCCCCTAGGTTCAGCCCGGTTATCGGACAACCTAAAGGCGTTGTAACCACACCAATAAAAACACAAAAATTGGAAAGTCAAAACCATCGCGTCGCTCCGACCGCCTCGTTTTGACGGCGGCGACAGATGGCGACTCCACTGGGGAAGCCTAGAGAGTTGATCCCATTTAGTGATGAACCAGCTTAAAGTAAATAAACCAAGAAAATTATGCTTTTACCCTACCTTGTATTATAACATGCTTTAATGCTTGGCTTTAATAATTGTTTCTTGTTTATACTTACGCAATTGTTTGAAATACAAACTGTACACAAACCCTTGCACACTACAGTTCCCTCTATACCCGGGGGCAACTGAGAAATCCATAGGGAGTGGGTGGCAGGTACGGTTCGCTATAGTGATGGCCTTGTGCCCACCAGTGTGATCGAAAACCACCACTCAAGGTGATAACCTTCGTCTTTTGGCACAAAGACTGACTATGGCCTTAGTGCTAAGCATGGTCGGAAGGCTAGAGAGTGGGGATCCTATAATGGGGGCACCTTGGGGGCCTTAGCCTTGGTGAGAACAGTTAGAACCTACCTTCGCCAAAGCACTTTTCTGCAGGAAAACCCTACCTCGTGATTAAAACGACTTCTCACCTGTTCGTGGATGATTGAATTGTGTGTGCATCTGTCTGTTGCATTTGTCTGTTGCATAGCATAACCAAACAACAGAAAAATCACAAAAAACATTTTTGCAATAAACACCCTTATCTCGGACAGTCTACCTTTTAACTAGCTTGATTTCAAGTTCTTTGTAAGCTAAGTAGCCACGCAGTCCGACATAAGAGATAAGGGACACTAACTATTCTTTCGCATAAAGCCATTTTTTATCTCGGACAGTCTGCCTTTTAGCTAGCCTGGTTTCAGGTTCTTTGTAAGCTAAGTAGCCACGTAGTCCGACAGAAGAGATAAAAGGCTATAAAATAAAAATAAAAACCAAAAGTCAGTTTAAAGCAATAAATGGGACCTTGTTCAAAAATATTACACTCATAAATCATTCATATAGGTAGTTTATTTTTCAAAAAAAACGCAAATATCATACAAAACATGATAAATAGAGAAATAAACACCCACATTCATTCAATAAGCATCATTTTCATAAAACATGCACTTTGGTTTTAGAAAATGGAGGGGACTAGTAGACAATTGAAGAAGCTGGACATTCCCCGATACCATACTGAGAAATTAGAACGGCTTTGTGCGGTAATGCCACCAGAGGTCCGCTTCGACTTTGAAAAATCCTATGGAAGGATTCTCGACCTGCTGAAGATCTGTGTCGATCAAGTGTTCATCAGGGTACTAGTTCACTTCTGGAACTCTAGTCTGCGCTGCTTTGAATTTCCTCGGTTCGACATAGTGCCCACCTTGGAGGAGTACGAAATTATGCTGAAATGGCCCAAATCAGTCGGGGTCCATATCCGCCACGGGGCATATACTCCTGCAGCACAAGTCGCTGCCATCATTCAACTACCATTCCGACAGACTACCCTGATAGGAAAAGGGAACATCCAGGGTTGAAAAGTATCAATGTTAGAAGACCATCTGTCTGATTTGGCTGAAAGGACAGAATGGGTCGCTTTTAACAAAACCCTGGCCTTAATCATATTCGGAACGATCTTGTTTCCCTTCCACCTCGACACCGTGGATCAAGCCGTCATGGACGCCTTCTTTGCCTGGGACGTGAACTCGAAGAGTCCCTTGCCTGCAATTCTTGCTGACACCTTGCTCTCGGTGGAATTCTGTCGCCAGAAGCAAGGAAAAACACTTCGTTGCTACTCTTCACTACTCTTTGTGTGGGGCATTACACATTTTTACGCCTCTAGTCACATGGAGATGTTCCCCGACCCTTTGAGGAGCTTCTCCAAAATCCCTCTCCAACGATGCCTAACTTTAGAGTGGAAGGACGAGTTGGAACAATGGGACACCAACCTTTTATCCTGGGTCTGCCCTTGGTTCTGACCCGGTCCATTCCTCATCAGATGTGGAGATTATCCGAACGTACCCTTGATAGGACTCATGGGTTGCATAGCCTACTCACCTAGAGTAGCTATGAGGCAGCTCATGAGGACTCAAACTACAATTTCTCGAGGGGAACTCGGAGGACTGTGTTTCTTCGGAGACCCATGCACAATCGCCAACTCACTAGCCGTGAGAAAAGCATGAGAGAAACCAGTCTTTATGGGAGATAGAGAGCTAGGAAAAGCTCGAGTGGCTGTCTCCAGTGACTATGAGGTGTGTAGAAAAAGAAGAGGGATGTCTCAACCATCCACCTCACTCGTCACAAGCGCCAATAGTGAAGAGCTGCAAGCTCAAGTCGATGCCTTGACCTAGAGGATAGAAATCATGGGAGCCCAGATGAGGGCCCTTGAAGAGAGAGCAAGAATCTATCCTCACCATTGATGGTCTGCAAAGGCAATGCAAGAAAAAAGATCATGAGATAGAGCGCCTTAAGGACTAGTGTGCTGACTCTAACGAGCAAGCTATCCGAGCATCCAAAGCTGCCAGAACTAGTTCGGATAGCCAAATCCAAGAAATAACCGCCAAATCAGCACGCCTTGAGGCCGAATCACCAAGAATCGGTCAGAAATACGTCAAGAGCGGGAGGCCAATCGAAGACTCAACAAAAGTCTCGCTGAGCTACGCTGCAAAGAAAGAGATGAGCTAGCTCAGTACGGCCAAGTACTACAAGAAAAGGACCGGGCCCTTGCAAAACTCGATGAACTGCAAGCCTTGGTCGTCCATCAAGAGGCGAAGATTAAAGAGGCTCAAAAGTACAACGAAGATATGAGCCAGGCGGTCCAGAAGCAAAGTGAAGCACTTGCTCATCACGTCCGGGAAGCCGAAAGGGAATTACATAGAGATCAAGACCCGCCTGTGGGTTTCTTTAGGCTTTTCCGTTTCTACCAAAAGTTGCTTCGTATTATGGAATAGGGGAATGTACACCTTCCAACGGATAAATGAAATTTTTCTTTATTCAACAATTGTCTACTTGCATGCATGTCATTCATTTGCATATTTAATTTTCCCTCCTTCATTCTTAATAAATAAGATAATAAAAAGGGAGGATTAACTGACACGTCTTCCAAATAAGAAGAATGGAGAGAAAACCACTCTTAATCAAGTTTGCCCCAACGGTCGACTCGCCGCAAGAGGATAATAAGCCTCGACCGTTGGTCCTCACAAATAAGGAAGAGGGGGCAAGGACACCAGTGCGACTATTTATGCCACTTCCTTTCCCCTACGAGTCAAATAAAGTTGTACTGTGGAGATATGAAGAATCTTCACCAATAAAAGAGGATATCACGAATATAGCCAGCATTGGGGGCATGACTAGGAGTGGAAGGGTCTATTCCCCCAAGGACTCACAAGAAGATGTCCCCAAAAATAAAGGAAAAAATAAGAATACCGAAGAAAAAGAAAATAAAGAATCCAAGGAGGAGACAGAGGAATTACTCCAGTTTATAAGGCAAAGCGAGTATTCCATTATAGACCAGCTCAATCATACTCCTGCAAAGATAACCCTATTATCTCTAATGATGAGTTCGGAACCGCACAGAAACGCCCTGCTGAAGGTCTTGAGCGAAGCGCATGTACCTCACACCATATCCCAAGAAAAAGTTGAGAGGATCGTCGGTCACATTATGGCAAGCGATCACCTCACCTTCACAGAGGAAGAACTCCCCCTCGAGGGATCAAACCATAACAAGCCCTTGCACATTTCAATCAAGTGCAAAGAGTACCTCATCGCCAAAGTTCTTGTGAATAACGGGTCATCCTTGAACGTGATGCCCAAGTGCACACTAGACAAGTTGACTGTCCAAGGAACCCGTCTGCGCCCAAGCAGCACTATCGTTCGAGCCTTCGACAGATCCAAACGAGAAGTAGTGGGGAAGTTAATTTGCCAATCCAAGTTGGACCCACTATCTTCAACGTCAATTTCCATGTAATGGATATTACTCCAGTATACAGTTGTCTCTTCGGCAGGCCTTGGATTCATAACGCTAAGGCATTACCTTCGACGCTCCACCAGAAAGTCAAGTTCATAGTTGATGACAAACTGGTCACAGTCCAAGCAGAATATGATATCCTAATCAGTGGACCGTCTACCCAACCTTATGTGGACGCGGCTGAAGAGGCCCTTGAAACATCTTTTCAAGCGCTCGAAATTGCCAGCGTAGAAAGACTTCCCAAAAATACAAAGGTAGCCCGCATGATGTTGAAGCATGGTTACCATCCTGGCCAAGGGCTGGGGGTAGATTCCCAAGGCATGAGTGTAGACCCCTAATTTTGCCCGGCCTCTCAATAAAGGCTAAGGATACTTCCTATAACAAGATAAAGCTTGCCCGACATCTCAATATAAGCCAAGAAGACTTCCTATATGAAGATAAAGCTTCAATGGACGTCTATCGGCATCAATCGACGTCCGAATAAAGAAAGGAAAGCTTCCCGGGGGTCCCAGAACACAAAATCTGGCAAAAATAGTTGAGATGACCGTCCCAGAAGTTGGGACGGCCGTCCCAGAAGCCCAGACGGCCGTCCCAACTGGTTTTGAGACTTGAGACGGCCGTCCCAAATCCCAGACGGCCATCCCAACTTCCCCAGACGACCATCCCTGATTTCCAAGCTCCAGACGGCCGTCCCAAGCTGTCAGGCTGCGAAAACTATAAATAGGAGGCTCATTTGCCGCTTTTTCACACCCCAGAAAACTCCAAACACTTGTCTTCTCTCCCTACTTCGAATGAACTCTCCGATTGCCTAAAAAAGGTAATAATCGGTTAAGGAATTGTATTCCAGCATTCGATTCTTCTTTAAAATTTAGTAGAGTCGATATTCTATTCGGGGAGGAGAGTCTTTATAGAGCGGGGGATTGCCAAAACGCATCCTCACAATTCAAGATTTGTAATACAAAGCTTGCTACGGAGGTTCTTTTCACTTCTCTTCTCTTTTACTGCTTTATTTATTGCTTTATGTATGCAATATAAAATAAAATCATGTAGATAGCCATTTTTTAATATTATGCAATAAAAGAGGGTAATAGCGTAATTTCTCATAATCTTTACTTAATGAATGAATCCGTCATAGGGAACCCGAAAGGGGCGTTGTGGGGGTGCTAACACCTTCCCCACACGTAACTAACTCCCTTACCCAACTCTGGTTATAATGGCCAAGTTGGTTTTTACTAAAATCAACGCCTTTTTATCCTTTTCCAATGTTTATGGTCAAAACATTGGTGGCGACTCCATAAGAACCCCTTTTTGAAAACCTTGCTTTTATTAGAGGATAGTTCAGTTGTTGAGCACCTCGAAAGCAATGAACACATTTTAACATAAAATGCGAGTCTAAACCATCTTTTCGCGACCGCTCGCATAAACGTTCGAGATGTCCCTAGACGTCGGAACGGAGGTGGCGACAATGAGGGAACCCCCAGAATTCAAAGACAATCCTTTCAAGCATGGCCTAGGATATGACCCTACTAAGGGCCGAACAGAAAGAGGAAAAGGGAAGTCTCCCCTCCGCACGCTCAAGCATATTTTCCGAAGCAGAGGGGTGCAAGCGTCAAGAGCTACCCTAGTCATTAGGAGATCTTTTTCTTTATTTAAGGGATGTAAACCCCATGATTGTTAGAGATTATCCCCCGGGGCTAGCCCGACCCCCGGGCATTTTAGGGCACATATTCCCTTATTAATTAATAAAGAATACTTCTTACTATCTGCTTCTCTTCTTGCTATTTCATGACTAGACCTCACAATAACCATGTCTAAGTAAGCAAAAAAAAAGAAAAGAAGAATAAAAAGCGCATCCAAATAATCAAAATTCGCCATTGCCAATATTACAATCAAGCTAGTTGATTAGAAGCACCAAATAAGGCTTTACCTCACCATAAAGAAAGTCATGCTTCGCCAATATTGTGAACCAAAAAATAAATACACAAAAAAGAAAAAGCCCATAGAAGCCAAAGGCCAAAGAAAAGGGCAAAATACCCGGTAGGAAACCCACTAAGGGGGCTACACAAAAGATAGGGTCAACCCGGTAGGATACCCGAACAAAAAATAAAGGGTAGCCTAGGAAAAAGTTAGGGTTACAAAATAAGGTCCGCTAGGATTCCCCAAAAATACCAAAAGAAAGAACCTAGAAAAAAGATAGGGCCAAAACACAATATCCTAGTTCGAAAATCCAAAGGGTGATCTAGGGAAATCAACTAACCATAAAAAGCAATGGAAGTAAAACTAAAGCGCAAGTACAAAAAGGGGAAACGCTTGCTTAGACAAAAAGCTTAAACACCTAAGCCTAACCCTAGCCAACCATTCTTACAAAATCTTTTTCTAAAAATCAACCTTCTAAAACACAAGTAATTGAATTTACCTCTTTACTTCTTTTCTCTTGACCCTCATAACAATATTCTAATAAATTAATTTGGGAATATGAAGGCGTATAGTCAACAAGAGGATTGAAACCCCTAGAATGGAGAAAAAGGGACACTATATGGCAAAGAATGCTCTACAAAAAGAAAGAAAAAGAAAAAGCAAATTATCCTTCGGTCACAAGAAGTCCGGCATGGTACAGCCAAAGACGAGAACGCAAATCAGAGGACATTCGACGCTACAAGACACGTCAGTTAAATCCTTCTGAAAAACTAATTGAAGTAGGCATTATAGGACATCAAACATGAAAAAATTGCATGCATAAAATGTTTTTAAACCAGGTCCTATTTCCTTTCAAAAAAATAAAAAAAAATAAAAAAAAATAGGAAAGCCCGCTAGATCGAAAACCTGCAAAGGGCGGTCTAGGCAAAAGATAGGGCAAAAACAAAATTTCAAAAGAAAAATCACGGGAGAACGGAAAAGAAAGCACCAGTCACTTTCTAGATGCCCCCAACTAAAATAGATTGCATTGAGAACATCTATACACAAATAGTTGCACAAAAATGACTGTCAAAATCAAAACAAACAAACATATTCCAAACAAATAAAAATAAAAAAACATTCAGCTTTATGCTTGCATCCGAAAATATGAAGCACCCAGAAGTATCCCGGTAAGACTTCACAAAAAATGCATTAACCAAAGGTTTCTTCGACAAACCAAGCAAGAGTCGAACAACAAACAAAGACTACCCGACCAACCAGCAAGAGTTGGGTGATCACCTTCAAAAATAAAAAACAAAGAACCCTAGTAACCAACAAGGATGGATGAACACTACAAAATCCCCGACACAGACCGGACGACCAGATCTCAGAAAAGACGAAGACGAGAGAACACATCTCAACCCAGGCGCATGAGCTAGAGCAGTAAGCCACCACCACAGCTAAAGGATCGGCTACCACAAGAAGGACCATCTGGAGGCATAACACCAGATGGGGGTGTATACTTATCAGGCCTTACAAAAGGGGGCTTACCAGACGGGGGTTCATACTCATCAAACACCAGATGGGGGTGTATACTAATCAGGCCTTACAAAAGGGGGCTTACTGGGCGAGGGTTCATACTCGTCAAACCAGATGGGGTTTCGTACTCATCAGCCGAAAGGATCAGCTACCGCCAGAAGAAGCATCCTGGAAGCACACTTTTTCCCGGAAGATCAATCGCCACAAAGACGGAACATCTGAAGGACAACTGGGCAAGAGGGTCAACTCCTTTACCCTCCAGTCGATCCCCTTGGCACAACAGGCCAACAGTCGACTAGTCGGGTAAAGGGAGGCAGCTGTAGACCCTAAATCATGCCCGACCTCATAATAAAGACCAGAAGACCTCCTTTTTGAAGATGGATGAAGTCTAAGAAGCCATTAGGAGAGACTATTAGGCCCCATATTAGAATAGGAGGGATTTTCTGCATGTAAATAAGGATTTTCGCCTTTTAGGGTCGAGACCGCCATCTCGCCTTGCGAAAGTGGCGAGAACGCCATCTCGTTTGGCGAGATGACTGTCTCGTCACTTGCGAATGGCGAGAACGCCGTCTCGCAATTTCTACAAGGCGAGACAGCCGTCTCAACCTGACAGGCGCGAATCCCTATAAATAGCCGCGTCATTCCCCTCATTTCACACAGTTCTTCCATTCTCTCTCTTATTATTTCTTAAAATTCTCTTCCTAGAATCCCTCTGAAACATTTTCAGAGTTTTTGAGAGCTTTTTAGAGTTTTTTTATAGCGTTTTCGAGAGATTCCCGGCGCTGTAAAGAGTGAAGGGCTACCAAAAAGCACCCTAGTTTTCTGGAAATTAATATAAAGCTTGCCTCGGAGGTTTTTACATTCTCCCTCTCTCTTTTACTGTTTTATTTTTAATTATGCAATAGATATTAGGGCCATGTAGTCATAACTTTAAATTCCGCAAATAAAGGGTAAAAGGGTATTTTCACCGGTTTACTTAATTAAATAGCTGGCTTATCATAGGGAATTCGGAAGGGCCGTCGTAAGGGAACTAACACTTCCCTTACACGTAACTAACTCCCTTACCCAACTCTGGTTCTAATGACCAAAGTTGGTTTTTCGAAAACCAACGCCTTTTTACTCCTTTTTCGATGTTTCCGGTAAAAACATCGGTGGCGACTCCAGAAGAACCCTTCAAAATTAGTTCTTGGGTTAGCCCGGTTATCGGACAATCCAAGAGCGCATTTTCGAAAACCTCGCCCCTAGGTTCAGCCCGGTTATTAGACAACCTAAAGGCGTTGTAACCACACCAATAAAAACGCGAAAATTGGAAAGTCGAAACCATCGCGTCGCTTCGACCGCCTCATTTTGACGGCGGCGACAGTAGCCAAACCCAATCACCAGGTTGGAACACCACCTTTTTCCTACCCTTGTTAGCTTGCCTCGCGTAGCTCTCATTCTTCTTTTCAATTTGAGCTTTTACTTGCTCGTGCAGCTTCTTCACATATTCTGCTTTAGCCTATGCTTCCTTATGCTTAAACATAGAAATGTCAGGCAAAGGCAACAAATCAAGAGGAGTCAAAGGATTAAATCCATACACAATCTCAAATGGTGAACAATTAGTGGTGCTATGGATAACCCGATTATAAGGAAACTCAACATGCGGTAAACATGCTTCCCAAGTTTTAAGATTTTTCTTTAAAATAGTCCTAAGCAATATGCCTAAAGTCCTACTGACTACCTCAGTTTGACCATCAGTTTGTGGGTGACAAGTAGTAGAAAACAATAATTTAGAACCAATCTTACCCCACAAGGTCCTCCAAAAGTGACTAAGGAATTTTGAATCCCTATCACTCACAATGCTCCTCGGCAGCCCATGTAGCCTTACTACTTCCTTGAAAAACAAATCAGCCACATGACAAGCATCATCTACCTTCTTGCAAGGTATGAAATGTGCCATCTTAGAAAACCTATCAACAATAACAAACACAAAATTATTTCCATTCTTTGTTTTAGGCAGCCCTAAAATAAAGTCCATAGAAATGTCAGTCCAAGTGTAGACCCCAAATCTTGCCTCCATTATTGACAAGCTTTCTCCTAGATCACATAAATGTGTTTTCTTAGGGTTTACAAGATCACAAAAAGGATACAAATGTTTTTCTCCTTCTCTTAACCGTTATTTTGTGTCTGCAAATGTCACCTTTGATGAGTTCTCTTTTTATTTTAAAAGTCAATCTTCATCTTTGTCACCATTTTCAGACCAAAGATCTTGGCAAACTTAGATATTTCTTGGGTATTGAGGTGGCACAGTCCAATGATGGTATTGTTATATCTTAGAGGAAGTATGCCATGGATATTTTAGAGGAAACTGGGTTGATGAATTCAAAGTCTGTTGATACGCCCATGGATCCCAATACTAAACTTTTACCAAATCAGGGGGAGCTTATACCTGATCCTGAACAGTATAGAAGATTGGTTGGAAAATTGAATTATCTTACAGTTACTCGTCCTGACATTTCCTTTGCAGTCAGTGTGGTAAGCCAATTTCTTAATTCCCCATGTGAAAATCATTGGAATGCAGTCATTCGTATCTTAAAGTATATTAAAGGATCTCCTGGAAAAGGATTGTTATATGATTCTAATAACCATACAAGAGTTGTTTGCTACTCAGATGCTGATTGGGCAGGATCTCCTTCGGATAGAAGATCTACATCTGGATATTGTGTCTCCATTGGTGGTAACTTGGTCTCATGGAAAAGTAAGAAACAAAGTGTTGTGGCAAGATCTAGTGCAGAAGCAGAATATAGAGCTATGGCCTCAGCTGCTTGTGAACTTGTTTGGCTCAAGCAATTGCTTAGAGAGTTACAATTTGGAGATGTCACTCAAATGTCACTTGTGTGTGACAATCAGGCTGCTCTTCATATTAGTTCTAATCCTGTCTTTCATGAGAGGACCAAACACATTGAGATTGACTGTCATTTCATTCGAGAAAAGATTATGTCTGGAGACATCAAGACTGAGTTTGTTAACTCAAGTGATCAGTTAGCAGATATTTTTACTAAATCTTTACGGGGTCCTAGAATTGATTATATTTGTAACAAGCTTGGCACATACGATTTGTATGCTCCAGCTTGAGGGGGAGTGTTAGATATTGTTTAGATATTATTTAATATTGTTAAGATATTGTTAGATATTAACCATAATATCAAACAATATCTTCTGTTTATTCTGTTACTTTCAGTTACTCTTTTAGTTGTATCTCTCTACTATAAATAGACTACCCTATGTGTGATTTATACACAAGGGAGATTAATCCCAAACTCTATTTCTTCTATATTCAACAAGGCCCCATACTAGGATAGGAGGTGTTTTTTGTACAAAAAATAAGTTTTCTCGCCTTTTTGGGACGAGACCGTCGTCTCGAAATCGAGACCGCCGTCTCACCTCAGGCAGGTGACGAGACCGCCGTCTCGTTTGACGAGACGGCAGTCTCTCTACCTGCAAATGGCAAGACGGCAGTCTCGCTTTCCCAGACGGCGGTCTCGCCACCTGCGAAAGACGAGACGACGGTCTCGTTTGGCGAGACGGCGGTCTCGCCACCTGCGCAGGACGAGACGACAGTCTCGTTTGGCGAGACGGCGGTCTCGACCCTGTCAGACGAGAACGGCGATCTCGCCACTGCCAGGCGCGAAAACCTATAAATAGGGGTCTCCCCCCCTCATTTCCACACACCACACAGTTTTTTGCTCTCCCTTCTCTCTAGAACATCTCTCTAGAATCCCTTCGACGCATTTCCGGAGCTTCTGAGTGTTTTTGTGAGCGTTTTTTCGACGTCTAGAAGAGTTTCCAACGTCGTGTAGAGTGAAGGGCTGCCAAAAATCACCCATTTGTTTTAAAGAAATAAAAAAGAAAGCTTGCTTCGGAGGTTTAGATTCTTCCTCTCTACTTTTATCGCTTTAAATTTAAATTATGCAATAGATTAGGGCCATGTAGTCATAATTTTTAATTTCATAAAATAAAAAGGGCAAAAACGTATTTTTCTGGTTTATTTATTAACAAAATAGCTGGCCTATCATAGGGAACCCGAAAGGGGCGTAGTAAAGGAACTAACACTTAGCCCGGTTATCGGACAACCCAAGGACGACCTTTCGAAAACCTCGCCCCTAGGTTAGCCCGGTTATCGGACAACCTAAAGGCGTTGTAACCACCCATAAAAAACGCAAAAAACAAAAAGGGTCGAAACCATCGCGTCGCTCCGACCGCCTTCTCTCTTTTTAGACGGCGGCGACAGATGGCGACTCCACTGGGGAAGCCTCGAGAGTTGATCCCATTTAGTGATAGACCGGCTTAAAAATAAGTAAACCAAGAAAATAACGCTTTTGCCCTTAACTTGTATTATAACATGTTTTAATGCTTGGCTTTAATAACTGTTGTTTGTTTATACTTATGCAATTGTTTGAAATACAAACTGTACACAAACCCTTGCACACAACAGTTCCCTCTATACCCGGGGGCAAGTGAGAAAACCATAGGGAGTGGGTGACAGGTACGGTTCGCTGTAGTGAGGGCCTTGAGCCCACCAGTGTGATCGGAAACCACCACTTAAGGTGATAACCTTCCTCTTTTGGCAACAAGACTGACTATGGCCTTAATGCTAAGCATGGTCGGACGGCTGGAGAGTGGGGACCCTATAATGGTGGCACCTTGGGGGCCTTAGCCTGGTGAGAACAGTTAGAACCAACCCTCGCCAATGCACTTTTCTGCAGGAAAACCCTACCTCATGGTATAAATGAAATCTCGCCTGTTCGGGGATGACCAAATTGTGTGTGCATATGTTTGTTGCATTTGTCTGTTGCATAGCATAAACAAACAACAAAAATAAAAAATATTTTCACAAATAAACACCCTTATCTCGGACAGTCTGCCTTTTAGCTAGCCTGGTTTCAGGTTCTTTGTAAGCTAAGTAGCCACGCAGTTCCGACAGAAGAGATAAGGGACGCTAAAATATTCTTTCGCATAAAGCCACATTTTATCTCGGACAGTCTGCCTTTTAGCTAGCCTGGTTTCAGGTTCTTTGTAAGCTAAGTAGCCACGCAGTTCCAACAGAAGAGATAAGAGGCTATAAAATAAAAAAATAATAAAAACCAAAATCAAAATACAAAAATACCAGAAAATAAATAAATCAACTTCTGACAAAGTCAAAACATTCATCTTACATCATACCATGAGTGAAGAAAAACCAAGAGAGAAAATAAAAAGTGATAGCGCATTCAGCATCATTTAAATAGAATCTCTCATGCATAAGCATACCCATTTTAGTTTAAGCACTCAAACATGCATTAATAAACCTTTTTGGGCATTCTAGAAAGTGGATGGTCCTCTCCCCACTCGTACTCATTCACAAAAAGCAAAAGCGATGGAAAACTTAGAGGAGCAGAACCGAAAGCTCACTGCGGAGGTCAATACCCTCCGCGAGCAAGTGGCCCAATTAATGGAGGTCGTACGCCAGGGACAAAATAAGGGCGGCAAAGATCAAGCTGAACATATCGCTCCCCATGAGGAAGACGAGGAGGAGTACTTCTATGACGAAAAGGATGCTAAGACTGCACGCATCCTTACTCCAGAAGTGTCCAAACAACAACTCTCCGCCCTGGAGGAGAGGCTGAAGGCGGTCGAAGGGCACAACTTCGACGTCAAGGAGGTGGCGGACATGTGCCTGGTGAAGAACATCCACTTCCCTCCCAAATTCAAGATCCCGGACTTCCCCAAGTACGCCGGGATGACCTGCCCAAAGAACCATCTTACGATATATTATCGTAAGATGGCCGCCCACGCTGAGAATGAAAAACTCCTGATCCACTGCTTCCAGGAGAGTCTGGCGGATACAGCTCTCAACTGGTACATGCAGTTAGAAAGAGGGAAGGTCCAGAACTGGAAATAGCTGGCTGACGCTTTTCTCCGTCGTTACCGATACAATATCGATCTGACCCCCGACAGGTCAGATCTCAAGACCCTGAGCAAAAGGGATGACGAGTCTTTCAAAGCGTACGCCCAAAGGTGGAGGGAAATGGCCGCCCAAATAGAGCCTCCACTGACAAATAAAGAAACAGTGGCTATGTTCATAGACTCACTGACCGGAGCGTACTACGATAAGGCGATAGCCAGTACCTCCAATCTCTTCTCGGACATAGTCATTGTGGGAGAAAGAGTGGAGCAGGGGCTGAGGAGTGGAAAAATAGCACGACCTTCTCCTTCCAGCACCTCATTCAAGAAACCCTTCAAAAAGAAGGAAGAGGTCGTGCACGCCATTAATTTCGCAACCCCTTCCTCCACCCCTCAGACAGAGCGGCAGCCACGAAGAAAGGAGAAGAAGTTCACTCCTATCCCCACCTCATACGCAAAGCTGCTGCCCTAGCTGTTGGAGGCCAACCTCCTGGCGCGCATTCCTCCCAAGAAGCAGCTAGAGCCTCCCTATCCCGAGTGGTACAAGCCCAATGAAAAATGTAACTACCACTCGAATGCACCAGGGCATTCAACTGACAACTGCTTGACCTTAAAGTATAAGGTCCAGGAATTAATCGATGTCGGTTAGATAACCTTTGATGCCTCTGATTCCAATACAGATGTCAAACCTCTGTCGAAGCCAGAGTAGCGGAGAGGGAGGACTAAGAGGATCAGCCATAGGGTGCCCTTTTTTTTAAGCTTTTCTCTGTATCTCCTGCGGTCCCCGCCCGTGGCCGCGGGAATTTTGATTAAAAGGGCTTGTACATACATTTTCATTTTCATTAATACACGAGGCATTTTGTCATATTCATTCTTTTCCCTCTTCTATTTATTATTGTTTCAAAAATAAATCGAATAATAAAATCTATGACTAAAACAGAACCTAAAACACATCATGTCTGTGATTGATGAATCTCCGTGGACCCCGGAAACGGAAAGCGAATGGGTCGAGTCCGACAGTGAGCAGGAGACCATTTCTCCGGACATGCAAAGAATGCTGGAAAAGGAAGCACGCATCATACAACCGCATCAGGAAGAAACAGAAACTGTCAATTTGGGAAAAGGGGTTGAGGAGAAAAAGGTGAACATCGGCACCCAAATAGAAAGTAACGTAAGGGAAGGATTGATACGACTGTTGAAGGAGTATATGGATGTGTTTGCTTGGTCTTATCATGACATGCCTGGGCTCGACACGAGCATAGTGGAGCATAGATTGCCCTTAAGAGAGGGGTTCCGACCTGTAAAGCAGAAACTCAGGAGAATCAAACCTGACTGGTCCTTAATGATAAAGGAGGAGGTGCAAAGGCAGTTGGATGCCAATTTCCTTGTAGTTTCCAAATACCCAGAATGGTTGGCCAACATAGTACCCGTCATCAAAAAGACCGGGAAGGTCAGGGTGTGTGTGGATTATAGGGACCTCAATCGAGCAAGTCCAAAAGATGACTTTCCCCTACCCCATATAGACACGCTGGTAGACCACACCGCTACCAACACGCTATATTCCTTCATGGACGGGTATGCGGGGTACAACCAAATCAAGCTGGCCGTTGAGGATAGAGAAAAAACCTCCTTCATTACACCATGGGGCACCTTTTGCTATCGTGTAATGCCCTTCGGACTGAAGAATGCGGGGGCAACCTATCAAAGGGCTATGGTAACGCTGTTCCATGACATGATCCACAAGGAAATAGAAGTATATGTGGATGACATGATTGCCAAGTCCAGAAATGAAATGGACCACATTCATTATCTCAAAAAGCTTTTTGACCGACTCCGAAAGTATCAACTCAAACTAAACCCGGCAAAATGTACTTTCGGAGTGCGATCAGGAAAACTCCTACGGTTCATTGTCAGCGAAAGAGGAATCGAAGTGGACCCCGACAAAACCAAGGCAATCTTGGAAATGCCTCCACCAAGCACGGAAAAGGAGGTCAGAGGTTTTCTGGGCCGAATCAATTACATCGCCCATTTCATCGCACAATTGACGGACAAATGTATACCCATCTTTAAGCTGTTGCGCAAAAACCAACCAACGGTGTGGAATGAAGAATGCCAACAAGCGTTCGATAAGATCAAAACTTGTTTAACCAATCCGCCAGTATTGGTACCACCCGTTGAAGGGAGACCTCTGATCTTATATCTATCAATACTCGAAGAGTCCATGGGATGTGTGCTCGGCCAACATGATGAAACCGGGAAAAAGGAACGAGCCATTTACTACCTCAGTAAGAAATTTCTAGACTACGAAACCCGCTACACACCATTCGAAAAAACCTGTTGCACATTGGTGTGGGTCACTCAGCGGCTCCGACAATACATGGCTCGACATACAACGTGGTTGGTCTCCAAAATGGATCCAATCAAGTATCTCTTCGAGAAGCCCATTTTAACTGGAAGAATAGCTAGGTGGCAGGTTCTCCTCTCAGAATTTGATATCATTCATGTCACTCAGAAAGCTATTAAAGGAAGTCCCCTAGCGGATTATCTAGCCCACAGATCAACAAATGAATATCAATCCTTACAAGATGACTTTCTCGATGAACATATCATGCGTATCGAACACGAAGAGACCAAAGAAGAAGCATGGACTATGTTTTTCGATGGGGCCTCAAACATGCTTGGACACGAGATAGGAGCTATTTTGATATCCCCCGAAAAGAAACACATCCCTGTAACGGCCAGGCTTAACTTCGATTGTACCAACAACATGGCTGAGTACGAAGCATGTGCGCTAGGGATCCAACGGCTTTAGATCATGGGGTCACTAAGCTCAAAATATTCGGTGATTCATCCCTTGTCATCTACCAACTTAAAGGTGAATGGGAAACCCGAAACTCCAAGTTAATCCCATATCTAGAACACATCCAAGACTTAGTTTCAAGAATGGAAAGTGTCACCTTCCAGTATATCCCTAGGGAGGACAATCAAATCGCAGACGCCCTTGCCACCCTATCATCCATGTTTGCCCTAGATTAAGAACATGAGATGCCAATTATTCAAGTTAAGCTGCATAACAAACAAGCTTTTTGCATGACAGTGAATAGCGAGCGCGACCAAAACCCCTGGTATCACGACATCAAGCAGTACCTCATGAGGGGTGAATATCCCGAGGGAATCAGCGACAATGACAAACGAACCATCCGTAAGAGGGCTGTAGGGTTCACGTTGATTGAAGGAACCCTCTACAAAAAGAGCCCCGACTCCACTCTCTTAAGGTGTGTGGACCAAGAAGAAGCCCGAACCTTGATAAGAGAAATCCACAGAGGAGCTTTTGGGACCCACGCACCCGGGCATGTCATGGCAAAGAAAATCCTCAGGGCAGGATACTTTTGGTCCACAATGGAAACCGACTGTCACCAGTATGCCAAAAAGTGTCACAAATGCCAAATCTATGTTGATAATATTCATGTGCCGCCCGCGCCTCTTAGTAACCTGGCTACACCATGGCCATTTTCTATGTGGGGCATGGATGTCATCGGATCCATTGAACCCAAAGCGTCTAACGGCCATCGCTTCATCTTGGTAGCAATCGACTATTTCACCAAGTGGGTTGAGGCGGCATCGTACGCGCATGTAACCCGGAAGGTGGTGACCACCTTCATCAAGAAAAATATTATATGTCGGTACAACATCCCTCATAGGCTCATCACTGATAATGGGACCAACCTCAACAATAAAATGATGGAGGATTTATGCCAAGACTTCAAAATCCAACACCACAATTCCTCTCCGTACCGACCAAAGATGAACGGTGCAGTAGAGGCAGCCAATAAAAATATCAAGAAAATCATCCAGAAAATGGTGGTCACCTACAAAGACTGGCATGAGATGCTTCCCTTCGCCTTACATGGCTACCGAACGTCGGTACGAACCTCCACAGGAGCTACCCCTTTTTCCCTCGTATACGGAATGGAGGTTGTGCTACCAGTAGAGGTCGAAATACCCTCCCTACGAGTTTTCATGGAAGCAAAATTGACAGAAGCTGAATGGGTCCAAAACCGGTATGATCAGTTGAATCTAATCGAAGAAAAACGGTTGGACGCCATATGTCGGGGGAAAGCTTATCAAAGGAAGATCAAGAAAGCCTACGACAAGAAGGTCAATCCTCGCACTTTCCAAGAAGGGGATCTGGTGATAAAGAAACTGCTTCCAGCCCAGAAAGACAAAATCGGGAAGTGGACAGCAAACTACGAAGGACCCTTTGTGGTCAGGCGAGCCTTCTCAGGAGGAGCCCTCATCCTCACCAATATGGATGGAGAAGAACTCCGATATCCCGTCAACTCAGATGCGGTAAAAAAATATTACGCCTAAAGACATTGCTCACGACCTGGCAGGATGAAAACTCGCAAAGAGCGTCCTGGGCAAAAGATAGGGTCTACATTCCTCGCTAGGACACGTCCTAGGCAAAAATTAGAGGCAAAAAAAAAAAAAAAAAAAAGAAACAGAGAGAGCAATGATTATCTTAGCCAAAAACCGCAAAGGCGACTAAGGTAATACCTTCACAAAAGCGAGCAGACTGCGCATGATCTTCGCTCCGGATTCGAACATCTCAACTGAAGGGACCAGGGAAAATGGGGAAACAAAGATCACAGACATGATTGTGACACCCTCATACAGTTTAGCTAACCCTGGCCAGCCTTGCTTACAAATTCTCTTGTAAACCCCCATGTAAAAATAAACCATCTATTTATATCAATAAAAATTGTCTTTTCTTCTTCTCTTTACCTACTTGTGTAAATGCCTCTGTATTAACGAAAAATGAGCATGCATAAAACAAGCAATTCGAGAAAGCATAAAAACAAGACGAACAACACTGACCAGGGCCATCTCAAGCAAAAAGTACAGGGTAGCCTGCTAGATCGAAAACCCGCAAAGGGCGGTCTAGGCAAAAGATAAGGCTTTCATAAAAGGAAAAAGAGCTCAATAAAATATCTCAAGCAAAAAATTAAAACCCGCTAGGTCAAAAACCCGCAAAGGGCGGTCCAGGCAAAAGATAGGGTTAAAACAAAAATGGAAAAAGAATAGTCACAAGAAAACAAAAAGAAGGAAGTACTGGTCACTTTCTAGATGTCCTCAACAAAATAAATTTGCATCAACAGCATCCACACAAGTAGTCGCACAAATAGGACTTTGTCAGGATCAAAATAAACAAACGCACTTCATAAAAGACATTCATCTTCATGTTTGCATAAAGGTACCCCGGTAAGACTCTATAAAATTTCGACTGCCAAGCAAGAGTCGAACAAAAACAAGGACCCATCCGACCAGCCAGCAAGAATTGGATGATCACTACCAAAAGTCAAAAAACAAAGAATCCCCGGAGCAGTCCGGATGACCATTCAAAGAGGTCCAAATACATCTACCAACACAAAAATCACTCCCCAAGGAGCCGGCGAATGAGCTAGAGCAGTAAGTCGCCACCATAGCCAAAGGATCAGCTACCGCAAGAAGGGGCATCCAGAGGCACCAAACCAGACGAGGGTTCGTACTCGTCAACCGAAGGGTCAGCTACCGCGTCAAAGGAGCATCCCGAGGTTTCACATCGGCGCATGAGCTAGAGCAGTAAGTCGCCACCATAGCCAAAGGATCAGCTACTGCAAGAAGGGGCATCCAGAGGCACCAAACCAGACGAGGGTTCGTACTCATCAACCGAAGGATCAGCTACCGCAAGATGGAGCATCCGAAGGCTTAACACCAGATGGGGGTGTGTACTCATCAGGCCTTACAAAAGGGGGCTTACCAGACGGGGGTTCATACTCGTCAAACACCAGATGGGGGTGTATACTCATTGGGCCTTACAAAAGGGGGCTTACCGGGCGAGGGTTCATACTCGTCAAACCAGATGGGGGTTCATACTCATCAGCCGAAGGGGTCAGCTACCGTCAGAAGGAGCATCCCAGAAGCGCACAACATTTCCCCAGAGGATCATCTGCTGCAAAGACGGAACATCTGAAGGGCAATCGGGCAAGAGGGTCAACTCCTTTACCCTCCAGTCGATCACCTCGGCACAAAAGGCCAGCAATCGACTGGTCGGGTAAAGGGGGGGCAGCTGTAGACCCCAAATCTTGCCCGACCTCCAAATAAAGAGAAGAAGACCTCCTATTCGAAGATGGACGAAGCCTAACAAGCCACTAGGAGAGACTATTAGGCCCCATACTAGGATAGGAGGGGTTTTTTTGTACAAAAAATAAGTTTTCTCTCCTTTTTGGGACGAGACCCCCGTCTCGAAATCGAGACCGCCATCTCGCCTCAGGTAGGTGGCGAGACCGCCATCTCGTTTGACGAGACGGTGGTCTCTCTACCTGCAAATGGCGAGATGGCGGTCTCGCTTTCCTAGACGGCGATCTCGCCACCTGCGAATGACGAGATGGCGGTCTCGTTTGGCGAGACGGCGGTCTCGCCACCTGCGCAGGACGAGACGGTGGTCTCGTTTGGCGAGACGGCGGTCTCGACCCTGTCAGACGAGAACGGCGGTCTCGCCACTGCCAGGCGCAAAAACCTATAAATAAGGGCCTCCCCCCCTCATTACCACACACCACACAGCTTTTTGCTCTCCCTTCTCTCTAGAACTTCTCTCTAGAATCCCTCCAACGCATTTCCGGAGCTTCTGAGTGCTTTTGTAAGCATTTTTTCGACGTCTAGAAGAGTTTCCAGCGTCGTGTAGAGTGAAGGGCTGCCAAAAAGCACCCATTTGTTTTAAAGAAATAAAAAAGAAAGCTTGCTTCGGAGGTTTAGATTCTTCCTCTCTACTTTTATTGCTTTAAATTTAAATTATGCAATAGATTAGGGCCATGTAGTCATAATTTTTAATTCCGTAAAATAAAAAGGGCAAAAACGTATTTTTCTGGTTTATTTATTAACAAAATAGCTGGCCTATCATAGGGAACCCGAAAGGGGCGTAGTAAAGGAACTAACACTTCCTTTACACGTAACTAACTCCCTTACCCAACTCTGGTTCTAATGACCAAAGTTGGTTTTCGAAAACCAACGCCTTTTAAAACCCTTTTTCCGATGTTTCCGGTAAAAACATCGGTGGTGACTCCACAGAACCCCTCAAAATTAGTCCTTGGGTTAGCCCGGTTATCGGACAACCCAAGGATGACCTTTCGAAAACCTCGCCCCTAGGTTAGCCCGGTTATCGGACAACCTAAAGGCGTTGTAACCACCCATAAAAAACGCGAAAAACAAAAAGGGTCGAAACCATCGCGTCGCTCCGACCGCCTTCTCTCTTTTTAGACGGTTATATATCAGAATATCATCAAAATACACCACTACACATTTACCTAAAAACTCTTTCAAGACATGGTTCATCAATCTCATAAAAGTCCTTGGAGCATTAGTTAACCCAAAGGGCATAACTAGCCACTCATACAAGCCATATTTAGTTTAAAAAGTTGTTTTCCACTCATCTCCTTCTCTAATTCTAATTTGATGATATCCACTTTTCAAGTCAATTTTAGAGAAGATACAAGCACCATACAATTCATCCAACAAGTCATCTAACCTAGGAATGGGATGTCTATACTTTACCGTGATGTTATTGATAGCTCTACAATCTGTGCACATCCTCCAAGTTCCATCTTTCTTAGGGACTAGAATGACTGGGACTACACATGGACTCAGGCTTTCTTTAACCCACTGTTAGAATCGCGCAGCGGAATGTTCGCGTGGTCGGACAAAAACCAAGAGGGGGGGTGAATTGGTTTCTTAATAAAAATTAGGTTTTCAAAATTTTCCCCAAATTTTACCGATTAAAAACTGCGTAAATGTAAATAGAGAAGAGTAGAGAAGATTACACAGTAGGTTTATACTGGTTCGGATCAAAAGACCCTACGTCCAGTTGCTAATCACTCAAAAGAGGATTAACGCTGTCACTAAGAACAAATTGTTATAAACAGATTACAAATCAAAGAGATAAAGTAAAGACAACACCTCTCTTGAAATCCACAAGAGATGAAGAACAGCTTTCCCTAGAGACGGCACGACACACAATCCACTAAGAACTCCACTTAGTGATTCTTATCGCTTCTAGCCTCACACCAGGTTTCCAAAAGCCCCTTTCCTTGCAACAAACAGTTCTACGGCACTCACGAGCACTTAACTTTTGTATGGAAAGAGTTGTTCTTATTTTACGAGTGCCAAAGCAGAGTTTAAGTAGGGAAATTAGGGTTAAGGAATTGGGGATTTTGAAACTAGGGTTCTTGGTAATTGGGTTTTCGAAAATAGGGTTAATTTGAAATTTAAAAACAAAAACAGACTGAAATAATCGATTAAATGGAGTTTTAATCGATTAAAACGAAGCCAAATACGTAGAACCCAATCCTCTCTGGTTTAATCGATTATTTGGTGAAATAATCGATTATTTGACCTTTTAATCGATTATTTTGATGTTTTAATCGATTAAAAGCAGTGAGTATATCTTTGAAAATGGTTTTCTCACTTGTTTTAATCGATTATTTCCCTATATAATCGATTAAAGCCGAAGCTTGCATGATAAATTTGAGCATTTTGAAGCTTCTAAGTTATAGACTATGTACAGGCTATCTTAGACTCTATAATTACGAGACTCAATCAAACTAAAACGAGTTATTACAATACGGAAATCATCAATCTTCAATCTTCAATACTCTAAGTCTTTAAGCTCTTGGATCATCATCAAAATCAACATTCTTCATGATCATTATTTGCAACATCAAGTCCTTGAATGTTCAACAATCTCCCCCTTTTTGATGATGATCAAAATTATCTTTTTAAAGCCCTTGTAATAACCTTGTTTCATCTGTCATACTAACAAACACATTAAACATACCGAGATAACATTTAATATTGAATCATAGGCTTTAAATTTTTCTCCCCTATTTTGATTATAATCAAAAAGAACTCTGCAACATCAATCATAAGAGCTCCCCCTCAAAATATGCATAAGTTAGAGAAAGCTCCCCCTCAATCATAGCATGAAAGAAACATCATATTTTACAACATCAAGACAATAACAAAAGAAAATTCATCAATTATCTCTACATTAGACAACTTTAATCGATTATTTCCGAGTAAATAATCGATTTTTAGAGGCATTTAATCGATTATTTCACGAGATAATCGATTATTCCGAAGGAGAATACCCTGTTTTGGACGTTTTGAGGAAAAATAATCGATTATCACTTCCGATGTCGATTATTCCGGAGGCTATATTAAGTTTTTTAAGGTTTTTACACATTATAACCTATGAATATCCTGCATCACGAATTTAATCATAACAATCATCCAAAATCATTCAAATTAAGCGAGAATTTAAGCTATTTCTAGTATCCACTAAGTCTCTTCTAAGATCATAGAATCTATCCTTGGGTAGAGGCTTAGTAAATATATCTGCTAATTGACGTTTAGTGTCTACATACTCTATCTTACAGTTTTCTTTCTTGATATTATCTCTTAAAAAGTGATGTCTAATCTCAATATGTTTAGTCCTAGAGTGCATTACTTGGATTTTTAGTTAAGTTGATTGCACTCGTATTATCACACATTAATGGAATGTCATTTAAATATATACTATAATCCTCTAATTGTTGTTTCATCCACGAGAATTTGAGCACAACAACTACCAGCTGCAATATATTCAGCTTCGGTGGTAGATAAAGCAACACATGCTTGTTTCTTAGAATGCCATGATATTAAGGATGAACCTAACAAATGACATGTCCCACTAGTGCTTTTCCTATCAATTTTACATCCACCATAATCAGCATCAGAATATCCTAATAAACTAATACAAGCATCGAGACGGATACCACAAGCCAAATCCAGTAGTTCCTTTTAAGTATTTTAAAATATGTTTCTACTGCGATTAAATGAGATTCTTTAGGACAAGCTTGAAATCTAGCACACACACGGACGAGAATGCATAATATCGAGTCTACTAGCGAGTTAAGTATAATAGTGATCCTATCATACCTCTATACATAGTTTGATTTACTTCCAAACCTGATTCATCCTTGTCTAAATAGCATGAAGTTCCCATGGGTGTGTTAGCTTCCTTTGAGGTGTCCATACCAAACTTTTTGAGGATCTCTTTGCAGTATTTAGTTTGAGAGATAAAAGTTCCATCTTTAAGTTGCTTGATTTGAAGTCCAAGGAAGAATGTTAATTCTCCCATCATAGACATTTCAAACTCTCCCTGCATAATCTTAGCAAATTCTACACACAAAGAATTATCGAGTTGATCCAAAAATAATATCATCAACATATACCTGGACCAATAAGATATGTTCTTTAACTTTCTTAATAAACGAGTGTAGAATCAATTTTTCCTCTTGAAAAATCATTTGCAGTTAGGAAACTACTTAATCTTTCATACCAAGATCTAGGAGCTTGTTTTAACCCATATAATGCTTTCTTTAATTTGTAAATATGATTAGGATTATTAAAATCTTCAAATCCAGGGGGTTGCTCTACATACACTTCTTCTTTAATAAAACCATTTAAAAATGCACTCTTTACATCCATTTGATATAGTTTAAATTTCATCATAGATGCGTAAGCAAGAAGTAGGCATATAGCCTCTAACCTGGCCACGAGGAGCATAAGTTTCATCATAATCTATACCTTCCTCCTGACAATAGCCTTTTGCAACAAGTCCGGCTTTATTCTTTGTTATATTACCATCTTCATCAAGCTTATTTCTGAATACCCATTTAGTTCCAATAACTTGATGTGACTCTTCTCTTGGGATTAGTTCCCGAGACTTGATTCCTTTCAAATTGGTTAAGTTCTTCTTGCATGGCTATGCACCACTGATCATCTTTAAGTGCTTCCTCAATGTTTTTAGGTTCAATCTGTGACACAAAAGCAACGGACATACAGAAATTATTCATATTTCTAGTTCTTACCCCTTTTGAGATATCACCTATGATATTGTCCATTGAGAGTCCTCTAGGTGATTGCCATTCTTTTGCTAATTGAGGAGTTTGAGAAGGCACATTATCTTCCAAGTATAATTCATCAAGGGCCTCTCTTATATATTCATCATCACCTGCAAGTCTTTTATTTGACTCGAGAGGATTTCCCCAAGGTCTACAATCTCATCAAAGGCAACATGTATAGATTCTTCTATATTCAAAGTTCTTCTATTAAATACTCTATACGCCTTGCTAGTTAAAGAATAACCTAGAAAAATACCCTCATCGGCTTTTGAATCAAATTTTCCTAGATTGTCCTTTCCATTATTTAGTACAAAACATTTACAACCAAAAATTTTCAAATGTGCAACATTAGGTTTTCTACCATTAAACAATTCATATGGAGTAGATTTCATAATTGACCTAATGAGCATTCTATTTAAAACATAACATGCAGTACTAACCGCATCAGCCCAAAAATATTTAGGAACATTAGATTCATTTAACATAGTTCTTGCAAGTTCCTCTAATGACCTATTTTTCCTTTCAACTACACCATTTTGTTGGGGAGTCCTAGGAGCAGAAAAGTTATGTAATATACCATTTTCCTCACAATAATTCTCAAACTTTTCATTTTGAAACTCACCACCATGGTCACTTCTTAAAACTTTAATCCTTAGGTCTTTCTCATTTTGTATTTGTTTAGCAAACTTTCTAAAGACCTTAAAAGCTTCACTTTTCATAGTTAGGAAAAATGTCCAAGTGTACCTAGAGAAATCATCAACAATTACAAGACCATAATAATTTCCACCAAAGCTTTTTATCCTAGAAGGTCCAAATAAATCTAAATGTAATAATTCTAGGGGTTTTGAAGTGGAAATCACATTTTTTGATTTAAATGATGATTTAACTTGTTTACCTTTTTGGCATGCATCACACAATCTATCTTTTTCAAATTTCAATTTAGGCAATCCAATAACTAAGTCTTTTGATATCAATTTATTCAAATGATGCATGTTTATATGAGCCGCTCTTTTATGCCATAACCAAGGATTCTCTTCCTTAGCAACTAAACATGTTATACTAGACTCATATAAACAATCCAAATCAATCAAATATATGTTGTTATGCCTAATGCCTTTTAATTCTACTATTTCGGAATCTACTAAATGTATGGTGCAAAATTTGCTTTCAAAAGTTACCTTGAATCCTTTGTCACACAATTGGCTTATGCTAAGAAGGTTATGTTTTAATCCATCAACAAGAAGCACATCCTTAATCTCCAATGTATTTGCACCACCTATATTTCCAATTCAGAGAATCTTCCCTTTGTTGTTATCCCCATAAGTCACATATCCTTGTTCTTTGGCTTTGAAACTTACAAATTTCGTTTTATTCCCAGTCATATGTTTTGAGCATCCACTATCAAGATACCACATAGACTTCTTTGATTTGGAAGTTTCCTACAAAACAAGAACATAGTAAACTTAGGTCCCCACAACTTTTGGGTCCTTGAGGTTAGAGACATAATAATCTATTTAAAATACTGCAAAACAATCTATTCTTTGGGTGTTTTAAGAAGTTCAAGCAAAGCTTGTTTTTATAGACTATTTTCAAAGCTGCTAGTTTAATTAATCTGTTAAAAGATTCTTTTAATCTGTTAAAAGTGCAGTTTTAATCTGTTAAAACGTCTTTTAATCGATTAAAACGCAGTGTAGAAAAAGTTTTAAGTTGTTTTAATCGATTGAAACGAGTTTTTAATCGATTAAAAGAGTTCTGATCGGTCATAATAAAAATCTGATCGATCATAGCTGATTCTGACTAGGTCATAATAAAAATCTGATCGATCATCTGACCCTTTAAGTGATTTTAATCGATTGAAACGTGTTTTTAATCGATTGAAAGATTCTGACCAGCTCATAATTAAAATCTGATCGATTACATTTGCTTCGATCGGTCATAATTTGATTCTGATCGATCATCCTGACCCTTTAAGTAATTTTAATCGATTGAAACGTGTTTTTAATCGATTTAAGCGTTTCGACCGCTCATAATAAAAATCTGATCGGTCAAAATGAGTTCTAAATGGTTTTAATCGATTAAAAACCAGTTGTATCAATTAAAATGTCTGTAAAAACACTTGTTTGAACATTCTAAGTGATTTTATTTGGTTCTTTCAAAAGCTGCATCGATTAAAAACATGTTTAAGAAAGCTTTTGTAAAAATACTTTGTTTTAGGTTGTTTAAAACAATTTTAGAGGCTTTTCGCAAAAATCTTTAAGTGAAGAACCTTCATGCAATAGAAAAGATAAAATGTTTTTACCAATCATTCTGTTTAAAACATACTAAATGATTCATTTTCTTTGAATAAATAAAAGAGACAAACAATTCATTTAACTATAGGAACCCAAACATATTTTCCTTTAGGAACTCCAAAATGCTTAATTTTACATCTATTTGAAGTGTGACCTTGTTTCATACAATAGAAGCATGCATTTGAAGTAGTTTTAGAACAAGATACATTATTAACATGACATGCTCTAGTTCCTTTTTCTACCCATACTCTTTTCTTTTTAGTTTTACCCTTTTTCAAAGAAACTCTATGATTTACATTATTTTGAGCAAATACCATTTCATTCTTCTTAAGATCATCAATTTCTTTTTCGGCTTTGTCAAGCAAATGATTAAGAATATCTATATCATATTCATGCTCTTTACATTTTGCACATGCTAAGTCCTTATCTTCATCTAAGCATACTATTTTCGTATTGGCTACCTCCTTTTCTTCTAAACATGCAATTTTCAATTTTAAGGACTCATTTTCCTTTTCAGATTTTCTTAGATTCTTCTTTACAACTTTATATTCCTTTTTCATATCCATAAATGCAGTAAATAACTCATTATAAGCATTTTGCAATTCATCATGGTCATTTTCTTCACTAGAGGATGAATCGGAATCACTAACCTCAAAATCCGAAGAATTGTTGTTATTTGCCATCAAGCAAATGTTTGCTTCAATTTACGAGTCGCTTGATTCTGAATTTGAATCACTGTCATCCCAAGCAATATATGCTTTCTTCTTGAATTGCTTTTTGCCCTTGTGTTCATCATTTTTCTTGTTTGGGCATTCGATCTTTATATGCCACTGCTTCACCACAACCAAAGCATTTTATATTAACGGAAGAATTTTCTTTTACCTTTTCCTTACCTTTGAAAGGATGTCTTCCTTTTGCTTTCATCATCTTGGTGAACTTCTTTATAAAAAGACTCATCTCTTCTTCATCATTTTCGAGTCTTCTTCTTCTTCTTTCTTATTTTTGCTTTTTGAAATCTCGGTCTTGAAAGCTAGGTTTTTCTTTTGATATTGATCCTCTTCCTCATTTAGTCTTCCAAGGTCAAGTTCATGCTCCCTAAGCTTTCCAAATAACGCCGCCATAGACATAATGGCAAGATTTTGTGACTCCGAGATGGCCGTCACCTTTGGTTGCCATTTCCTATCCGAGAGATTTCAAGATTTTAACATTTAATTCATCAATGTCAAAAATTTTACCTAGTCCAGGTGAGATGGTTCACGATATGAGTGAAACGTTTCAGTACGTCAAATATCGTTTCGCCTGGTTGCATTCGAACATCTCGTATTCTTGGATTAAAGAATTTTTACGTGCTCTTTTGACGTCGTCAGTTCCTTCGTGGGTCACCCTTAGCATTTCCCACATTTCCGTGCACTTTTACAAACTGAAATTCTATAAAACTCATCAAGGGTTAGAGCGAGATGAAATAATGTTTCTAGCCCTAACATCAAATTGTGCTTTTCGACTTTCGTCGGTAGTCCATCTAGAAATAGGTTTAAGAACGTCAACACCATTCTCTGTAATTTTAGGAACAAATGGACCGTTTAAAATTGCGTCCCAAACACCTCTATCAACAGACTCTAAAAATATTTGCATACGTACTTTCCAAAAAGGATAATTTTGACCCGCAAAAAGTGGGGGTCTGTTGATAGACGCACCTTCGGCAAAAGTTTGATTTTGTCCGGCCATTTTCGAAAATATTTGAATGACTATCAAAGCAAGCTCTGATACCACTTGTAAGAATCGCGCAGCGGAATGTTCGCGTGGTCGGACAAAAACCAAGAGGGGGGGTGAATTGGTTTCTTAATAAAAATTAGGTTTTCAAAATTTTCCCCAAATTTTACCGATTAAAAACTGCGTAAATGTAAATAGAGAAGAGTAGAGAAGATTACACAAGTAGGTTTATACTGGTTCGGATCAAAAGACCCTACGTCCAGCTTGCTAATCACTCAAAAGAGGATTAACGCCGTCACTAAGAACAAATTGTTATAAACAGATTACAAATCAAAGAGATAAAGTAAAGACAACACCTCTCTTGAAATCCACAAGAGATGAAGAACAGCTTTCCCTAGAGACTGACACAGCACACAATCCACTAAGAACTCCACTTAGTGATTCTTATCGCTTCTAGCCTCACACCAGGTTTCCAAAAGCCCCCTTTCCTTGCAACAAACAGTTCTCCGGCACTCACAGACACTTAACTTTTGTATGGAAAGAGTTGTTCTTATTTTCCGAGTGCCAAAGCAGAGTTTAAGTAGGGAAATTAGGGTTAAGGAATTGGGGATTTTGAAACTAGGGTTCTTGGTAATTGGGTTTTCGAAAATAGGGTTAATTTGAAATTTAAAAACAAAAACAGATTGAAATAATCGATTAAATGGAGTTTTAATCGATTAAAACAGAGCCAAATACGCAGAACCCAATCCTCTCCGGTTTAATCGATTATTTGGTGAAATAATCGATTATTTGACCTTTTAATCGATTATTTTGATGTTTTAATCGATTAAAACAGTGAGTATATGCTGAAAATGGTTTTCTCACTGTTTTAATCGATTATTTCCCTATATAATCGATTAAAGCCGAGCCTGCATGATAAATTTGAGCATTTTGAAGCTTCTAAGTTATAGACTATGTACCGGCTATCTTAGACTCTATAATTACAGACTCAATCAAACTAAAACAGAGTTATTACAATACAGAAATCATCAATCTTCAATCTTCAATACTCTAAGTCTTTAAGCTCTTGGATCATCATCAAAATCAACATTCTTCATGATCATTATTTGCAACATCAAGTCCTTGAATGTTCAACACCCACCCCTTTTGCATTAAGTCTTCAACTTGCTTTTGAATCTCCTTGGTTTCTTGGGGATTGCTTCGATAGGCTGGTGTCGCCGCAGTCCGTTCCGATGTCTAAGGACATCTCAAACGTTTATGCAATCGGTCGCGAAAAGATGGTTTAGACTCGCGTTTTTTGTTAAAATATGTTCATTGCTTCCGAGGTGTTCAACAACTGAACTATCCTCTAATAAAAGCAAGGTTTTCGAAAAGGGCTTCTTATGGAGTCGCCACCAATGTTTTGACCATAAACATTGGAAAAGGACAAAAAGGCGTTGATTTTAATAAAAACCAAATTTGGCCATTATAACCAGAGTTAGGTAAGGGAGTTAGTTACGTGTGAGGAAGGTGTTAGCACCCCACAACGCCCCTTTCGGGTTCCCTATGACGGATTAGTTCATTTAAGTGAAGATTACGAGAAATTACGCGATTACCTTATTTTATTGCATAATATTCAAAAATGTCTATCTACATGATTTTATTTTATATTGCATACATAAAGCAATAAATAAAGCAATTAAAGAGAAGAGAATTGAAAAGAACCTCCATAGCAAGCTTTGTATTGCAAATCTTTAATCGTGAGGATGCGTTTTGGCAATCCCCCGCTCTACAAAGACTCTCCTCCCCGAATACAATATCGACTCTACTAAATTTTTAAAGAAGAATCGAATGCTGAAATACAATTCCTTAACCGATTGTTACCTTTTTAAGACAATCGGGGAGTTCATTCGAAGTAGGGAGAGAAGACAAGTACTTGGAGTTGTTTGGTGTGTCAAAAAGTGGCAAATGAGCCTCCTATTTATAGTTTTCGCAGCCTGGCAGCTTGGGACAGCCGTCCGGGGCTTGGAAATCAAGGATGAGCGTCTGGAGAGGTTGGGACGGCCGTCTGGGATTTGGGACGACCGTCCCACATTTGGGACGGGCGTCCCACTTGGCTATGGCAGTTTGGGACGGCCGTCTCACCTTTGGGACGACTGTCTCGACTTGCTTTGGCCATCTTTTGTGTTCTGGGACCGCCGAGAAGCTTTCCTTTCTTTATTCGGACGTCGATTGATGCCGATAGACGCCCGTTGAAGCTTTATCTTCATATAGGAAGTCTTCTTGGCCTTTATCGAGATGTCGGGTGAATCTTTATCTTGTAATAGGAAGTCTCCTTAGCCTTTATTGAGAGGCCGGGAAAAATTAGGGGTCTACAGCTGCCCCCCCTTCACCTGCCTGGCTAATTTGTTGGCTTAATATGCCGACAAAATTAGTTGGTAGGGGAAGGAGTTAACCCTTTTGCCCGGTTATCCTTCAGATGCTCCTTTGCTTATCCTCTGGATGATAAATACTTTTGATAGGTACCAACCCCTATCTGGTTTTGAGCCTTACTTTATAAGGCTCTGGTGAGTACTTACCCTCACCAGGTCTGAGTCTGTATTTCACTAGAATCTTGTGGGTACCTACCCCCACTAGGTATGAATCTTGCTCTTTGCTAGATTCTGAACCATATTCCATAAGGTTCTTGTGGGTACCTACCCCCACTTGGTATGAACCTTGTTCTACAAGGCTTTGGTGAGTACCTACCCTCACCTGGTACGAGTTCGCGTTTTGCTAAACTCTTGTGGGTACTTACTTCCAAGGTGCTCAACACTTGAACTATCCTCTAACAGAAGCAAGGTATTTGCAACCCATTTTTTTGTAATGCTCTAGTGAGTATTTTACTCTACCTGATACATTTTGCTAAGTTTTGATGAGTACCTACCCTCATCTGGTACAAACCTTATTTTATAAGGCTCTGGTGGGTACCTACCCCCACCTGGTACGAATCTGTATTTTTGCTAGATTCTGATGAGTACCTACCCTCATCCGGTACAAACCTTATTTTATAAGGCTTTTGCTAGTACGAACCCTATTCTATAGGGCTCTGGTGAGTACCTACCCTCACCTGGTACGAACCCTATTCTATAAGGCTCTTGTGGGTACCTACCCCCACCTGGTACGAACCCTATTCTATAAGGCTCTTGTGGGTACCTACCCCCACCTGGTACAAACCCTATTCTATAAGGCTCTTGTGGGTACCTACCCCCACCTGGTACAAACCCTATTCTATAAGGCTCTTGTGGGTACCTACCCCCACCCGGTACGAACCCTATTCTATATGGCTCTTGTGGGTACCTACCCCCACCCGGTACGAACCCTATTCTATAAGGCTCTTGTGGGTACCTACCCCCACCCAGTACGAACCCTATTCTATAAGGCTCTTGTGGGTACCTACCCCCACCCGGTACGAACCCTATTCTATAAGGCTCTTGTGGGTACCTACCCCCACCCGGTACGAACCCTATTCTATAAGGCTCTTGTGGGTACCTACCCCCACCCGCTACGAACCCTATTCTATAAGGCTCTTGTGGATACCTACCCCCACCCGGTACGAACCCTATTCTATAAGGCTCTTGTGGGTACCTACCCCCACCTGGTACGAACCCTATTCTATAAGGCTCTTATGGGTACCTACCCCCACCTGGTACGAACCCTATTCTATAAGGCTCTTGTGGGTACCTACCCCCACCCGGTACGAACCCTATTCTATAAGGCTCTTGTGGGTACCTACCCCCACCTCGTACAAACCCTATTCTATAAGGCTCTGGTGAGTACCTACCCTCACCCGGTGCGAACCCTATTCTATAAGGCTCTTGGGATGCTCTTTTTCGGCATTCAGTTTTTTTGATTGATGAGTACAAACCCTCATCCAGTTTTTGGAGATGTGTTGGCGACTTATTGTCTTTGATCATGCGCCTATTCCATGGGGAATGATTGTTTTTTCTTTTTGACTTTTCTTTTTTTAGTCATCCGGTTTTACCGAGAATTTCTTTATTTTTGGCTTTTCTTTTTAGCCATCCGGTCTTTGCCGGGGATTCTTTGTTTTTGGCTTTTCTTTTAGCCATTCGGTCTTGCCGGGGATTCTTGTTTTTTCGTTGGTTGCCTCTTATTTTAGGCAAGAATCTCCTGGGGATTTGTGGGTTTTTTATTGTGCCTCTTGTTTTTAGGCATGTGCTTCAGCAATAGTGAAGATTTTACTGTTTTACGCCTCTGAATAGGCCGATGTTCTGCTTGAGGATATTTGCTCTTGATAATACCTCTGAGTAGGCAGATGCTTTATTGGAAGCTTTGTGCTTTGGACTTGTATTACCTCTTATATAGGTTGATTTCCCATTTCTTGGGGATATCGGTTTTTTGCTTGCCTTAGGCAGAGGCTTTCTTGGGAGTGAAGACTTTGCATTTCACTGGGGATATCCATATTGGGTGTTATAGGTGATTAACTCCCTGAGGATATGAATTTGTAGTTTGCCTTTGCTGGTAGGCTCGCTGGGGATATTTTCTTTTTGGTGATCCACTAGGGATTTGATCGTTTTTCCGGAGATCTATTTTGAATTGCCCCCTAGGGAGGAATGGAGTTTTTGACTCCTTTGTATTGAGTTGGCTTTGCCTATGCTCTTATTCCTGCTGGGGAATGAGTTTTACATATGTGCGCCTTTTATGCACATTGGCTTTTTCTTTTGTTGGATGAAAAGATATCTTTTTTCTCTTTTCTTTTCGGCGATCCCAGGGAGTTTATTGACTTCCTGGGGATCCAATCTTTGATTTGATTTTTTATGATGGAGTCTTGAGCTCCTGACTTTGTGAGGCTCTTTATTGAGCAGAATGAAGAAATTTTTCTTCTTTTTCTCTTTTTTGGAGATTCGCTAAGGAGTTTGTCAGCTTCCTGGGGATCCAACTTTGATGATGGAGTCTTGGCTTCTGGTCTTGTGAAGCTCCTATTTGAGCTGGAAGATGGAAATTTTCTTGTTTTCCTCTTTTTATAGACTTTTCTTGATATGCTCTACTTGGAGATTTTTTATTCGACTTTTTTTTTGTGCCTCTATTGGGGAATGAAAGTTTTTCTTTTCTTTCTTTTTGTTGCCCCCTAGTAATATAGAAGATTTGACTCCGTATTTTCTTTGATGGACTCTTGTGTAGTCCTTATTCTCCTTTAGGGAAGTGGCGGAGATTCTGCATGAGTATGCTTGATGACTCATTTGATGATGCCGCTGAGTTGTGAGGTAATCTTTTTGTTTTGCCTTTGGAGTAGGCAAGGATCCTCTTGGGGATGATCAAGCCTTTCCGTTGGCTTTTCTAGTTTGATGGCTTCCTTCTTTTTTTGGATGGAAGGATGGTGGTCGGATCTTTTAAATGACTCTGTTTGACGACTCATGTGGTGATGTTGAGTCGCGAAGTAATTTTTGTTTTGCCTTTGGAGTAGGCATGGATCCATTTGGGGATCATCGAGCCTTTCCGTTGGCCTTTTTCTAGTGTACCTTCGTTTATTGGGATAGAAGGTTAGAGCTAGTTTCCTTGAAGCTCCTTATTCTGCTGCAATGGTTTTGATTCCTCCTTTTCTTTCTTGAGGGAATTTTTATTTGGAGACTGGATTTTGGCGCCTCCTATTTTCAACCACAAGTATGGAGACTATCCTCCTTATATGCATGTTTATTATTCTTGTTTGAAGAAAAATATTTTTTCTTTATTTTGACAAAGTCGTATTATGCAACTACTTTGTGTGTGGATATCCTTAATGCAATCTATTGTTTATTTATTTTTGATGCATTTAGAAAGTAACTGGCCTTCTCCTGTTGGCTTCTTATGAATACGTCGATGGGCTCCTTTTTTATGATCATGAGATGGGCTCCTCCTTTATAACCATGATGATGGGCTCATCCTTTATGACCATGATGATGGGCTCCTTTTTTATTCATCTTTTGGTTTTGGCCCTATCTTTTGCCTAGATCGCCCTTTATGGGTTTTCGATCTAGCAGGCCGCCTTAATTTTTGTCTAGAATATCTTAGGGGGCTTTTGCCTTATCTTTTGCCTAGATCATTCTTTTGAGGTTTCTGATCTAGCAGGCTACCCTATTTTTTCCTAAGAATATCCTAGCAGACTTTTATTCCTTTATTATTATTATTTTTTTATGCTTCCTCTTTTTTAGATGCATGCTTGATCTTTGATTAAAAGTCTTTGCGCATATTTATGATTTATCAATAAAGAGGCATTTCCATAATATTTGGTCAAGAGAAAGGAAATGAAAGGGAATTTTATTGATAAATGAGCAAAAGTTTTATTTCTTTTATAGAAGGATTTCAAAAGGTATTTAGAAGAATGGGTGGTCGGGGTTGGCTATACTGTATAGGCTTAAACAGTCATGTCCATGATATCTGCACCCTGGTTCTCCTAATTGCTTCAGTTGAGATGCCTGAGCTCAGAGTGAAGACCATGCAGACTGCTTGCTTCTGGAAGAATGTTGCCTTAGCCGCCTTTCGGTTTTCGACTGAGGTAACCATTGCTCTTAGTTAGTTTTTTTTCCTTTTTTTTTACCTCTACTTTTTGCCTAGGACGTATCCTAGTGAGGGATATAGACCCTATCTTTTGCCCAGGGATGCCCTTTGCGGGTTTTCATTCCTAACGGGTCATGAGCAATGTCTTCAAGCATAATACTTCTTCACCGTATCAGAATTGATCGGGTGTCAAAGTTCCTCTCCTTCCATATTAGTGAGGATAAGAACCCCTCCCGAGAAAGCTTGTTTGACCATAAAGGGTCATTCATAGTTTGTTGCCCACTTTCCAATTTTATTCTTCTGGGCCAGAAGCACATTATTTACCATTAAATTCCTCTTATGGTAAATATGAGGATTGACTTTTTTAAGCCTTTTTTATTTTCCTTTTGATAGGCTTGCTCACGACATATAACATTCAGTTGTTTTTCTTCAATAAGGTTTAGCTAGTCATATCAACTTCGAACCCATTCAGCTTCTATTAAGTTTACTTCCATCATCATGTGCTTTTGTCAACATGATTAGTTGTACCGATTTGCCATCTTGGATCTTTGCTATAGCCGAAGAGTAATCATTTTGAATATAGAGCAATTGTCATATCAATGTCCCTCTTCCTTTCCTTAGGGATTTCAATCCTCCTATTGATGACTATATTTCCACATTTCCCAGTCAATTACTTGAATTCTTTGTGGTGAAGGGTCAAGAGAATAGAAAGAAAGGGATTTATTGCAAAGGCTTGTGTTTTAGTGAGATTTTTTTTTTGAAATAATAGTTTTTGTAAGAATAGCTAGCCAAGGTTGGTCGGTGTTTAGGCTAGTTTAAACAAACGTTTTGTTTTAATGAGGTGGCGTCTTCAGCTGATTACTTTATGGTTCCTATTTGACTAATTATCTTTCCTAGTCCACCCTATTGGGTTTTCAGCCTAGGATGTTGTGGTATGTCTTAGCTTTTTGTCTAGGTTCCCCTTTTCTGTTTTTTTTTTTGGATACCTAGCGGACTTTATTTTGTCTATGACGCTTTGATTATTTTGACACATTTTGGAACAAAACGTTTGCCTAATCATGGTTATTTATGGGGTATAGATATGATTAGCGAGAAAAGAAGCAGATAGTAAGAATAACATTCTTTTGGTAATTTCAGGGAAAATGTGTGCCCTAAAGATGCTCGGGGATCGGGCAAACCCCGAGGAGTGATCTCTAATAGTCATTGGGTTTACATCCCTTAAAATCGGAAGAGGGACATCTAATGACTAATGCTATCCTTGATGCTAATATCCCTCCTTTTCGGAATATCGTCTTTAAGGTATGGAGGGGAGACTTCTCTTTTCTTTGTACGACTTGATCTTTTGGAGGGTCGTACTTTAAAGGATTATCCTTAAAATCTGGTGGCTCTCTTATTCCTTGAGCATCCTTTCCAAGCCCTTGTCCTGGGCTGTATCAATATCTCTTCATTATATGGGCCACTTTCATATTACTAGGAAGTCTTTCCATATTTTCAAATGTCTTTTTCGGCCGCATCCTTTTAAGGTATGGTGGACGACTCACTGATTCGAATGTAGTCTTTAACTTGAACCATGATCAACTTGTCGCCTACCATGAATTTGATTTTTCGGTGGAGCATTGAAGAAACTACCCTAGTACCATGAATCCAAGGTCTACTTAATCTTCCCCTTAGATTCTTTTTTTTTCCTTTTCCTCTTCGGTTTCTTTATTTTTCCTTTGTTTTTAGGAGCATTATCTTGTAGCTCCTTGGATGAATAAATTTTTTTTTGCTTATCATCCTGCCCCCAATGTTGGCTACATTGGAGATATCTTCATTGACGAACAATTCTTTTGTGCATATCCACAGTACAACTTTATTTGATGAATAAGGGAAAGGACAAGGCATGAATAAGCGCAAAGGTGTTATTACCCCTTCCCTGACATTATCAATTTGGGTATCGACATTTACTTCTTTCTTATTATCTCCTTGTCCCAAATTGATGGCCTTAATTTTTTCGTGATGGAGCTGTATCAATTAAGCTTATTTTCCAACAGTCTTTGCATGTCCGGGGAAATGGTCCCCTCCTCACTGTTTGACTCAATCCATTCGCCTTCAGCTTTCAGATCCCGCAGAGAGTTTTTAATCACAGACATGACTATTTATATGGTCCTTATTTGGGTCTAGATTTTATTTAATTATTTTGGAGTGAGAGAGAAAAGAATGAGAAGCATATGAATATTATGAAAAATGCCTCATTGTATTGATGAAAAGAGAAATATATACAGAGTCCCTTTAATCAAAAGATCTCATAGTCACGGGTAGAGACCACGAGAGATGCATCGGAAGATTTTTATTATTATTTTTTATACTTTTTATTTATTTATATTTTTTTTAATGAGGAGCCCTAATAAGCTGGTCTTCTCTACCCAGACTCACTGTTCTGGTTGTGATAGAGGCTTGTCATCCACCTAAGGGTCGGGAGCATTGAAAGTAATCCACCCGACATTCAACAATTCTTGAACCTTATATTTCAAGGCCATGCAATTCTCCACAGAATGCCCAGGAGCGCCTGAATGGTAATCGCAGTTCTCATTAGGTTTGTACCATTCTGGGTAAGGTGGATCCATCTTCTTTGGAGGGACATATGCTAGGAGATGGTCCTTTATCAATTCTGGCAGCAGACTTCCATAGGAGGTTGGAATGGGAGTGAATTTCCTCTCTTGTCTGCGTGACTGCCTAGATGGTTGTAAAGAGGAAGAAGGGGTAGTGAGGTTGATGGCATTTATGCTTTCCTCTTTCTTTTTGCCAAAGGACTTGCTGAATGATGCGTGGGATTTCTTAAACTTGGGAGGGAATCGAGTATTTTTGACATCGGTTACCTCCTTTACATCAAAGTTGTATCCCTCTAATGCCCTTAATTTCTCTTCTAGGGCAGAAATTTGTTGTTTGGAAACCTCATTGTAGAGGCATTGTTGGCGTATTAGTTCCATTAAATACGCTATCTGCTCTTTTACGAAGTTAAGCTCAGTGGTGAGGCTGTGGTTTTGTTTCTCTAACCACTCCTTTAATTGCGGCACCTGCTTCTTTATGGCATTAAGCTCAGCGGTGAGCATACGGTTCTGCTCCTCTAATTGCTCCATCTTCTTGGCTTTTTGAGCGCGAGTGAGAATAGGTAAAAGACCAGCCACTTTCTAAATGATTTTAACGATTTTTATTATAGCTTTTTATTTCAAATTATTAGTGTGAAATAGATATGCCTTAGACAATAGCTTTGGTATCTTCTCAAAAGCCTATGTTTTAAGGGTACCATACCCACCTTAGTGTGCTAACTCCCTTTTTCAAAGGTTGTCAACATACCTTAGCGCACTTATCTCTTCTAGGAAGGTGATAAACGCACTTGGGTCTCTTTCGCTATTGTCTAAGGATATCTAATGCATCCTGAAATGAGTGTGTTTATGCATGCACTACAAATTTTTTTTTTATGACAGCAGATATTGAAAGTGGAATAACTTTTGACTGGGTTGTCCGATTTGGACGCACAACATGTCAAAACGAAGAGAAAAGGGTGAAGAACCAAGTTGCAAATCGCCAAAGGGGATATGGCCCAGTAATTTTCCCAAAAAATTCTCCTAAGACCCATTTTTTGAAGGTTTATTAAAATGATGTGCATGCATGCTGCATTTATTTTCTCTCTTAGTTTTACCACTTATTGGATGATGTGGTATGAATGATACGACTTTGTCGAGAATCTTTTTATTATAACAAGGTATTTTTATGGCTTGAATTATTTTTATATTTTTTATGACCCTTTATCTCTTCTGTCGGTCAACGTGGCTACTTAGCTTACAAAGAACCTGAAACCAGGCTAGCTTAACTGAAGACTGTCCGAGATAAAGTTGGTTTATTCTTATCACTTTTATGATTTTTAGAGTTTTTCACTATTTTGTTTGTTGTATGATTACCCTATGCTAATGCATCAATACAAATGCAGCAAATGAATGCACACACAATTCATTCATCCACGAGCATAGCCACGCTATTACGAGGTGGGGTTTTCCTGCAGAAACGTGCTTGGTTTAGGCGGTTCTAAACTGTTCTCACCAAGGCCAAAGGTCCCCAAGGTGCCCCCATTATAGGGACCTCTCAATCTCTCAGTCCTCGGGTCATGCACGGAACTCTGTGTCGACATCCTTAGACCAAAAGAAGAGAGTTATCACCTTGAGTTGGTGGTTTCTGACAACGGTTGTAGCCCCGTGTGCCAACAAGCCGGTCGTATCTGCCACCCACTCCCTATAGGTATTCACTCTTGCCCCCGGGTATAGAGGGACTGTTGTGTGCAAGGGTTTTTGTGTGCAATTTATATTTTAAACAATTTGCAGAAAATAATCATACAACAGTTTATTAAAGCCATACAATAAAACATACGGAAAAGGGTAAAGGCGTAATTTCAAATCTTTACTTAGTTTGAGTTTATCCATCACTAAATGGGATCAACTCTCTAGCTTCCCCAGCGGAGTCGCCATCTGTCGCCGCCGTCCGTTCCGATGTCTAGGGACATCTCGAACGTTTATGTGATCGGTCGCGAAAAGATGGTTTAGACTCGCGTTTTTTGTTAAAATATGTTCATTGCTTCCGAGGTGTTCAACAACTGAACTATCCTCTAATAAAAGCAAGGTTTTCGAAAAGGGTTTCTTATGGAGTCGCCACCAATGTTTTGACCATAAACATTGGAAAAGGACAAAAAAGCATTGATTTTAATAAAAACCAAATTTGGTCATTATAACCAGAGTTAGGTAAGGGAGTTAGTTACGTGTGGGGAAGGTGTTAGCACCCCCACAACGCCCCTTTCGGGTTCCCTATGACGGATTAATTCATTTAAGTGAAGATTACGAGAAATTACGCGATTACCCTATTTTATTGCATAATATTCAAAATGTCTATCTACATGATTTTATTTTATATTGCATACATAAAGCAATAAAAGAGAAGAGAATTGAAAAGAACCTCCGTAGCAAGCTTTGTATTGCAAATCTTTAATCGTGAGGATGCGTTTTGGCAATCCCCCGCTCTACAAAGACTCTCCTCCCCGAATACAATATCGACTCTACTAAATTTTTAAAGAAGAATCGAATGCTGGAATACAATTCCTTAACCAATTGTTACCTTTTTAAGACAATCGGAGAGTTCATTCGAAGTAGGGAGAGAAGACAAGTACTTGGAGTTGTCTGGTGTGTCAAAAAGTAGCAAATGAGCCTCCTATTTATAGTTTTCGCAGCCTGGCAGCTTGGGACAGCCGTCCAGGGCTTGGAAATCAAGGATGAGCGTCTGGAGAGGTTGGGACGACCGTCTGGGATTTGGGACGGCCGTCCCATTCAAATTTGGGCACTGAGACGGGCGTCCCACATTTGGGACGGGCGTCCCACTTGGCTATGGTAGTTTGGGATGGCCGTCTCACCTTTGGGATGGCTGTCTCGACTTGCTTTGGCCAGCTTTTGTGTTCTGGGACCCCCGGGAAGCTTTCCTTTCTTTATTCAGACGTCGATTGATGCCGATAGACGCTCGTTGAAGCTTTATCTTCATATAGGAAGTCTTCTTGACCTTTATTGAGATGCCGGGTGAATCTTTATCTTGTTATAGGAAGTCTCCTTAGCCTTTATTGAGAGGCCGAGCAAAATTATGGGTCTACAAATGGTCTATTAGGCAATGGAGCTCCTGGAATAAGGTCAATTTGATGCTCAATACCCCTAAGAGGGGGTAGACCTATAGGCATTTCTTTGGGAAAAACATCTTCAAAATCTTGCAACAAAGAAGAAACCTCTTTTGGAAGAGAGTTAGTAAAATATGGTTTGTTTGATTTACTTTCTTTACTCAAAAGTAAAAGTATTGGCTTTTTCAATTGCATAGCTCTTTTGACTTCTTTTTCTTTTATAAACAGATTTGTTTTTTTTTCTCTCTTTCTCTTTTTCTTCCTCTTTTTCCTTTTTCTTTTCACTCTCTTTTTCTTTTCTCTTTTCTCTCTCTTTTTCTTTTCTTTCTTCTTTTCTTTTCTTTCTCATTTTCAGTTGATCCTCACTAACTTCTCTTGGAACCAAAGGTGCAAGAGTAGTTTTGCGGTCTTTATGCATAAAAGAGAACTTATTAGTGAAACCATCATGCATAACTCTCCTATCATATTGTCATGGTCTCCCAAGAAGTAAATGACAAGCCTCCATAGGCACCACATCACACAAAACATAATCTTCATATTTTCCTATTGAAAAACCCACTTCAACTTGCCTATTCACGATTATCTCACCATCTTCACTAAGCCATTGAAGTTTGTAAGGTCGCAGGTGTGGCTTAGTCTCCAAATTCATTTCTGAAACCAACCGTGCACTAGCCACATTAGTGCAACTCCCACCATCAATGATCAAAGAGCACAACTTCCCTTGAATGAGGCACCTTGCATGAAAAATATTTTCTCTTTGACAATCATCCAATTCAACTGATTGACTACCCAACATCCTTCTAATCATGAACAGATCTCCTTCTAACTCTCTTTCATCTTCATGCTCATTTTCATCACTAGATGAAGAATCTGAAGAAGATTCACTAATTATTTCTCCATTCTCCTTAAGTAACATAGTCTTCTTAGTGGGACATTGAGAAGCTATGTGACCTCTTCCCAAACATTTGAAGCACTTAATCTCACTACTCCTTGTTTTCTTAAGTGCCTCATCAGACTTATTTTGATTTTTATGAGCTATAACATTGGGATTGCTTGTTGAAGATCCTCCCTCCTTCTTATTTTTGTCCTTCCAACTAGGAGAGTGAAAATTAGATGAACTCCTCCTCATGGCACCCTTTCTCTTCAATTGTTGTTCCACCTTAGAAGCTTGATGTACTAAATCCTCCAACTCAACATAATTTTGCAGCTCCACAACCATGTAGGAATCGGGCCATAGTAGCCTCCCATGCCTCCATAACATTAGCCCTAATCATGGAAACCTCCATCTCTTTATAATATTCATCAACACCTCTACTACCTTGTATGAGTCTTTGGAGCTTGTTGTAAATATCTCTTTGATAATGAGAAGGAACAAATCTTCTTCTCATCAACCTTTTCATTTCTTCCCAACTTTCCACCAAAGGTTCTTCATATCTCACCCTTTCCCTTTGTAATTGGTTCCACCAAATGAGAGCATAATCAGTGAATTCCATGGCTGTCACCCTCATCTTTTTATCTTCTGTATAATTATGGCATGCAAATAGTTGCTCAATTTTTATTTCTCACTCCAAATATGCTTCTGGATCACTCTTTCCTTGAAAAGGGGGTATGTTCAACTTTACTCCTTCAATTCTGTTATCTCTAACATCACCTTCATTATTTCTCCTTCTCCTCCTTCTACCTCCACCATCATCATCATTTCCTTGATTTTCTAGTTGTTCAATTCTCCCATACAATTCCTTGGTGTGTTCTGTCAACATTCTTTGCATTTGGGATGTAATGGCATCAATCAATAATCTACTGTCACCCCCTAGAGGAGGGGTACCACCACCACCTGTACCTACCATCTTTCAAGTAAAAAAAAAAAAAGAAAGGACCAAACAAATGAAGTATTAGGACCTCACCACTCTTCTCACGTGTTTGCACTCAAAGATGTATCACTCGTGTTTACTCTCAATTTGAATTTTGTATAATATGCACTCTTGCCTTTTTCCACTCGTTCTCTGACTTATGGTTCTTACAAGAATCAAACAATCTATAGTTCAAGAATCACTTTTAACTGTAGTAATCACAAGGAATAAAACAGAATTGTAGTACCAACAAAGGACAAGTAGCAAAGAACAATTTTACTACTAATAACAAGCAAGACAAATTTAAACTGTATGGGAAAACAAAGATTAGACAAAGACGCGTGACACTTAGGAATTTTATCAAATAGCTAATGTACACTGAAATTTAAAGGAAGAACAACCGCCACACACACACACACACACACACACACACACACACACACACACACACACATATATATATATATATATATATATATATATATTCTCGATTCTTTTCTTCTTTTGATTCTTTTCTCGATTCTTTTCTTCTTTTGATTCTTTGTTTTATTCTTTTTTTTATTCTTTTCTTTTTTTTATTCTTTTCTCGTAGAAAACTAATTTCAAACACAACTTTGATATATATATATATATATATATATATATATATATATCTAAATGAAATTCAATATCAAAATTGCATAAACAGTAGGTTTTTTTGAACAAGTACACATGAATAGTGACAAATGAACAGTACCATGAACAGTAATAATGAACAGTACCGTGAACAGTGTTGATGACCATTACCAATGAACAGTGTGATGAACAGTACCACTTTTGAACCTTGCTCTGAATACCAAATGATGACACTCAAATAGAAGGGAAACAATTTAGGGTTAGGTTTTAAGAGTTGATTTGATTGGAAATAGAAAACAGAAAAAAAAATAAAGGATATTGTAGGCGCCACAAATAAGAATATTTGATAAGCCAAGAAGGATCGCCACAAGAATCGAATAATTCTTGGTAAGATCAAGTGATGCAAGGAAGAACCCTAGCAGAGCAACAACTCACAAAGTGATTCTGAATATTACATATGTTCATTCTGAATTTCCAAATGTTTAATACAACTTAAGTTTATGAGTTTGTCTCATTGCAGGAAATAAAGATAAATTAAAATCCTAATATCCCAAGCAAAGTTAAGTTGCCCAGATGGTTAAGTGAAGGCATTATAAGCTTTGGGTCTTGGGTTCAAATCCCCACTGTAGCAAATAATAATAAAAATAATAACTAAATCTTCTAGTTGGGCCTCCTAACTCTCCAAACATTTTATGCATGTGATAGGGCTAGACTCCTCCATGTTTGGAGCTTTTAATAGTTGGGCCTTTAGCAAATTGGTCACTGTGTTGCAATGCCTCTTGTGCTTTTCTCAGCTGCCTCTTTCACCTAAGTCTTGGATTGGATCTTGGTCTTGATCCTTCTCGTTATGGGCTTGGGCCTTTATGTCCACATTAAGAATGGAGTCAATCCGACTTCTAATCTCATTAGCTGCTCATAATCAATGGTCGATTCTGCAGATGGATATGAAGTCGGCATTTCTAAATGGAGTGCTAAAGGAAAAGGTGTATGTTGAGCAACCACTCGGGTACATGAAGAGAGGGGATGAGAAAAAGGTTCTAAGATTAAGAAAATCTCTCTATGGGCTGAAGTAGGCTCCTTGTGCCTGGAATGAGAGAATTCATGGGTATTTCAAGAAAAATGGGTATAAACAATGTTCATATGAGCATACTTTGTACACAAAGAAATCAGAAAAAGATATGATGGTAGTCGTTCTTTATGTCGACGATCTCATATTCACTAGAAGCAACACAAAGCTAATTAAGGAGTTCAAGGAGGTAATGAAGAAAGAGTTTAAAATGACAGACTTAGGGCTGATGAAATATTTTCTTGGCCTAGAAGTGAAGCAGTCAGAGGAAGGAATTTTTATATCCCAAGAGAGGTACGCACTTGAAATTTTAAAGAAATTTAAAATGGAGGACTGTAACCCAGTTTCTACTCCAATGGAACCGGACACTAAACTCTCAAAGTTTGATGGAGGAGAACAAGCTGATTCTGTGAGATATCGAAGCTTAATCGGAAGTCTGAGATACCTTACAAGCACAAGACCCGACCTAATGCTGAGTGTTGGGATAACGAGCAGATACATGGAGAATCCAAGTTACACACATTGGAAGGCCTTAAAGAGAATTCTAAGATATGTTCGAGGAACCTTATCACTTGGTTTATTCTATTCAAAATCGGATGACTACTGACTAGTGGGTTACTCGGATAGTGATTGGTGTGGTGATGTTGATGACTGGAAAAATACTACAGGTTATGTGTTCCTACTCGAAAAAACAGTTTTTACTTGGTTGTCAAAGAAGCAACCCATTGTAACTCTATCAACCTGTGAGGCTGAGTATGTGGCGGCCTCTTAGAGTGTGTGTCATGCAATTTGACTTTCAAATTTACTAAGGCATTTAGGAGTGATCCAAGATGAAAGGACTGTAATTCGAGTTGACAACAAGTTAGCGATCGAGTTGGCAAAGAACCCGGTTAATCATGGAAGGAGCAAACACATCGACGTCTGATTTCATTTCATCCGAGAATAAGTCAAAGAAGGAAATGTTGAGCTGGAGCATGTTGAAAGTCGAGCTCAAGCTGCTGACATATTCACCAAACCACTGCCAACTACATTGTTGGAGAGTTGTAAAAGGATTATTGGAATAAGAGATGGGAAGAGTATTTAAGTTTAAGGGGGAGATTTATTGTAAAATTTAAATTAGACATTTAGTATTCCTAGAATAATATTAATGGTTTTAATTATGAGTGGTATAACCAATGGATTGTAAACCTATTTAATAGGTATTATGATTTACGTTTGGCATTTGAAGAGGCAAATATTTTGGCCATAAATAATTGTAACAACTCATTTGAAATTGCATCAGGAGAAAATTGAGAGCGTTGTTTTGTTTTCCTGTTACCAACAAGTAGGAGGGTTGACATGGAACTAGAAAATGAAAAATGAAGAACGTTGAAAAATAAAACATGCAACAAGAAGGACTTGGGAATGAGAGAATGAAGAATGCAGGAAGAAGAAACAGCGAGCATGAAAAGGCGAAAGATTTAGGAATGACAAAGGAATAAGAATAATGAAAGCAATAACCAAGATCTATGTAACCCAAAGGAAAAAATTATTTTGACATCTAATATACAACTCATTATTATAATAATTTTAAATTATTTTTAAGGGAAAATGTTTGGGTTGCTCCGTGTTAACATATCACCGCTCAAAAGTAAATAATCTTTTCCTTCAAAATTCAATTTAATCTTTTTGTGACGGGGGAGTAATGGTTGGGAAGTAATTTTAAATTTAAATTATATTTATTATTATTATTATTATTATTATTATTATTTTAAATATTTGACTAATTCTTTTGGTTAAAAATATTTAGTGATTTTTTATAAGAGAATTGACTATGTATTTTGACCTTAAAAAGTGAGATGATAGTTCTTCTATTTATATTTAATTTTATTTATATTCTTTGGGTTTTTTAGGTCAGTTTCGTGGAATAAATTATTTTGTATATTATATAATATTGGATCTTTCGAAGGTGATTAACATGAAGAAATACATCAATAAGACATGAGTCCAACCTATATAAGGATTGGCACCATTCTTAACCCAAAATCTTAAGACACTGAGTTATGGGTCATATCCTTATATGTTGTTCAACTTTCTCTTTCTTATTCAATGTGAGACTTAAAATCATTCTTGGATTATCCAACAATCTCCCCCTCAAGTGTGAATACCTCCACATTGGTACATTCCCCTCAAACTTATCAGTAGTCCTTCCATGTACCGTCGTTCACTCTAACGGGATATGTTTACCTGACTCATTCTGTCAGGAAGGCTTTCGATACAAAAACCACTTTGACCCATTGTCGATCAACCTTTGACTCTGATACCACTTGTTGGGTCTTTCGAGGGAGATTCACAGTGGAGAAACACACTAATGAGACATGAGTCTAACCCACATAAGGATTGACATCACTCTCAACAAAAAACCTTAAGGCATTAGGTTATGAATCATACTTCTTTATATGTTACTCAACTTTCTCATTCTTACTCAATGTGAGACTTAATTCACACTTGGATTACCCAACACATAGCTCCCTAGTCTTAAGTGTTAAATGTCGAACCTAATTATTGGGTCATAACCCAAGATCTTGCTATTATATTCATCATGCTCACTGGTCTAACCCATAAGGTCGGTCAAGTGACGAGACTAATTATTTGAACATTAAACAACCCCTAGCCTCAAGTATTAAACGTCGAGAATTTGAGAAAACTATGTTTATGCATTAAAATTTTAATAATACAAGTAACTCGATTGTCATTCAAATAATCTCTTATGGGTCGTTGTAGAATATCCCAAGCTCTTATGGGTCATTATAGAATATCTCAAGCTCTTATGGGTCATTATAGAATATTCTGACATCTTAAGGTCGACTTGTAAAACGACCTCAAAAGGCCAACTTATAGACTGAGCCGACCTCACAAGACCGACTTGTAGATCGACCTCACAAGATTAACTTGTAGACCGACTTGTAGACTGACCTCACAAAACGACTTGTAGACTGGCCTCACAAAACGACTTGTAGAGCGACCTCACATAATCGATTTGTAAACTGATCTCACAAGATCAATTTTTAAACTGACCTTACAGGGTCAATTTGTAAATTGACCTCACATGATTAATTTGCAAGTCAACCTCAAAGGGTTAATTTGTAAACCGACCTCATAGGATCAATATATAAATCGATCTCACATGGTCAATTTGTAAACCAACCTCACAGGGTTAATTTGTAAATTGACCTCACAGTGATCAAAACTCATAGGGTCACTTTCATAAACCGACCTAATAGGGTCACGTTGTAGACCTACCTCATAGGGGTCGCATCTGTTGTAGAATTTCCGAACCTCATAGCGTTGCAGTCGTTGTAGAATCTCTTGACCTCATAGGGTTGCAACCGTTGTAGAGCAGCACTACCTCAAAAGGTCATGACCCATTGTAGAATCTCCCGACCTTGTAGGGTCGCGAATGTTGTAGAACAACATGACTTCATAGGGTCGCGTCCGTTTTGTCAAAATCTGACTTGGTAAGGTCGCGACCATTGTAGAATAACACGTTTATATAGGGTTGCGTCCGTTTGTTGAAATCTGACCTGATAAGGTCGCGACCATTGTGACACCTTTAATACCAACATTCACTTTATAATGATTTATTACTTATTATTGGTTCCTCTTAGTATTTGATTACCAATACACTCTTGTAGAAGTAAGGTACACATTAAATAAAACATACACTTAGTGATTAATATACATATCATTCATAAGTATCAAGTATAACCAGATAGTAAATATACACAAAGTCATCCCAAAATACACCTAACAAGGGTTCACAAGACCAGAGCAGACAAACTAACTATACAACCTAACTAAAGAGGAGATATATTTCGTACGTCCACTAAAATGAAGTATCTCTTGTAGCACTGTAGTAGTATCCGATCAAGTCCTCTACTAAGTACTTGCAATGATCGTATTTAAACTTTACTTGGAGATGATACCGGGGATGAGTTGTGTTCAACGTCACCTATGCAAATATTTCATAACAACAATACATGCACAGAAAGGGTAAGACAACTTTATATTCACTTAGAGCATGCAAATAACATTGAATTAATTATAAATTACACATACAAACATACTAGTAATCAGCACACAAATGATATGATATTATGAATGTAATGTATCCACTAATCTTTTCTAGGACACATCCTAGTATGCAAGACCATGGGGATCCCAAAACCACTTTCTCTTTTTTTTTCGAGAAGGATCAGGAGTTTCACTGGAATCTCTCACCGCCTTGCGGTAGTATACTCATAATTACGTGTCCAGCTCAACTGATCATGAGAAATCTTGGGGCTTTAGTCAGGATAATCAAGCTTGGTAGTGAGAGTCTCACAACTTAGGTAGCGAGCCTAAGCCACATATGAGCTCGATCACACTCAATCATCCCCAAGGTTAGCATGGAACCGACCCTGATTTTCCATATCCTCCTCATACACTCAATCTCTGACTCATGAACATGATACATGACTTATCATAACTTCTTCACACTCTTTCAACTTTGTTTCAGCTCATTATACTTAAATCACATCTTAACTTCTTCAAAATAATACTAGACTATTTCTTAAAAAAATCTGAAAGAATCTCCTCCGTAAATTGGACATTCCCAAAAAAATTTTAACACCTACAAAATAACCAAAAACAGCCCGTAACACTTCTACTTTTCATCAAACCATCCTTCCACCTCATCATATTTACCATCACTCAAAATCATAATTTTCTCAATTTTAATTTATTTTTCTTAAATAATAAAAATAATTGCAAATAATTTCCTCAAAATTATTAAAAATTCATTTTCACATACAATTACTTGTTTTCTCCTAGATCAAAATTATTCCAATACTTTTGAAAAATATTTATTAATTAAATAAAAATATAAAAATTCACTTCATAATTAAATTATAAAATTCAATTTAATACATCTAAAAAATTAGTTTTCTTTCTCACATAGTTCATTTCTCACACCTTTCCTCCATTCCACCAAATTATACAATTCAACTATACATGCTAATCCTTCTTAACAAAAACATTCCACAATAATTTTCTACTTATCATGTTTCATAACATACATACAATATATCTCAATAATCAATTTAAAACAATTATCATAATACTAAACATAGAAATAGGATAATTCTCAATCTAAATTCATCAATAAACATATAAAATTACTAATGATTAAGCAATCGATTCAAACAACATTCATGGATGTCTTATAATCATACAAGGTTCCATACACTCAAGTTGCTCCATTTAGAAACCATAAAATTCACATAATCTTAAAACTTTAAAAATTCATCAAAAATAGAAATAACATTCAAATAATTCCAAATAAATTTCTAATTAACTTAGAAGTAAAGGGACTTCTTCTCAATGTTATTTCAAGCAAAAGTGAATTATAAAAATTATCCTACCCCTTACCTTATGTTGTAACTTGGTAAAGAGCAACTCTTGATCAAATAATCTATCAAGTCTTTGGAGCTCCTCTTTGCACCTCTAAGTAGCCTCCTACATGCCAATTAAATACCCCAATTAAATTCTTAATTTCAACCATATTAGACTTCTAAAATCTCACCTCCTTCATAGCCTAAAATTCTAAAATTCAAGACTATGGTTCTTTGAGTTATAAAATCATTTCTAGGGCCTAAATTGATGCTAATGAAAGTAATACAAGTGGAAGAGAGTAATGGAAGTAATACACTTAGAGTAGGAAGAATCCTAATAACAAATATGGACAAGGTTCAGTATTTCATAATTTTCTAGAGTTATATTAGTTGTTTTGACATGAGGTCAGAGCCAAAATTTCAATAACTTTTACCTAAAATATTGATGAAGGAAATAAATTCAAATACCCTGTAGAATAAATGCAGTTTTTCAGTTTACAGTGGTTGTTTCCAACATGGCTCAACTACAATAACACTCTGAACATGCCTTGGTAATTTGACCATAACTCATGCTACACATAAGCTATTGACATGAAACAAATTTCTAAATTTCGGAAATATAATTTCCTACAACTTTTATGAAGGAATAAAGTCCTAATTTCACACGTATCAATCCCAGTAATTAAAAAATCGAGGCTGTTGAAACAGGGCAACCTCTTAACTTCACAGCTATAACACTTGACAGTAAAATGGACATAACTTGAGCTACAAATATCCGTTTGATGTGAAACAAGTTTCTAAATTTCGATAACTTAAAGGGCTACAACTTTTATGAAGATATCAATTCCTAATTCTATTCACACAAGTCCCAAAATTCAATAAATAGTGACTTACGAATTAGGGTGCTTAAGGTTTTTAGCTTAATCATTTCTAATCCTCAATTCTAAGTATTATTCTAGTGTCCTAGGTGTAAAACCTACAATAACACTCTTTCTACTCCCATTCAAACTTAGCCAAGTGAGGAAAAAATTTGAAAATGCACTGTTTTGAAAAATAAAACCATAGAAATGTAGAGGAGATTGAGAGAAACAAATTTATCTCTTGGAGTTTTTCAAGAAAATCAATATTTCCCCCTCAAAATCAAACTTCAAAATGAGGAGGGTTTGAGAGAAAGTGAGAAATGAGAGAGAGGAAGAATTTACGGGAAGTTACAGAGTGAATGTCTTTTTGAAAGTCAAAATCTAATTTTTTAGATATATTATTATTTTATTATTATTTTTTATTTTTTTAATTCCGAGAAAATCACAAATAATCTAACAAACATAAAACTCTATAGTCACTTTTCCCAATTCCTAATAATTTAATTATTAAAATTTTGACAAAAATTTTAAAGGTATTGAGACTTAGGATGTTACAACCATTGTAGAACAACATAACCATATAAGGTTGCGTCCGTTTTGTTGAAATTCGACCCGATAAGGTCATGACTATTGTAGAACAGCACGTCCATAAAGGGTCGCATCCTTTCTATCAAAATCCGACCTGATAAGGTCGCGACCATTGTAGAACAACAGGCTCATGTAGGGTCACATCCATTTTGTTTAAATCCAACCTTATAAGGTCGCGACTATTGTAGAACAACAAGCCCATATAGGGTCGTGTCCGTTTTGTTGAAATCCAACCTAGGTCATGACCATTGTAGAACAACATGCCCAAATAGGGTCATGCTCGTTTTGTTGAAATCCAACTTGATAAAGTTGTGGTCATTATAGCACAACATGCCCATATAAGGTCGGTCCGTTTTGTCGAAATCCGACCTAAATAAGGTCATGATCGTTGAACACAACCATATAGGGGGCGTCTGTTTTGTCAAAATTTGATTCAATAACTTTATTTTTTATCTATCATTTTATTCACCCAACTTGGAGGAAAAACCCTAAAGGGAGAAGAAAAAAAACCTCCAGTCTTTTTAATACATAAAATTATTAAAAAGAAAAGAACAAACACAAACCAGTGGCCTAAAAGAGAAGAACAAATTAGTTGTAATAAAAATGTAAACTAGTGCTAGTCCCTCCGCTGATTAGCATCTGAGCTTGGAAGGCTTTTGAGATGCGCATTAGGATCTCTAGCACCATCGAAAAGCTACAACTTTGGGACCAAATAGTGAGGAGGGATATTCTCGGCCATGATGGCTCTGGAAAAGGGTTGGAACAGAAACGATACCGATCGTGGTTCGGTTGGCTCCCTATAATTAATCAATTAGTGTTAGAGGGTCTGTTGTAATTCATCATTCTTCTAACGCAACTGGTCTTACTCACTTTAAGCCCTTTGCACTCTCAACTGAGCTTCATCTTATTGTGTCTGAAGTTGCTCCATCATCACCATCATTTGTAGTATCGTGGCATGATTCATCTCCCATAAGTTGGGAGTTTGCTCACTAGTGTGTGCAACCATTGCGTGGAAGTGGGAAAAAGAATTTTTTTGTATTTCGATTCCCCACATATGGTGTCAATTTTGTGTTTAAAAAGTGAGATGACGGTTCTTGACCTAGACTTAATTTTATTTTTTACATTTTGGATCGATTATTATTTTATTGACGTTAATTATGAGTCAGCGGACGTGATTCCTGGAGATATATCCAAGGCGAGATATACTTGGTCGAATTCTAGAGAGTGAATTATAAATGTGTCTTAGATTTATAAATGAGAAGGAAAATAAAATACAAAATAATGTTAAAAGTTATTTCTATTTTCAAATTATCTTTCTCATTTAAATCTATGAAGCTAAGTTTATTGGTTTTGGGATCTTGTCTTGTCTCAAGCAAATGATACACTCAATTGGAGCACTTTAATTTACTTGACTTATGATCATTTACTTATCTTGTATCCAAAAAATAATATTTTTAACTGACCCACTTTAATTTGCTCAACTTATGGCTATTTATTTATCCTATTTTTGAGCAAATGATATCCTGAACAAAACCATTTAATTTGCTTGACTTATGATCATTTACTTACCCAAGAAAATAATACGTTTAAGTGATCCACTTTAACTTGCTTGACTTGTGACTATTTATCTAAATTGTCTTGGCTAAATTCTGACCATTTACCATGTTTTGAGAAAATGATATGTGCAATTTAGCCCATTTTAATTTGCTCGACTTGTTACCATTTACTTACTCTCTCTTGAATAAATGTTATGTTTAATTGATCCATTTTTCTTTGTTCGACTGAAGATAACTCATCATCTCAAGAAAAAAATAAACTTAACTAATCTAGTTTCACTTGTCTAGCCGACATAGTAATAACCTTGTCTAATATGAACCAACTTGTATAATGACTAACTCATTTAATATATTTATTTATTTGATTGATCCGCTCGAATTACTTTTTGAAGTTAAGTAATCTTGTCTTATTTGTCTCATCCATGTCGTCTAGTAACAATCCAAATTAGTTTATTCTATAATAAGATTATCTAATTTAATTTCTGATCATAGGTTGTTAATTCTAATATTAAGAGATATGAAAAGGACAGAGTTATGTAAAAATATGATGATAGTATCATTCATAGTCAAGGATAATATGGAGATATATTAGATATAAAAGGTAAAAATAGGTTATGGAGACCTGAAACATGGTGATCAAATCATTCTATTTTGATGTACACAATATTTCAAGAGTTATTATAAGTCTTATAACTAATTTCTTGGCCAATAGCTCATCTATTCTTCTTGGCCAATACTTCACCTATACTTATTGTTATGGGTTGATTGTGCACACATTGTATCCGTGCTGTAGATTATTAATAAACAACTATCCTATATTGACATAAGACCAATATTGACCCAAGAAAAAATGTCAACAATGTTGCTTAAGATTCTTGGTACCTTGAATACTAAGAACTTTGTTATCCTAATAGGCCAAATAACGTGACGAATGCATATTATTGGTGCACATGAAACATTATTTAAATAATTTTCCAAACATTAATTTTACACGATGGAATTGATTTTTATATTGTAATCTATGAAATGGATGACCGATTTTATTAAATATTCTGGGAAAAATACTCACCCTTACATTAACATTTTAGAAAAATAATTTAATTACATAAATAAAAATGATATATACGCAACTTGTTAGGTGTAGGTATATGTAGAAGATTATTCTCTTCCTGTAATTGTGTTTGATAGTTTTGAATGGTTATGTCACTGCTGTGATGGAAAACTTCCAGCAGTTGTTTCATAGGAAATGGAGTTATTAAAATTTGGAGTTTATACTTAACTTAATTAACTGTAACAAAAACCTACTTGAAAAAACAGAATTCTCACTTTAATTATATTACTATCAATTTCTTCATTTACAAGTAATATACAGTTCAACCATTGAATAATTTTTTATCTTAACTGTCTAAACTATATAAAAATCTCTCTCAAAATAACTTCAAATAAAAAATATCCAACCAGCAAAAGAAAATGATTATATTAGTTGAAAATGGACGTTGATTTTCTCTACAGTTAATATTTTTAATAGCACAAATATTTTATTTTATATTAAATAAAACATAAAATTCGTTGTTAAAATTACTCATCGTCCATGTTGCGTGCGGTCAAGTGTGGAACGGTAGAAGATTCAGTTCAATTTGACGTAATCGAAGAAAGAGAGAAGGGTAAAATTGTAACACAAATATGCGTTAAAAAATGCCGAAACATTTGTGTCAAATTTTCTGCTGTCTTTTCTTTCTTCACTTACTAACTACCTCACAGATGGAACCGGAAGAAACCGCCGTCACCGCAGTTGACGGAAGCGGCGACGAGGGACTGCTTAGTTTAGAAGGCGGCGATGGCGGCAGGGATAGAGTGAAGGGTCCTTGGTCTCCGGAAGAGGACGCCATTCTGAGTCGCCTCGTGAGCAAGTTCGGGGCCAGAAACTGGAGCCTCATCGCGCGCGGAATCAGCGGAAGATCCGGGAAGTCGTGCCGGCTACGGTGGTGCAACCAGCTCGACCCCTCCGTTAAGCGCAAACCATTCACCGGTACGTTATCAATTTCGGTACCGTGTGTGCGTTTGATTTTGTTTCGGTTTGATTTAATTTGAATGTTTTGGAAATTGGGGATGAGAATGCAGGAACGAAATGTTTTTTATTTAGGATCTTTTGTTGCTAAAGTGTGATGGTTATGTGCTTCGTTTTTTGAATGTTCTTGAACCGTTGCAGTTACTGTGTGTATTTTTGTTTCTTAATGAAAAAGCCATAGCTTTTGCCTACTGATACTTTATGAATTATCAAGTTGTTCACCATTGGAATAGCGGTTGGTAGTTAATACTGGCTATAGGGTATGGCTATTACTTGCTGTATGGTTCTTGTTGTTGGGGTTGTAGTTGTAGTTGTGTGGTTGGTGTGTGTGGAGGACTATCTGTATCTTGAACTTGAAACGGTTTTGGCAGTGTAGGCTACTGTGTTTGGATTGTTCTTCTTTTACAAGAGTACTTACATTGATAAGGATAGGCTTATCCGATAGTAAATAGGTTTATCCGATAGTGGATAGGTTTAGTACGGCATTTGGAAAATTATGAAGTTGTTCTTGATCTTGGATCATCGTGTGGACATAAACTATACAGTATATTGTCATTCAGCAAGTTGGTTGTGTCCAGCTCCTCTGTTTTTTAGATTTTGTAGTTTGAACATGGGAATCCTATATGTCATATAATGGTTAAATAAAATTTCTTTGGATCCCGAGTGCTGTTTCTTTGTTTTTGTATAGTTCCAATTGCAGGCACAGTTATGATTTTTTCACGATCCTTATATTGTGGGAAAATGTGGTTGATGTAGCCGCTTTTGCAGTCGCATGGCTGTGGTGAATATGTGGTTCAACTGAGCTGCTGTTTGATTTTCCAGAACTAACGAATGTGAATGCTTCTTCGTCTACCTGAGCCAAGTCCACAATCTTGTCAACTTTAGCAGCCTGATCAGTTCTATAACTACTCTAACCAGCTATTCTCCTGGCCCTATCAATGTCAACCACTCATATTTAAATCTTGTGGGCTTGTCCACTGGTTTGAAATTGGGGAACTAAGATGCGATGGTGTCCACACTCCACATCCTTGCCACTGTGTTTTGCCCTTCTCACCATGATCCAAAATCTTGCCTGCATTGATCAATAAATCCATTTGCCGCAAGGTAGCTAATCTTTCACACAAACGTCTTCTTGGAAACTTTTGAACCATGGCCACTGCCAAAATTTTCTACATCAAATCTGATGTATTCTTTCTCAAGAACCCAAACAACTGGCTGTCTGACCCCTCCATGATTATTAATGTGAGTTGATGATAGGAGCTGGACCAGAATCACAGAAGGAAAACTGCCTTTACTATAAATAATAGGTAAGAAATTCACAATTTACAGGAAGACAACACAATGCAGAACTTCTGCACCTCCCAATGCCCAAAGACCTAAACTCTGCTCAATTGACAAGATGTCCCTATTTATAGGCTACATGCCTTGTTTCTCTAATCATTCCAGCTCTAAAACTAACCAATATAACATATTGACAACTAATAGCTATATGACAGTTGAATTGAAGCTTCTTATTTGTTGCACTTTGAAGGGTTTCTCAACTAGGGCAATCCATCTCACTCAGTTGCTACCATGAATGTGGGGCAATTCAATCTTTCTAGCTAAAGATTGTGATTCATCATAGAATGACTCGTAATTGTCTTCCATTTATGACTCTGTTTTCTCCTTATTCGGTCTTGACTTTTTGTTTCTTCTGATGGGTTGTTCATGGTTTTCTTACTTTTTGAAGCCTATGCTTTGTTTCTTCATTCACTTATCCACTGATTGGCAAATTCCTTTAGAACCAACAGTAAGTAATTTCTCCCTGTGATAATTGATTCTCTTTCAAAGAACTTCCCCGGTTCTTCAAAGCCTTCATGTCATCCTTGACCACATTGCATAGATACAGGTATGGGATACAAGTTTTAAAAAAATGTAGGGTATGCATATGTTAATATAAATTTTACAAATATGAATATATACAAAAATTAGAATTTTATATAAACCTTGAAATGAATAAATGATAGAAAACACATTAGCATAATTTATAATATAAGGTAGATTGAGTTTTTCAACATAACAAGAAAATATCTCATAAATAGATATTGCTCTAGGAGTGGGGATCTAAGGCTGATGCAAATGCTCTGTTTCTTCATTCACTTATCCACTGATTGGGGAATTTCTTCAGTACTAACCATATTTGTCTGAATGTTCTCTGAATTAGAGGCCATAGAAAGTAATTGCGTACTGTCATTATTGGTTCACTTTCTCAAGCACTCCACTTATTCAAAGCTTCTTTACGACTAAGCTACTTCCCAGCTTCTTAAAACTAACAAATCTAATTTCTGCACTAATCCTACTATTTTAGACTAAGTCTCTGATAGTGAAAGTATATAAAACGAGGAGAGTGAAAAGAAGGGGTGGGGAAATAGAAGAAGGGATAAATGGGCCTCTGAAACAAGGGTTGCTTGTGTGTGAGGGAAGAAAAAATCTAGTGGGCCATGTATCAAGAAAGAGAGAAGGTGGGCGTAACAGAATGAACAGCTGGCAGAAGGAGAGTGAGGAGAGATATATGAGAATCATGTAGGAAGTTGGAAAGAGTAGGAATTTGGAGTGAGGAGAAAAGGAGAGGTGATACTAGCCAGGCTGGGAGGAGAAATTCTTCCTCTGGAGAAGGGGTTCAAGTTGTTTTTAATTTATTTACAATTCTGCAAGGGAGCTCTGCTCCATTCATGTTGTTTCTCTCTTAAAGTTTTCCTCGGTTATAAACTGTAATAGAGGATATTTCTGTTTTGGGGCAGTTCTTAGTATACTTTCTATTTTGTTATTAACTGAGTTTTGTTGCCTAAAAAGTCTATATTCTTAACTATTTCAATTTCTCAGCCAACTTTCTAACTACGTTTACAATCTCTAGTCCTCATCACTTCTTGATCTTGGGTTTAGACCCACTAAGGCCAATTTGCCTCATATCTAGCCTATGCTCTCCTTGCTGACACTTGAAAGAAGATATTGAAAAGAACAAATATGCTAACTCAAAATGAATTCTCCTAAATTGAGATAAAAAGGACATTTCAGTGCACGAGGCTCTTGCCTGATGGGGTTTGGGGAGACTAGATGTATGCAATTTTAACCCATGTGATGAGGGAGACTATATCCTAGATTTGAACTCATCATGACGACTAGGTCACGGTGGCAACCTTATCAGTGCACCTAGGGTTACCCTCAAAATTATATAATAATAAATACTTTTGGAACCAAAATACACTATGGATGAAAATCCCTGCCGTTCTGTAAAATGCTCAACATATATTGGGCTCCTTTCATTATATAGGTTAGGATAAGATTATGCAATATTATAAAGGACAAACTCATACTATGGTAACATTTATTGCATTGTATTATGTTGGTAATTAAATTATGATATATTTGGTTAGAAACTTCGGGATTTCATCTATTAAATCTTCACATACCAATTTCCTAAAGATACAGTCTTAACCAAATACAATTCGTTTCAGATGAGGAGGACCGCATTATTGTAGCTGCTCATGCAATCCATGGGAACAAATGGGCAGCTATTGCGAGGCTTCTACCCGGAAGAACAGATAATGCCATTAAGAACCACTGGAATTCCACTTTGAGGCGTCGGGGAGTTGAACTTGATAAAATTAAATTAGAATCTGGCAACTTCATGGAAGATGTTAGCTTGGAGAAAGCAAAAGCATCCTCGGAAGAGACACTATCATGTGGGGATGTCTCTTTGAAATCCTCAGAAGCGAGAGATGTAAGAGATGTCAGTTCTGTGGAGATCGTGGGTGATAAATATGATGACAAAGCACAAGCTGAGGGTCAATTACACCACGAAGTCAACGATCCACCTACACTTTATCGGCCGGTAGCACGCGTCAGTGCTTTCAATGTATATCACGCATTTGATGGTATACAGCCTTCGGCATCAATTCAAAGACCTGTTTCGATGCAAGGACCCATTCTACAATCATCAAAACCTGATATCGAATTTTGTAGAATGCTTGAGGGAATTTGTGGTGAGCAATCAGTGCCTCTCCAGTGTGGCCATGGTTGCTGTGCTTCTCCAAATGCTAGAAAGTCCGAAAGCTCTTTGTTGGGACCGGAATTCATTGAATTTTCTGAACCCGCATCTTTTCCAAGTTTTGAGTTGGCTGCAATCGCTACAGACATTAGCAACCTTGCTTGGCTTAAAAGTGGATTGGAGAGTAGTAGTGTGAAAATGATGGGAAACACCTCTGGAAGTGTAATGTCTAATGGATCTCAAGTACATATTGGCCATTAGAGTGCCAAATATATCATCATTCCTATTCTGAGTGAAGATTGGATAATGGGCATGATGCAGGCTTTAGTTATGATAGTCTATTTTCCTTGCAAATGTAATTAGGCTACCAAATTTGAGTGAATCTCTGCTATAATGTAAATGGATTCACTAGGTTAAGTACAATGTGGGGTTTATGAGTTCAAGAAACAATTTTGTTTTTTTGGGTGTTGACTTATTAGGACTTAATTTTGACTGGTTAGGACTTGATTTGGAAACCTACAATTGCTGACAAATGTTCGTCGTAAAGGGAAAATTACTTGCATTTCAAGTTTTGAGTTGCTGCTCGAATGCTGTTTTACTTTCGTTAGTGTGAGTGAAATTTAAACAATGCCGACGAGTTATTCCTGGCTTTATCCTAATGAGAAATGTTAGCAAAACATTTATTGATATATATTTTTAACAAGCTTTCTAATATTTGTTGAAATTTATGGGTAAGTAAATAAAAAAATTGTATGCTTCTCTTTTTATTTTATAATCTTACTAACTTCAAAATAATAGAACTTGTGTAACTAAGAATATATTTTCGGTTCATGGACATGGTCCACATCTATTAAAAACTGAAAAATGAACAGATAAATTGTAGTCGCTAGGCATGACTTCAGCCTATTTTAGTAAAAGTTGTTCCTACTAAAGATTATGATTATGGAGTTTTCAATAAATTTCATCAATCCTTTAAATTAGAGTTGACCAAATATTAATTTAAGACTACAAAATTCGATTCTTGGACTACTTACCAGTTCCAATAACTTTTAACAAAAATACATTATTTTAGTTTCCAAAATATATTGGATTGGAAGATAATTTTGTTTGAATATGAACTTAAAATTGGATTATAATGAATCTAGAATTTACTTATGTTTTTTCTCTCCATTTTTCAAGATATTAGAAAGCCTTTTATTAAAATGTCCGTAGATAACTTAAGGTACAAAGTCATGTTTTTTTTGGAACTAAAATATAATGTTGTGATTTAAGTTTAGGGTGGGGTCATCTCCCATTTACGTGGATTAAAAGGTTCCAAATTTGTAGAATAGTGTGATTTGCTTGCTCTAGCAGCCATTCTTTTTGTGACTGGTTACGAAAATCACTTCTCTAACCATAATGACGGTAGGATCTGCAGCGGTAATTTGAAGAAAACTCAGGAAACTCTAATTGTTTATTTAATAGTTTCTTTATTTGATTTAGAACAAAGAACAAAATTTTTGAATTACAATTTGAACTATTTATATTTAAAATGAAACTATTTATAGAAGAATACAAGGTCAAAATATATTTATAATTGTCTATTAGAATTTATTTCTAAGATTAACCCTACCTTACTTTCATTGTTGGTCAAGAATGAAAAATAAAAGAATATAACTTGAGAATCCAAATTAAAATTTTTACTTGTGGTCTAATAAGATTCTTCTCTAATTTTGTTTTGTTATTACAATCATAGTACATGTATGATGTTGTCAAATCATTCTAAATATAAAGCAAAAAAGAAAAAACAGAAAGAAAAAGGACATTGTTGTGAATACGATGAAAACTCTAGTCTAATTGAGCATCTGTTTACCATCTGTCTTTATTCTGTTGGACATTTCAATGGTCACCTTTTCCTTTATCCAATCCCATATTCCACTAACTTAAAGAAAAAAAATGTGAAAATAATCATCCAAATTGTTCAGATCATACAAAATGGTGTTGAATCGCTGTCACATGTTAAGTTGGAACCAACGATTGGTCAAATTGAACAATCATATCAAGTACTTCCTAGTTCCTTTTATGAAAAAAAAAAAATACGTTTTCATAGTTTATGCTATCAATATAAGATTAAGATCCTCAATTTAGGACTGAAAAAATGAATTTTAATAAACGAACGAGAGTGAACAAGAGTGTGTCAGTATATTATTTCGTTTAAAAATAAAAATATCTTATTATATTTATTATAATAATATTATTATAGTTAATTATTATATTTAAGATATGTATCTAATTTAAAATATTAATCCGTCTTAATTTTATTTTTAAAAAACATCTTAATATATTAAATATATATATACATATATATATATATAAATTATTTTAATTTCAATTCATAAGCCTAAAATAAATATGAATAATAAACAATATTTGAACTTAAAATAAAACTTTGTAAGTCAACTTCCAAACATGCAATGTTTTTTGAAAAATAAAACTCAGTAAAAAAAACAACTTAAAAACATAATTTGGCTATGTGAATTGCATTTTGCAATATTTAATATGCTTTTGTATTTTATATTCTTTCTTCTTTTATGCTCATTTATAATTTTTTTAATTTTTTAATTATTAAAAATATTAAATATATTAAAAAAAATACTAATCTGAAAGATTTTTTTTCAAAAGAATAATTGAAAAATAAAGCAACATATTATAGCAACTAAAACCACAAAACAAAAGCAAATAGTGAGAAGTTCAACAAGAAATCCTACCCCTAAACCTTTGCAAAATAATATATATATATATATATATATATATATATATATATATATATTATTTTATTAAATATGGACAAAATATATATTAAAGTAGTTGAGTAAAAAAAATTAGACTTATGTACATGATTTATTTCTTAAATTTATATCTTTAATTAAAATAAAATATATGAATAACTTTGATTATAATTAAATATATATAATATAATATATTTACTTTTAAGTATTATTATTTATGATATATATAAATAAATATATAACTATTACATTGGGTTGTACTGTAACTGATGTAGAAAACATCCAGTATAGAACAAGTTCTGACTGCTCTCCATCATCTCAAGCACCGCATCCCTACTCGTCTCGAACCAGCTATCAACTAGGAAAAACCCTTTTGCGTTGACTCTGCAACCAAGGAAGATATTAAAGGACTGATAGATCTCCACGGAAAACAAATGCAGAAGTGAAGATATTACCAATAATACCTCAAAGTAGCAACAATGGTTGAATATAGAGAAAAAGACATGACAATAGTGGCGTACAACGGAGAAGAACAATCTCGCATGGAGGAGGATGACAAACAATGGCTTAATAAGGGACAATGACGATGGTGGCAAACAGTGGCACAAAACGATGAAATTTCGTTTGTGTTTTAAAAGGGAATATTTCATAACTTGTTATAACAATTGAGTTAGAATTCGAGATATGTAACCAACGTAGTATTGCATATTCATTTATTGCAATAATCCATGTAATATCTTTTAATATTTACAAAATTCTCACTCTATTTTATATTATATTATATTGAATATTGAATAACATTTATGTCGTAAAATGCATTTGTTGTTCATAAATGATTTAATTAGAGGAACCCTTCCAAGATTTAAAGAATTACAATTAAAATTAAGTCCATTTGAAATACAATATTAAAACTATCATTCTTTTTTTTTAAAGAAAAATATTATAAGAAATTTAAATATATTTTGTTTAAAATATTTCCTTCTTTACTTCTCTAATTTTTTTTTGTCAATATATCATGATAAAATTTGAATATTTGTTTTAACAACGCTGACATAATTATGAATTTTTTTAAAATAACATTTTATTACGCTACTTTTAGCAAGAAACTATTCATTATTTTAGATGTTATAAAAAATTATTTACTTTTTAATAATAAAAAAATGATTATTTTTCATTGTATGCAAATTTAGAAGAGGCAACAATTTTTTTTTCTTTTCTTAAAAACAACTTTGCTCCCTTTTTTTTCTTCTTCAAGACAAAAAAAAATTCGAAATTCTATGTATGTCAAATTTTCTCACTTTACTTATATGTAAATGGTAAGGTGAGATCTCAAGATCTATTTTTCGTTGAAGGAAAATAAAATAAATTGTGTTTCATCTAAAATAAGAGTATTTGAATCTTATATCCAATTGTGATAATATCGTTAGCATCAATTATTACATTGAGTTATTATCCGTTATGAAATTTTAGTTCATCATAATTTAGTCCTTGAAAGAAGACTTAGTGATTTGAGAGAGGATAATATATATAAATTATAATTGGTTTCGACTTTTAAGGATACGAGACTTGTAAGCATGTCGAAACCCCTAATCGAGGCCTAAACACTCTTGTTCTTAGATAAAATATTGATGTCGACTAGGAGACTATATTCTAATAGTCTTATATTGTTTAAGAGTAAAGATCAATGATAATTTATATATACATTCTTCTTTTAATACATGGATGCTTTTTTTAAGTACAAAATTGTAACAATATATAAATTTTAAAATGAATAACCCATTAGATATAGTAATTATTCCTAATAATATTTTCGTAATAAATATAAAATCGAACATTCTCATCCTTAGTCAGAACAAATTAAAAAAAAATTAAACCAAAATCTCAATGTTAATCTATATATATATATATATATATATATATATATATATATATATATATATATATATATAATTAAATTAAGCATGGGTGCAAATTTAGGTGATGATTGTTTGAAAATAAACAATCCAAAATAACATTACATAATATCATTTAGAGATATTTTGGGTTGTAAAATAATAATTTTTTTACAAAATTTGCCTGATTTTTTTTTAATCTTTTTAATTATCATGTTCCCATCTCCAACTTATTCACGTAGAAATTGAGTGCGTTTTAGGTTTCTCCATCGTCATCTCATCCTCACTCCATTTTATTTTAAAAAAAATAATTACATATAAAATATGATAAAATATAACAAATTAATTTTAAGTTTATTTATATGTATAACTTATCGTATTTAAATTAATATTTATAATTTTACAAGTAAATTTATATTTTATATTAAAATATATACGTGAATATATATATATATATATATATATATATATATATATATATATATATATATTACTTCATTATATGTCATGGACGTAGAATATTATTATTATTATTATTATTATTATTATTACAAAATTATATTAAAATCTTAATTACTATATAGTTAGTTATTTCATAAGTTCTTAAAAATTATATTGTAAATTTTTCTAACTATATTTTCTTCTCTGTTCCAATAATTAGTTATTTTTTTAAAAATAAAATTTGTTTTTACTTATAAAAGATAAAAAAATATAATTATTTAATCATCATTAAATTGGAGATGAAATGAATAAGAATAGTAAAATTAAAAAAAAAACTAAAATAAAATGACGTTAATTTCTTTTAAAATCGATGTATAATATGTACATTATATAGGTAAATAATTAAGTTCATGTATTTTTGCAATTAATAGAAGAGATTAAAGAATTGATTAAACGTATTGGAGAAGATTAAAGAATGAAATGCGAAGAAAGAGAAAAGTGTATTCCAATGGTTAAAGATATTAAAAGAACCGGAAAGACAAGAGTGAAGAGAAAAGAATGTGGAATAATAAAAAACCTTCTATGTGTAATATGAGCAAAACAAGAGAAATCACAAAGATAGAGTTAATATTTTAGGAAGTTTAAACTTCAAGTTGAAACAAGAATGAAGATAAATATTGAATTATCCATCCTGAATCCTGAAAATGATCTCTTCAAGCGGGAAAATGAAATTCAAACATGATTAATTCGATTTTCTATTGGTATAGTTTTTAATTAATAATTAAAACTTTTTGGTTTCTCTGGATAATGTTACGGTTAGCAATGTATGATCCATAGGCTGAACCCCATAATATATAGAAACTGAAACCATTGGTGTCATATGAACTAGTCCTCTTCCTTTCTGAATAATGTGATCCCCATATAATAATATATTTGTGGTTTGGAGTAATTATTAAGATTATGTGATTAACGTGAAGGATACCAAAACACCAACATCTAGTTACCACTTACTTTATTAATGTTAATGTTCCTCATCTTTTTGTTTTGAATGCCCCACACCTCTTGTATCTATGCAAAACCTGCTATGTTTCTCTGTACTCTCACTGCACGTTTTCTGTTCTTGTCTGCACTGTCACTGTCCCTGTCTTCAGCCACACCAAGAGAGAGTCTCTCTCTTACACACCAATCTTTGCCTCCTTCCTCACACACCCTTCTATCCCCCTCTCTAAACCATTGGAGCCTTGAAGAGCATGAAACTTTCCTAAACCTGTTCCAAAACTTGAAACTTCTAGAATGATGCATTAATGGGGTTGCAAGCAATTGTCACCTAATCTATTTCTCACAATAATTTATACGCTTTAACATCTTTTTTATATGTGCACTTGTCTGGTACAAGAGGTGCTTGGTTTGGTAAAGAGCTACAAACTTTGAGGTTTGAAAATTTGTTTGTTTTTCTCTAAAATGTCAAGTCTACAGATGTGTCATGTGGATTTGGAGCAAGGGAGTCACCAGCGTTCTGTGAGTGGCAGTGACATGAGCATGTGCTTTTCTGATGCTGATAATGGTTCATGCTACTCCCATTTCTACTCAACAAATGGTGACCCTTATGATGATTACACCTTTTCTTGTGTTTCTGATGCTGAGGATGGGGGTGCTGCTGATTCCAGGAGGACTTCTTCTGTTACAGATTGTTCAGTAGAACTGGAAATTGAAGGTGGGGTTTCTGAAATTAAGGTGCATTTGGCCAAAGTGGAGAGGGATTGCAGGATTTGTCATCTTGGTTTGGAGAGTGATAGTCAAGAATCTGGAGTTCCCATTGAATTGGGATGTTCTTGTAAGGATGATTTGGGTGCTGCTCACAAGAACTGTGCTGAGGCTTGGTTCAAGATTAAGGGGAATAGGTGAGTTTATTCTTTAAAGCTTTATTTTTTCTTAGGTTATGTTTGGTTCAATTGGAACTTGGAAGTCTCAAAGTTCGTTGAAAAAAAAATTGTAAAAAAAAGCTTGTTTGGTTTTCAATTAAGCCAACTGTAAACTGAGTTTTTTCTCTGTTTTATTTTGATACTCGATTTGAAATGGAAGAAAGGGGATAGTTGTTTTTTCAAACTCATTTGTAAAATGAAGTTCATCCAAACTCACTTAAATTTTTCGAATTTCAATCTAAGCATGCACTTGAATGGTGAAACTTCATTTTTATTGTAACTTTCATAATTTTAGAAAAACTGAAACTAGAAACCCATCTGTTCATGATTTGTTGCATTCGGAATTTGAGCTTATTAACTAGTCATTTAACTGCTTGCAAAAAATTTACAATTACTGACATCTTGTGTTCAGTGGAAACGTATGGATATGATACTCAACACTGTAGAGTAGAAAAATTCTGAAGTGAAGTGAAGTGTTTTGTTGGCAGTATAAGTAGTGAATGGTTCAGTTAAATTTTGAATGTAAAATGAAGAAGATGGTGGAGAGAGAACTTAGTAAAATGGTTAGTGCCGGCAAAGAACAAAACTTTAAGGCAGCAAGTTCCACCATTTCTTCGAGAGAGGGGAATGTTATAGAAGATTACATTATTTAAAGATGACTTAAAGAGAAAGGCATAAAGCATTAGCCAGTCTTACTGATTGGCTGAGTTGTGCAAGCAAAGTGGGATTCCTTGTTGCTTTGTCCCTTTTCAGAAATTAAGGAATTTTCATATTATTTCTTTTCCATTCTCTTTATCTCAATCAAAGTAGAGATTTGACGCCTTCACCCTTCAGTTCATGTATTTGGGATTTATATTGTAGTCTTGGTGGATGCTTATAGCTTGATGATGTGTCACCTGTGATAATTTAATCCAAAAGTTGACCATTGATGGTAATTTGCTCGTTTGTGATGTGTGATGACATCAAACTTTTAGTGTGCTTAATTTTTTTCTCAACGAATGTCCAGATCCTAGTCACAGAACTTTAAGGTAAATTATTGTCACACTTCAACGCATGTCACTTGCAGATAGTAGAACAGTTTAAACCAGTATTCATTTTTGCTGTGCATGTTTTATTGATGGATTCCGTTTTCTCTATGTTTGGGTCCATCAGTGGAGGAAAGTTCTATGGTTAGCATATGTAGTTGCTGATGAGGTGGTGGAGGGAGGGGGGTAACCTAAATGTGAGGTGTTGACCTAGTGGGGCCATGGTCCCCTAAATAATTGTCTTTTTCTTCAAAATTTATTTATTTTCTCTTACATTATTTTTTATTCAAAGCAGTCAGTCATGTACTTATTTATAAAATGATGTTTATCAATATATTTAATTTCTGGCAAATATGTTTGTTACCAAAAGCAAATTTTTGCATACATTATCCCATATAAAAGTTTAAAACTTCTTTACTTACTCATGCCTTTTATCACAGCTTCCTTTAGGCCAAAGTTCTGGCTCTGCCCCTGCAAGTGCATGATTAGTGGCTAAATTAAGTGAACCGGAATTTGAATCTGTTCTCTGTTTTTTGACATATCTATTCATACTTTTGTTTTATTAATAGAAAATTCATGAAATCATATTTTAGTTAATGGATTTTAGAAGAAGCTGCATGGTTTACCACCTAAGACAAGTGTAAACTTTTCAGAAGGAGTCAAGTGAGGCTTGTACCACTAAGAATAAAATCCTGTTTTCTATGACACCTTAGTACAAACACATACGTTAACTGACTTGGTTCAACAATGTTCATATTCTGTGTATGAGAAGAAACTCCTGATTTGGTGAATGTACTATGTTTGTTGTTGTTGACAACATGACCTTTTCTTTTCTATATATCATGCATTGCTAAAGCTATGTGAGTTCTCTTTACTTCTTTGTTCTGATATTTCTGTTTAGGAGGTGATAAATTTATCGCTGAAAAGTGTTGAAAATGACAAAATTATGTCTCATTGTTTTTGTGTTTGTTTAATCTTAGGACATGTGAAATATGTCATTCTGTTGCACGGAACGTTTGTGGGGCAAATGAGGAGACAGCACAGAGTTTGAGTGACAGCAACAATGGTACTGCAGCATCCACAATCTCAACAGCAGCACCAGAAACTCGAAGATTTTGGCACGGTCATCGTTTCCTCAATTTTCTGCTAGCTTGTATAGTCTTTGCATTTGTCATATCATGGCTTTTTCACTTCAACATGCCCTCATCATAGTTTCCCTCAAGCATCATAGTCTTTTTTGTAATTCAAAGAAAAGTGAAAGCTAATTTAAGGGATGATGAGGAGAAAGATGAAAAGAACATTATAAAGGAGATATCACAATCTAAAATCCATAGAGAGATTGTTTCTTATAGAAATGAATGTTCCTACATATATTGAGGCCTTGCCAGGGCTATATATAGGTAAGCATTATACCTTGCCTCTATGCAAGTCACCAACTTGTGACTTGGTCATTTACTCCAACAACATTGAGGCTTTCTTCATAGTGCTTTCTTTTTTTGATTTTGGTGAATGATATATTATATAGTGTTTTCCTGTTCAGACAACAGGGATATTGTCTATCATTTGTAGAGGAATTTGTTTCATTTCTCTGTATGGTTTCCGATTATTCATCGTCAGAATCTTGTACCACTTCAGTGCTGTATCTTGTGTTCATCAATATTGTAAATATTATTCACTGTCAAACAATTGGAAATTATGTTTAAATGTCTTTCTAATAATTGTTATAAAATCCAACAAACCTTAAATTTGCAGCAATTTATAATTAAATAACAATATAAAAAATTACACTATTAGTATGTATTAATTAAATTAATAAAAAATTACACTATATCATTATCATACATGTCAATCTATTATTGGATAGAAAGGTAAATCACTTTGAATGTGTTGTAATTAAGTTCTTAACATTAAGTATTATTTTATGTATAGTACATGCATTACATTGAGGTTCACCTAAAATAAAAATAATGTATTAGTGGGTCTATTAACACAAAGTATAAATAATGAATCAAGTGTTATGGTAACACTTTTCTGAGTCATAGGTGAATGAATGAACACATTGTGACACCTTCATCTTTATTATTGATGGAGACAAGAAGGACATGCAGGTGAAACAATAGAAAGGAAAAAGATGGTGCACGCGTATAAAATTTCAAATCAGTATTCTGTCCCTCCCGGGCATCACGGAAAGCCAAAAAACAAATAAATCATGAAAGAGGAAAATGGAAGCAAAGCTAACAAATAAAACTACATGAGAAGGGCATAAAATAATGCTGAAGACAAGAAAAGGAGAGGAAAAATCTATACAATTTTTCAGTTTTTGTTTTTTCTGGCTTCCATGTTAGTTCCATCTTTCAGAGTTTCTTGTGCATCATTCTCCATTCCAAGGCTGAAAAGACAAGCTGCTTGAAGATACAATGCAGTAGGCCACTCAGGAGATACCACTTGGGCTTGCATGGCATCCCCAAGAGCTTCTTGTGCCATGTCATTCATCAAATAAGATAAGCATCTCCTTGCATACACTGTTGGTGACACCATGGTCCCTCCATCTATGAACTGAAACAAATTTATATGTTTATACAATTGTTATGTTAGATATAAATAAGTAACCTATTATATTTGTTAGCACATTAAAGAAAAATGCTCTTACTTGAGTGTAGCAGTCAACAGCAGTGACAAAGTCTTTAGCTCGAAAAGCAGTATCTCCATGCTTCTTCAAGTTCAAGGTTTCCTGCATTTGACTGGTCCACAACTGAAAGGAAAGCTGCAATTTCAAGATTAAGAAGGCTCAACATTAGAGTTATAGCAACAACAAAAATAGAGGGAAAAGTGTGTACACAATGCTTCTCTTTTATATTCTATTCAAGTGATATAAACCCTCTTTGTTTTAAGTTGAATATGGTAGCAAACCTCATTGGCAATTCCTTCATCATCCTTGTAACCAGTCTTCTCCAATATTTCATGGATTGCAGTAAGATCAAGTCTCAAACAAGCTTCACCAAAAGGTGTCAATGACAATTGCTTTGTTGTGGGTGCAGTTTCTTGCCGGAGACCCATCAGAACATACGAGGGCACCTGCTCATATACTATCCAAATGAGAAATTATAGTCTTCCTAAGATGGATATAACTTTTCTCACATTAGCTCATATAAATTCTACAAATAATCATCACATCTTAGGGATAACAAAAACTGGAAAAGAAAATATAGAGTGTGGAGGGACATCATCAGCATGATTACGAGATCAAGTCTCCCTCAATGCTGCTCAAAATCCAGGTTCAAATATCCGGGAAATTGAAATATTTGTGTAAAAGAAGTAGAATAATAGATCTGAGACCTAAGCACAAGCTATTATCAAAGCTCATCATGCATGCAATATACCTCTGTTTCTTTCTGAAGTGACATAAGAGATGTAACAAGAGATTTGGCATTTGGCCTCTCACGAGCTTCATACTGCAAACAACGAGAAGCCAAACGAACCAACTCAGTTCCATCATCCTTTGAAAAGTGACCCTCTAAGGCAGAATCCATCAACATCAAAAAGTTTTTGCCACGAATCAGATCAAGTGCCTGGAGACATTTATTAACAGAACCTCAATGAATCATCTTATACAAGACATGGTTAACAAACTTCTACGTAGACACACTATCTTGCAACTTAAAATAACTCTAAATAATTGACACTATGACTACGGAAGCATATCATATGAAAACTCTTGTTAAAATAAAAAGTACAAATATGGATTATTAGATCATATTTGAGTAGTCAAGATTAAAAACAATACACACGATTAAATATAATATCATTCATTCATAGTTGTTTAGGACATAACAATGGTAGGAAAAGCTTACGTGGCTTGGTGGAATATGTTTACCACTCAAGAGATCTAGCAGTAGGGTTCCAAAACTGTAAACCACACTCTCTGGAGTCACTCTACCTGCGTATAAACCAAATGTACCAAAGAACAAGAGTCACATACTAAAATATGTAAGCATATGGAAACTAATTCCACATATGTTTCCCTCATCTAAGAGGATGATTTACCTTAGGGTATGGAAAAAATATAAAGGAAAATGACAAGATGAATTTTTTCTAGATAAATTCTCATAAAAATTTTGGACAAATTTTTATATTTCTAAAGCTGAAAAAAATAAAGCAATTAGTTTTTGACTTATTTGCAGAAGAGGGTGTGAAAGTAAATGCAGGCCCCCTTTGTGATACAATAAAGATCCTGTCTAACAAACAGAACAGTACAACATTATTGATGGCTCTTTGACCATTCTGCGTATTTCAGACCAATCTATACTTTAATGGCAGATTCAGCGGCGCCAGATCTCCTTCAGTTTTGCCAAAGATCAAGTACATGCACTCATGCAACCGACACACATAAACATCCTAAACACTTTACCAGTCTTTAAGTACTCAGGAGGGGTGAAAGCCAAGTTTGTACTGTAACTCTTGCCATCTCTGCTGTTCTTCATGAGTCCAAAGCAAGACAACCTGGGATTAGCATCCTGTTGATACAGCACAAGCCAGTCCCAAGTTACAAATAGTAAGAAAAAAGGTTTAATTAGAAATCGGAAGCATTTATTAATCACCCCTTATACCTGATCAAACAAGATCCTGTAGGCATTGAGATCATGATACAAACCCCTGCCTTTACTAGTGCAATATTCTAGAGCTTGAGCTAAGTAGAAAGCCACCCTCAACCTCATGGCCCATTTCATTGGCTGAGCCTCCCCTGCACCAAATCAACCATAATTTTTTGCATGTTCAGAATACAAGTCCTAAGACACAATTTAAGGAAAGATTATCGTAGATTAACATAAAAGTTAAAGGTCAAACAACTCACAGTGAAAGAGATGCTTAGCCAGAGTTTCATGTGGCATAAACTCTGCTATTAGCAGCCTTTCTTCGCCTTCGTAACAATAACCAATCAAATTCGCTAGACGCTCACTTCTAAGGCTCCCCACTTGTCTGGCTTCCTCCTAAAAGCACACAACACATCATGTCAAACTCTACAAGGAAAAATGTGCTAGAAATTTAAAGTTTTAAATTTCTGTCTGCAATTTGCAGCCTCAACATAAAGGTTTTCGAGATCTCAAAAACTGCATGATGACCATAATTGTGGCTGTTGCATTTGTAGATCCGCACAACTGCATCACAGCCACAATTATATCAGCTGCATTTTTTAAAAAGTTTCAGAAAATGGTCACGATTGTGATTTCGGCTGCGATGTCAAAGATTTTGAAGTCTCTTCGACCTTAATTGTGGCAGCTTCAGTCACATTTGTCCACAATTTCTTGCAAAATCAAGGATTGAGACAAAACTGTCACCATGGCTGCAGTTTAAAACCTTGATGCACAACTATCTGCAGTACCAAGCTTTTAGATGCAATTGCAATCGCAATTTAAAACCTTGGCAAATTTTGTAAAAAAGAAAAATGAAGTGTAAGTGCATGTTACAAACTAGGAATTGGCGAGAATCAGGCCAAGCAAACTTGTTGAAACGTTTGATGGCGATCCACTGTCCATTATCAAGCTTTCCTTTGTAAACAACATTGGGAGCTTTCTCACCATGCTCAGACACTATGTTTTCTGAGGAGAACCCATTTGTGGCAGCCTTCAGTTGCTCCAAACTGAACTCACCAAAACTGGGCCACAACTTTCTCTCACCCTTCTCACCATTTTCTGCAGCAAAAACAAAATTTTTAAAAGAAGCTAGAGTTTCTAGACAAAGGGTATGTGTGTGTGTACTGAACACCCAAAAACACAGAACACAAACCTTGGTCAGAGGACTCAATGACAGAAGGTTTGAGGTGGGAGTGGAACCAGCAGAAAGAGAATTTAGAGCAACGAGCCCCCATGTAAAGGTGCAAGAGAGGAAGAATAAAGAAGAAAGAACAAGAACAAAAGGGTGCAGTTGAAGGTTGAATGGCTAATGAAGAATGATCACACGGTGGTCATTGTTGTGAGCCCATTTGGTCTATGACTCCTTGTGTTTGTTGACATATGTTTGAAGATAAAAGGAAAAGAGTTGGCAATTCAAAAGGTTCTTACTAATCTACTCTTAAGCTGCTTCAACTACTCTTCACTGTACCTCAATTGCTGTTGCAGTGTACACAACAGTGACAACACAAATACAAACTGTTTCTTGTTATGTTTTTTATTATCAATCTCTATCCTTTCTTTGTAACAGCCTTTTGTTTCCTGTGTGATTCAATTTGTAAAGGGCCTTTCCCAATCTTAGCTTTCTGGTTTTGGCTTTTTGCTTTTCTGCTTTCTCATCATTTTGCTTAGCATTTAATAAAAGGAAATTTAAAATACCCTCTCTGTGAGTTTGTTTGAATTTGTATTTTTATTATTACATATGTTAATGAATATCTTTAAAAGGAATGAATAACATTCATTTATAATGTTTTATTTGTTTATATAAGTAGAAATAGGACCTTGACAAACATGTCATATATTTGTTCACTTCTAGTTTAATCAATTTTTAGTAACAATTGGATTTTGACTTACTATAACAAATGAACATTTGGGGCTGTAAAAATCCCCAAAACAGGTACTACTGGAGTGGTTGGATTCATTGTCCAATCAAATTGAAATTTGGAATGTGCCAACATGAATCTTCTCTTGCTTTGAAGAACTTTCATACGTAACTGAGTGAGAAATATAGATAGAATTAGGTAAGTTTACAATAAGAATTTGTGTATAAAGTTGTTAAAGATAACAATATATATTCAATGAAAGCAACTCTTGGGGACTTATGTCAAATGAACCAAAAGCAAATTTGAAAACATTTTGTCTTAGTCAATAATGTAATATTTAAAAAAGATAAAACTTGTTCAGTTAAGGGATGAAATTAAAAATTATATATGGTAGATGGATCTTCTCAATCTCATTTATTTTTAGGAGCACTTACCTCCAAATTTAGTATGGAATTCAACCAAAAATTTAATAAATAATTTGTATAAACTTTCATTCTCACTTAATTGTTAAAGGTTAATCTTTATATTATGTAATATTGAAAATTTTTATATTTATTAAAGAAATAATAATATTATAGCACATAAATGAATATAATACTTGTATTATTTAATCAATTCAACTTAGATAATATTAAAGTCAACTTTAATAATGTTAGAACATTAATAATTAATAAAAATGAACTAAATCATTTATCTTAATATAAAATAAAATAATAATATTTTTTATTGCAAAAAATATTATTTAAAAATCTTACGTCAATTAAAAATAAAATAATATTGTAATATATAAATAAGTTTAATCTTGACCTATAAAATTAAGTTAAATATTTTATCATTTAACATATACAAACTATTTTTCTATTCATCATATATTTAAAAAATTCATTTTAAAATTTTGACAAGTGATTTTAAAAATATTACAGTGAATTATCAAAATAAAAAAAATTAAAAAGTTAATTAACTAAAAATAGTTTAGAATATAAACTATAAATTTATTGTTTTAAAATTTTTTATCAAAACCAAACAAATAAAATTAAAAGTTAATTAACAAAAAGTATTAAAGAAACTAAAATTATAGGACTCTAAACTTAAAAATATATATATATATATATATATATATATATATATAAAATAATAATACAATGAATAAATGTTCCCATTCATCAATTTCTTTAACGTATACACATGTCGGGCAGAGATGTATGCACATGGTTTCCAAGGGAAACTTAAAAAAAAAATTACAAAACACGTGTCAGAATAATGTTAAAAACACGTGGCATAATTTTACACGTGTCCAACACAACACTATCATGCATAATAACTTCCATAATAGCCATTGACGTTGGTAGTTGCTATCACAAGTATCATGCGTGTCCATCACAAATATATCGTCTCAAGAGGCTTTTGCTTTCAATTTCAGTTCAACTTGTTCTATGCATATATATTTTTTTATTATATGTATTATACGTATAATTTGATCTTTTCATAAAATTACTAAAAAATTAAACAAAAGTTAAATTTACTAAAAATGCTCAAAATATGGTGTAAAATTCGACGAGTCCAAAAATTACCCTGGATTTAGCTCCTCTGAAATAAAAGATTACATAATTTTAATGGTTAGGTACAAATTAATATTTGAAATAATAAAAAAAAGCATATGTACATGCGTAATAAATTACAATAGTACTTAAAAATTTCACTCAAAAACAACTGTGTGGATCTTCTATCTAATTAATAGTTACTTTTTTACATTGAGCTAGGTAATTTTAAACTGTGTATACTCTGAATGAAAATCCCAACGTATTATTATTATTTTTTTACAATAATGAAAGAAAACACTGCATAATGAAACATAAATTGAATAATTTAGAATCGCATTAAAATCAAACTTAACATGATTTTAATCAAATCGCATTTATATTTTTAATATAAAGTTGTAAAATTTATGGAAAATGAAATTTGTGAGATGATAATATATAAATATAATTTTTATTTTATTAAATTTATTAAATCAATTTAAGATAGAGTTAAATATATTATATTTTTAATATAATATTAAAGTAAATTCTAACCATATATATATAATTTTCCACCATTTTCTAGGAAAATTCCATTATCGAGAAAAGGGTCTTCATCATAAGAATCACACCAGACAGACTTGAGAGCGCATGACACGACATGATCGGTAGAGTAACAAACCAAACTAATAATTGATTGAAAACAAAAGCAGAACACGAAATGAAGGTCCAAACAATTCTATAAACAAGAAAGTGTCGATACTTTGAATCCAAACATTTTGAGATAATTAACATTTGGTAAGACAATGGATAACAGAGCATTTTGATTTTTATTTATAATGCAAAAATTTATCAGTAACAATCACAGTATGAATTGTAGTATTAGTATAAAAACTTGTTATATCCAGTTTTATGACAAGTAGAAAAAAAAAATCATATTTTTAAAAGAAAGAGTAAGAAAGAGAGAGGTGGTGTGATTATTGATACCACCTATGTGGGTGTCAAGAGGACCCTGATAGAAGGAAAGTAGAAGCATGCAGGTAAAGAAAGGCAAAGAAAGTGGTGGTTAGATGGATTTGATGGACATGCCTCAATCATGATGCTCTTCCACCACTCACCCACCTATCAACCCTATCATTCTGCTGCTTTGCTTTCCCTCTCTGTTTTAATGTTTCTCTCCCATCATCACTCACTCTGTATGCCCCCCCTTTTCCACATTCACTAACTTTTCTACCTTAAATTGCGCAGGCACCACCATTACAAAATTCTTCAATGTATTAAGCTGTGGAAGAAGAAGCTTTGCTTTGCTTTTGTGTAATCACCACTTCCATGACCACCCTCACTTTGCTTAGCTGTAATAACAAATGGAAATTCCTTCCAATTTTGAATAATCAACAACCATACAAAAAGTAACATATAGAATGGCAATCTTTTTCAGACCCAGTGGTGTCACAAAAATAATTATTCAAAATGTGTAGAAAGTTAACGAGTAAAACAAAATTCACAACTACACACAAATTAGTTCAAATAATAAAAGTAGGGACAAAAGATAACGACAGTATTTATATACTTATATTTTATTTTTTTAAATTCATGATCTGCATTTACAATTCTCAATTTAAGCAAATACGTGTTTGTGATATAGAGAGTTTTTTACTTATCTTTTGAAATTTTGTAGGTTAAACATAATTTGGAAAGAGAAGTACTTAAAATTATTAGTTAAATATTTTAAAAAATATTAGTTATCGGTCAAATAGGTGGATACTTCTTATTAATAAAAAAATTAAATTTTCATATAAAAGAATCATGTTATTTGGTTAATTTTGGTAGACTGAATTTCAAAATCTTTATCTGATTTTAAATTATAAACAAAAAGTAGACACATATTCTTTTTAATATTCACCACTTTTCCTTCTTTTTAATATTCACCACTTTTCCCTTAAAAAAGAGTTCACTTTTGTTGTTTAATACTTGAATTTATATTTGTAAAAGATGTGTTGTTTTTAAACTTATGAAACTTAAATTTATAAGCTTATCGGTGCACATAAAACAAATTTATCAACTAAACCACAAGTGGGAGATATATATTGGGAATTTTTATAAAAGAAATGTAGAGGAAATAGTTTTATTTTTTATTTTTATCATTTCCTATGCAAATATTTGACTAAAAAAATAAATTTTTTTATATAACTATTAAAAAATACATTTTTCTTAAACCTAATCACCTTAAGTTTTTTATTGATTTTAATTATATATATATATATATATATATATATATATATATATATAAACTAGTACAATGTAAAACATTTTTTACCTTGCCATATATAATAAGTTTATAAATTTTTATAATAATTATTGTCATTAAAAATATTAATTTGAAAAGTTGATAAAATTTGGGTTAATGTAAAATTTACATGTTCCACAAATGTGTCATCAAGTAGATAAAATTAGTTTGATAAATCAATGGAAGGACCAATTTGATTTGATTTTTTTTTAATTATAAAGATACGAAATATTAAAAACATAAAAAAAATCTATTTTATTCCATATATATATATATATATATATATATATATATATATATATATATATATATATATATATATATATATATCCCTGTTAAACTCATTTGACATTCTATTGCTGTATTTTTCAAAATTAAAAAAAAAAAGCCTAATGATTATATTTCCAGATGTAGGCATTCTAGACAAAATTGGATGACAAAAAAGTGATATCTATCCATCTCCAAATGTTGACGTTAACAAAAATTTGGATTATTTATAATAAAAAATAAATATGATAAAATAATAAAACAATAATAATAAAAAATTTTAAACATTGAAGTTCAGAGTTATATTAAAATAATAACGGTAAAATATTATATATATGATAATTTAAAATAATTGAAATATTATAATTGTAATAAAGAAAATTAGACTTCTTAAATCAATGTACATAAGTGTACGATTATTATTATTTTTCTAATATGAAAAAAATAATAATGACTCTTTTGAGTAACCAAATTATGATAATGAAACAGTGCATGATCATGGAGGATGACCACAAACTTTTCACTAACATCTCACAATTGCTGGATTGACAATAATGTGGAGGATCACAGTGTCCCATTTGATTAGACCAAGTACTTGAACAAAGGAAAATGTAACAAAAACACATTAAGCAGAATAGAGGGTGACCCATGTGACAAATGAATGATGCATGTGACATGCTGCATCAGCAAAGAGTTTGTGTTTTAAAGAGAAAACTATTTGAATACAAGGGTACCTAAAACATCCAAATTGGGTTTGCAGAGGAGGGACAATGAATGGGACAATGGACATAAAGCATTGTTATGCGTAAAAGAGCACATGCACTGTCAAAGCATCGTGTGCTTGCTCATGTCACTTGTCACCGTCTCAAATTTTAAGAACAAGTCATGCTTGTATTAGCTCCTTTTCATTATCACCAATGTAATCATTTCACAGATAATAAACCCTGTAATCATTTCACAGATAATAAACCCTCCAATGAACACGATAATTTCATATTTCAAACCCTTTTCAACCAGCAAAAAGAGTAAAAGTGTTGGTCAAGGAATTAGAGTTTCCATTACTTTTACAAAGTCGGGCCTATCATGTAGTTTTGATCATTAGGTTAGTCACCATGAGAGTGCAAGGAGATTTAACAACCAAAAGACTGTACAGCATTATTATGTATGTGGGATCAATGATATGAGTAAAAGAGGGAATGAAAAATTTCTATGGCACATGCTGATGGTGTGTATAGATAATTTAGCCATGACATGGGATATGAGCTGCAAAATGTTGAAATGCTCAACCCAGTTTCAATTTCACGAGAACAAATCAGGCCACTAATTTGAATAAACAAGTGAATGTTCGGACAACAAATCCTTCAATTGAAGGTTGCAGCTTTCCATCAGCAATTTTGAAGTGGATCCAATTTGTACAGCAGAGGCTCCTATATCTATGCACCATTCATGGCAGAGTCTGCAAGAAGTGTTTTACCATCTTCCATGATCTTGCCATTCACTTGAGTTCTCTGCCTCTGAGCAAATCAAAATATCCATGTTATGTCCAAATCAAAGACAAAGACATCACGTTAAATGAACAAAGCAAAGGACAAGTATATTCAAAATACCCAATCTGCAGGGTCTCCAGAATTCCCATTTAATAGCTTGTGATTCTCCTCTTTAGTCCTGTCATTTTTGTCTTTGATGCTCATCGGTAGCAAGGTTGCAGCTGCAATTGACCTGTCTGGTAATTCTGCAAAATAACTGAAAGTCAGAACAGCAAATAGCAGCTGTGTAAAAGACAATAGCTATTAATTATGATCGCCTGACAAATTTGTGCTAACCTGGCAATTTCTTGTCAATGAAAAATACCACCAAATTAACAGTGTACCTGTCAACAATAGACAAACATAAAACCTCAAAAGGGATATAGGCCACAGTTTCACGTTACATGGTGAAATATTCTCCTTACAGCAAAATATGCTCATTACCAGGCAACAACTACATCAACAGTGTAATGCTTGCGTGATGCTACTATCAAAAGACTCTGAACCACGGCAAGCAACCATGCAAACTGCTTTATCGACCTAGTGGTTCATCAATGTCAACAAATCAGAATTTAAATAGACATTAACAAAACATGCAACATGAAAGATTGAAAATAAAATGAATAATAAATGTGTCACCAACACTCTTTCTACCAATTTCTTGTTGATTAAAATTTATTGAAAATTACAGTTAGATTCCCTATACAAGGTGCGTGGCTAAAACATTTTGTAATTCCAAACAACAATAGGGGGTGTGTGTTAAAAAAATGTTAGCATTTCTCATAATAATTTGCCAAAAAAAAGTTACAGCAGTAAAATGTTGTGACATACTTAACTCTTCAACAAAAAACAAGATGAAAGACACATATAAGTCAATTTTACCTTCGAGTGCCATATTTCTGATAGGTGAGCACAAAAACAAGAGTAAAGATCATGTGCGATGAGAATATCAAATCACCACATCCATAGACCACACCACGCGGAACTGCACATAATAATTAAAATGAGTGTCAAAAGGATAACATAGAAATCAAATATAAACAGCTCCAATACAATAATGTATACTAACAATTAATCAAGAGCACTTCCAAGACACTATCTGGACGAGGTAATGTGGCAAGTTTAGACCCCTGCATGATACATTAAGTAGTCTAGAATTAGAAGAACCTATGAAAAACAAATGTGTAAAAGATCTTGCACATATATGCTATTTACACTGGTTAAGAGAAGTTATGCTTAATTAAGCACATGAGCACATGTGACATTTTACAAACATATTCTCAAACAATGATACCTCACGGCAGTGGTAGTTTGGACCAGGAAGTTGTGTGGAATAAAATGTGATTATGCGAAGAACTTGAGAAGCCTGTGGTACACAATACACCATGGGTAGATGAAGTGAGAAAATTGACACATTCATATATACAGAATAGGTACTACTCTATCTGAAACATTTAAATAGTCAAAAAATGTATACTGTACTAGCCATATAAGAGGGAGTAAAGCAAAGCATGATTTTATGTGGCATTAAAGCCTGCTTTTATACTGTCGACTCATCCTAATTCATCAATCTATCACTCTAAGAACTCATTCATTTAATTAGGACTCCTAAAAGATTAAACAATACTTTAATAAATATGAGATGTGTGATCAGCACTTACAACTAAGAATGCTAAAACCCTGCACCATATTACAACTGTGTAGATCTTTCTGCTCTTGAATATGAAAGGATGGAATGTCCACTGCAAAATCACATATCAAAGAATATATCTGAAACTTTAGACAAAAAGGAAATAAAATAAAATGATACTAGTCGAAACGAGAAGTTCACAAAGATAAGTCATATTAGCTAAAAAGGAAAATAAGAATTGAAATAGGGAAATGTTATTCTATATATGTCAAATCGTTCAGTAGCAAAAAATATCAAGCAAATATTAACATAAATAAAGACATTAGAATCATGAGTAAAATAATCCTTCACCGAAATCTGTCCTAAATCTCTTGAGAAGAAACTTCAAACCACAAAATAAGAAAAGATATTTGCTTTTATTTTATTTGTGATTCCTTTTATTTCCCAGCAAATCATTCTCAACAACAGACAGTACAAACACCTCATGTGTAACTTTTCAAGCTTCTCAAAGCCACAATGGTAAACAATAATATATATATATATATGAGGCTCAACAGTTTAGTATTCTGACTTCAAGGAAACACCAGGGGGTGGCAGTATAGCACATATTCATGATCAAGGCATATTTACCTTGAGAATTATCATATTATCAAATAAAGACCCATAAAGTTCTCAGTAAAATATAGAACTATCCTTAACTCTTAATGAATTATGATGATGCCATAGGTAGGTAATATAACCTATCACAAGAGCCACCTACCAGATATTAAAATGGTGGGCGTAAAAATTTCAATCATGACACAACAGAGTCATACAGTTAATATATGAAAACTGAATCAAAGAGAGGGAAAGGGGATTCTTACCAAGAAAAAGGATAAAAAGATAATGGAAAACAATGTTTCACTTATGTAAGCTTTGTCTTGCCCAAGCTCCTGTAGCAGTACCAAGTTAAAAATTACAAGGGCATTCCTACTATTCTCTGTACCGGATTCTCCAAGTAAGAGAGAGAAAAAACGATATGACAATTACAAACCGGAAGAAGGAAGAATCCAACATCTTGTAGAGTAGGGGCAGGCCTATGTAAATAATGAACTCCTCGGGCAGCCAAACCATGTATATACTGTAGAGAAACAGTCAAAATTCAGACATCAAACATTCAAAATAGATGTCAAGAAACCAAGGAAATCAAAGTAATAAACTGCTACACTTTATGCATACATAACATAGACAAGAATAGAAACACACAAACATATACTTTACAAAAATTGGTAATTTTTTTTTCTTTCTCATAAAACATTGCTCCTCAGTGCATATGTGGATAACTACCAGAATCGTTTCTGGTGCCTAACATCACATAAAAACATTGAAAAAAATGGAAAAAACTGTTTATTACTTTCGCTTTCAACGTAAAATTGGAATCTATTATGGAAGAGTTGATTTTAATACAAACACGCACTCGATATATCTACCTCAACAACCACTGCAAACTAGTAAATGTTTCCAATGATGGAAATGAAACATTTTACCATCTTCCCAGAACCCAGAGTGTCACAGATAACTAAGGGTAAGTAAATTTGTTCTTGAGATGGAACAAATAACTCATCATATATAGCAAAATCATCAGAGTCACAGAATATGACAAAAGATGCTTCAATCAATTACAAGTTCCCTCATTAAAACACTGAGCCATCAATTCTGACAATTTGTTATCGTTGGCAAAATTAGCCTCAGTGATTAAACCATGTGATAGTATTATATACCTCATTCGTTCATTCCTAACCAGAAACAAATTAAATAAACAAAAGGAAGCCAATTGTACCACTAACCATGACGACAGACAACATGAACAAGAAAAACTGAACTCCAATCGAACAAACATAAAACACTTACAAAAATTATTTTCTATCCTCTTCAAAGGAAACAAAAGGAATCTTCTACACAAAAGGGAAACCACAAGTTGAGCAACCACACTCAATCCCTGCTTAAGGTTGATCAAAATAGAAAAAACCTGAAAAACAAGACCAGCGAGAAGGTACTTCCAATTCTCAGCAAGGAGGTTGATCTCTGTAGTTGTCTCTGCACAAATTCTCTTCCATAGCTACACAAACATACACCAAATACCAAACAAACATTAACACAAATAAGGAAAAAAACAATACCGAGAGGGGAGAAGAAATAAGCAACCTTTGAAGCCTCGCGACCAATGTAAAACGACATGTTATTGTCCTTGATGTTGTCGTTGATGGGTTATGCGCGCAAGGAGCACTTCCATATTACTTCATAACCACGCTGATGATACAGTCAACATTGATTGGCCAATATGAGCGAAATCCACATAGAATTAATCCCCTTTTAAACTTTCCCACTACGCAAAACGAAGCTTTGGCCAAAACAAAAGACACCCAGAAAGAGAGACGCTAGTGGGTATTCCAATCCGAATCGGGGAGGGAGAAAGATCGGAGTTTTGGGGTTGATCACAAACAGATTCGTACCCCAGATAAGAAGAAATGATCAGAAGATGAAGAAAAAAAAAAGACTTTGTTCGTAGAATCAATAGCAAAATGGAAACGGAGGCGCAATGGTCAAAAGGGTTTTTTCCTTTCTCTCTCTGATTCTTCTTCTCTTTCTCGCAGTGTTTTTCTGACTGCTATGCACGGGAGATGAACACGGCGAGACAGTTGAGAAGAGAGTAGAAAATTATGAAGAGTGCCCCTATTTTTTATATTTCCAATCCACACTATTTTTAATTTTATATATTTTCTTTATTTACACACAATTCTAATAAAAAAATAATATAATTATCTTAAAATTATTTAAAACATATATGTGAAGTAGTCGTTACATTACCTTACCCTAGAATCACAAATGATATAAGTTTATTAGTTTTTCAAAATAATAATTTTTAAAATCATTTAAAATGAATTTTAATTAAATAATGAATAATACAAAAATATTTACATTGATACAGAGTTATATTTCCATGACACCAATTGTTTCTCTTTCTGTTGTTGAAGAGGTTGTTACCAGGAAAATGAGTGAATGAGGCCAAAACAAACCACAGAACAAATAGAATCTTCTAGCTTTTTGAAATAATGAATTAAAATAAAATCGTCTTAATTATTTATTATTTGAAAATAATTTAGAATTTAGAAATAGCGACACGATTATGATATGATTCGGTGAGATTTGATTTGACCTGGCTGGAGACCACAAGATCCAATAGGGCTCTCTTCAGTCCCGCCTTGGGGCTGCAACTTCTTGTTTTCCTGTTCAACCAAAATTTAAATAACTCATCCTCTTACTTTATCAAATATTAGATATTATATAAATATTTTACAAGTTTAAATAACTATATATATGCATCTTGATTTTAACTAAAAGTGAAAAACCATAGAACTTAAAAAAATGAACTTTCACATAGTTAATGCCACAATCAACTTAAGGGTTTTCTCACAATGGCCTTGTTCACAATTGTTGTCATGTGCGTCTGTTAGCATAGTGGAGAGGAGAGAAAGTCGTAGTTCATGCCTAGAGAAAAAGTCAATAATGTATTTCGATGTATAACGTAGTTTTCATTGAGAAATATGATTAATATAATCTTTATTAAGATATTAACTACTTGTTATTGGATGATGATGAATTATATTTAAATTTTGAAGATAGATATATCAATCATGAAATAGTTAGGTGTATAAATTAGTTTTAACTGTTAATAATTATAGTTAGTTTATAATTTAATTGCTTTGTTATAACATATATTTAAAATATTTTGGAAATAATATTTATTTAATTTAAACTTAGATAAATATTAAATAATGAGATATGAATGTTTTACTTAAGAGTTCAAAAAAATTAAAAATTAAAAATTATTTTAAGAAATATTATAATCTATTTATTTTATTAATTTTTTTCATGAGAGCTTTACAACATCAGAAAAGTTCAAAATATTTATAATATGTTTATAGATTAACTAATTTTCAGTGATTAAATTTACCATGATTATTTTTTTTCATGTCTGAATTGGAATTAGAATCACAACCTTATTAATTTTTTCTTTTTTTTTTCATAATATATATATATATATATATATATATATATATATATATATATATATATTTTACCGTGATCTAGAGTTTTCTACTTTGGAGGTTTATTTTTTACTTTTTTTACACATGAGATATGATGAAACCTCTCATGTGTCCTCTTCTCCATCACCTCTAAATGTTTATAGGAATTTTAATTTTTTATATAGATTCTGTAATTGTATAGATACAAATCATATATAAAATTTATACTTTTTATATTAGTTATAATTTAATCATCATGACAGTAAATAATATATTTATTGTCAAATTTTAATTTTAACTTAAGTTAGCATCTATTTTCTTCTAACAATTAGGTCACTTGTAATATTAAAAAAATGTTTAGAAAACCGGATATTGCTATAATAGTTTTAAGACAACTTCTAATTTAAGACAACTTCTAAATGATATAAATGATCATTCCAACTAAAATTGTACATCAATATATAATAAAAAAATTCAATACAAAATTTCTTAACATGCTTTTAAATATATCATTCATTAAACTTTGAAAAGTAGTTAGTGCATGAGTAAGTCTAAAAGACATTACAAACCATTCATAGTGTCTATGATGTGTTTTAAAGACTATTTTATATTTATCTCCAGGCTTTAACAAAATTTGATGGTAACAAGATTTTAAATTCAATTTAAAAAAAATCGTGGCTCTATATAACTCATCAATCAATTCATCAATTGTAGGAATAGGAAAAGTATCCTTGATTATAATTATATTCAAGACTCTATAATATGTACAAACTCATCACGTGTCATCCTTTTTTTAAACCAATATGATTGAAGAGGAAAAAAAAACTTTTATTGTGTTGGATGATACCTTATTGTAACATATCGTGCACTAATATTTCGATTTCTTCTTTTTGGCTATGAGGATAGCGATAAGCTTTTACTTTGATAGGACTTTACCCTTCAACCAATGGAATAGCGTGATCATGAGTTCTCTGCGGTGGCAAAGAGGTAAGTGTATTAAAATTTGAGCTAAAAACATTAAGTAACAATGCTAACTCAGGTTTCATGTTATCCAACAATGGCATTGAGGAGAATTAAGTTCCACCACTTACATCCTAAAGATGTTTGTTATGGAATTAGTATGAATCATTCATCTAATATAATAAAGATGTGTCCGTAAAGGAATTTGACTAACATCACCATACAAAGTAATAAATCGTCCTTGATATAGAAACTTTAAATACAAGGAATCAAAATTTGCTATGTAAGGACCAATAGTCTTCAACTAAAATTAAATCAACACCAGATATGGGAAACACATAAATTGACAGTGTGAAAGTACTTCTTTATATGTGAATAAGTAAATTTTTAATCATACCCTATATAGCCATATAATTCCATTTACTCACCATAACCTAAAATGAAGGAGCATATTCAACATCTAACTTTAAAAACTTTGTTATTCGTGGTTGGATAAAGTTTTTCGATCTCCCTCCATCCAATAACATTCTAATAGGTAAATTGTTAACTAGTGTCTGTCTTAAAACAGATTGGGACATTTATGATTAAAAATGAACTTGTCATCACAAAAGTAGCACAACCTTTCTTAGCCAAAGATATCTTATTTATAGGAATAGGTCTAAGAGGCTTAGTAAGAGGTGTATGCAATAATGGAAGTAAGTAAACGTTAGATGAATTTTGCTTTACCAAAACAACATTACTACTAAAAGCAATAGGAGAATACTTCTTAGTATAATTTGAACTTCTTAAGTACTCCACTGGTGTATATTTCTCCTTATATAATTTGGCTAGTGCCACTGCTCGTAATAATCAGTGGACATTGCATAATCACATCTCTACGAATATCTTTGTTCAAGCCATTTATAAAACATTTTAATAAAGCCTCGACAAAAAGTTCAGAGGATCTATTAGCTATTAGGAAATACAAATGTGAGTCTAATCTCACATTGTGTAAGAATGAGAAAGTTGAGCAATATATAATGAAGTATGATCCATAACCCAATGTCTTAAGGTTTTGGATTGAAAGTGATGTCAATCTTTATGTGGGTTGGGTTCATGCCTCATTGGTGTGTTTCTCTCTTATGAATTCCCCATCAAAAGACCAAACAAGTGGTATCAGAGTCAAAGGTTGATTGATAGTCTTCTTGACAAAGTAGGTTAGAGTGAACGACAGTACATGAAATGACCACTAGTGAGCTCGAGGAGTATATAACATGGAGGATTCACACTTGAGGGAGAGATTGTTAGGAAATACAAGTGTGAGTCTAAGTCTCACATTGTGTAAGAATGTGAAAGTTGAGCAACATATAAAGAAGTATGACACATAACCTAATGCCTTAAGGTTTTAGGTTGAGAGTGATGTTAATCCTTATGTGGGTTGGACTCATGTCTTATTGATGTGTTTCTCTCCTGTGAATCCTCCTCGAAAGACCCAACATTTGCCAATGCCATAAATCAGAGATAATACTCTAAAATACTTCTTGATTGTTGCAGTTTAAACAACTCTTGTGTTGGGCAATCAAATAAAGACAACCCAAAATGAATAGCTACAATAACCACTTTCTTCACATCTAGCGTTTTGTGGTAGTTAAAATCTTTTTAGCTTTAAAAATACATTCAAGCACCGATGTGGTTCCATCAAAATGTGTGAAACCCTAGTGAAATATCCTTCATATGGAACATAGAATCCCTGTTTGAGTTCGTAACACCAAAGGATTGAAAATGATTGTGAACCAACAAATCATAGTTTTCTACATCTGGTCCAAATAGTTAGTAATGGTTGTCTATAACTGAGTTATAACTGTTGTTAGGTAATATCACAGTCATGTTGTGCTTGATTGCATAGTTCCAACAGGTTCATCAATCTCCTAAGTTCTTTACCTTAATGCGTAACTTGATTTTACAACTCCTTCATACGTGTCATGTTGTGCTTGATTGCGTAGTTCCAACAAGTTCCTCAGTCTCCTAAGTTCTTCATCTTAATACATAACTTGATTTTACAACTCCTTCATACGTGTATTCTCAACCATTAGACGTCAATGAAAGCACCAATGAAACAAAGTATAATTTGTTTTATATTATTTCTCAAGTAAAACTCAATGTTCTTTCAATAATCACAAGGTCTACCATTAATTTTGTATGTTATAGTATAAACAACTAAAACTGTAACAATTGTTCTCCAACATGGAAGAAAAGAGAAGGTAATCTCCATATCATAATCACATCCCTCCCATCACACCTGAGCATAAGCGCATTTAAAGGATTAGAGAAGAAGAAATATGCATGATAGGAAGAGAGCACAAAGAGAAAATTAGGGAGAGAGCATAAAGAGAAAATAAGATAAGCATGTTCATACCAACATGTCCCCTTTATTCAAAGTCATGTAAATAAATATTATTCTTCCTAATTTGTTTTATTTTCCTCAATTATAGAGGGTATTGATCTTCTGCCATGTGTGTTTTTGTTATAACAAATTCTAATTTCACGTTTCTATTTGTCATCTCATTACCTTTATGTATTATAATTTAAATTAATTTTAATTTTTTTATATCAATTTTATAATTGTATAGATATAAAATGATATATAAAATTTACACTTTTTATATTAGTTATAATTTAATCTAGTAAATATCATGATATAGAAAATTAACATCTAATTTTTTTTAGCAATTAAGTCACCTTCTCATCACACATCTATTTGTTCTACCAACACATCCTTTAACTCCACCACATACTTTAACACTAGCTTTGCAAACACCAAATGATATTTCACAATTTCAATTAAAACCAAAACAACAAACAACAAAACATGATGAGAAAAAGGCACGGAGAATGATGATGTCAAAATACATAGAAAAACACAAATAATAAAAAAAGCCAATAATGAGGTGCCACAAGAAAAAATTTAAGATGAGAAAAAATATGAACATTAAAGACTATTGCGGCTTGTACAAGAGAAGCAAGAAACAAAAAGTTAAGCATGAAAAGAATTGAGATTCACTTAATCTATAAAATGCTTATTATGTCAATTTTTTAATTGTAAACAATATTTTTATAATTATGAAATAGTTGTTGCACACTTGCTATAATGGGATTATTATTATTATTATTATTATTATTATTATTATTATTATTATTATTATTATTATTATTATTATTATTATAGCAATTCCCCGATAAATTTAATAATTTTTATATTAATGGGGAATTATAACTTTTTTATTTTTGGATAAATTTTTATTTTTGGATAAAACATTTACACTATAATTAATATATATTGACTTCATATTATATAATAATAATAATAATAATAATAATAATAATAATAATAATAATAATAATAATAATAATAATAATAATAATAGACTAAGGTTTAGATTTTTGCAAAAAGAAATTCAAAGGCAGAAAAAAAATTGATATTCCATTTCAATTCCTTGCACAACTAAGATGAAATGAGGTTATTTTAGAAAAACAACCTATAAGTCAAACAATCCATTAAGATAATATAGAGTTAAAAATTAAGGTATTTGTGATACTTAGTAGTATGAATCAAAGTATAAATTACTTTAAAATAGGTGTAAATTTTAACATCACATACCAAACTATCTTTGTGTGGGTAGCTTAAATCATGATTATGAAATTTAGGAATATACAGGCGTAAGGTGGGATATAATTTGATCAAACCCATAACTCAACTTATATCAAAAGCAAAGAAATATGCCAACTTATTGAAAAGTAATTGCTAAATAATCATTATAGCTTTGAATAAATCAATAAAATTATTTTTGTTCAAGGCATTTTTGGCGATTTCTTTGTTATACATTTTGTCATTTTTAACCATTAAATATGATACATTGTTAATTTTTTTATTGAATTATAGATTAATTTAGAGAAAAAATATTTAATTATTATATTGACTAAGATAGAATACATTTTAATTAAATTAATTTTTAAATTGGTTTGTAACATTAGTTACAAGGTTTTAACTATTTATTAAAAATTATACTCTATTAAAATTTAATTTTCAATCACTAAAATTAGAGACTAATTTAAATTCAAATCATAAACTAATTTAATTAAAATAGTTTATAATTTATTCACTATAATTATTAAATATAATTTCTTTAAATTAGTTAATGTTTAATAATTTTTTAATAATTATTATAAGACAGAGGTGAATTTTTTAAGGGTTTGAATAGTAAAAAAAAAAGCTAAACAAGAACGTAATTTATGATTTTTTTTATTACAATGCTTTTTTTTATTTTATAAAAATATACAAGTGTTTAAATAAATTCATCGTAAATAATTTTTTAAAAAGTTATCTTTACTATCTGAAATTTAGTTTAGTATAGTTTCTAACAATTCGAATTTACAATTTTAACCATCACATAATATCACTTCTTTTATTATTATTAGCATTTTAGACCACAAATCAAGTTTGGTAATTTAGACTACAAATTATTTATTTTATCAACCTAACTAATAGATAGTCTTAAAATTATAAATTATATATTTTTACGTATTAAAGATAAATTTATATATTTAAAAAAATTGGAATCAAGACTAAGATGAAGTGAAATCTAGAAAAGAAAAAAAATACACTGTCTTCTTAACTAATTAAATATTTTTTATATGATTTTGAGACATTTATTATATTTCTATATGATTTTTATATATAATAAAGTGTATCGGATGGCAATGTAAATTATTTGAAATTATTAGAGCTTGAACAATTTACTTAAAATGTAAATAATTATTTTAATAGTCATATAAAATGTAATTTTTAATTATCGGAAAATATAATAAAAATTTATGCATAGTTATAATAATCAATATTCTCTCCGAAATTAATTAAAATAATAGTTTTTCTAAAATATAAAAAAGTTTTTAATTTATTCATATCATAAAAATGAATTAATTGAAATTCTATCTTATAAAATTATTTTTATACTGTGTTTCTGGTTTATTTTCGTTTGAAAAGATTGAGAAGATAGAATTATAAAATTATAATAAAATGACACGTGGCAAAAGATGGAAAAGGAATCCAAAGAATCTGCAAACCCAATGAATAAGCGTGGGAACAGAAGAGCATGTCTGTCAGTGGACCATTTCAAACATAATACAAAACTTATAATTTTATAAAAATTAATTTCACATGTATTTATTTTTATCTAAAATTATAAAATTATTTTTTTAATATGATTAAATATTAATGACATATAAGTGACCGTTATTCTTATATTATTAATACTTATGTCCCTAATAAACTTATATATGTTATTTTAACGGACACACTACCAATTCGGTTTCACGTGATATTGATTAGAATGGTTTGGTTTTAAAAAATTATATTACTTTTATAAAAACAAAAAAATATGAAAAAAAGAAAGATTTTAAGCCAAAAATAAATTTAAAAAAGTTAAAAGATACAATCCCTTTCATCCCAGGAAGTTTCGTAACTTATCATTTCCAACCTTACAAAAAGTGTAGGAGGCCAAGATATGAGTAACAAATTGTATTACAAAAATAATTATAAAATGGGTGAATTGTAAAAACATATTTAAGAGAAATATTTAAATAACTTTGTCCCACCTCTGATATGAGTTTGTTCAATGGCATGTATTGCCACCAATACTTACACAAATAAAGCATGTTTCACTCCGAAAAAAACCATCAAGTCACCTTACTAACACGAACTAAACCCCATTCATTTTATTATACTAATAATTAGTTTTTTAAATCTGAATAATTATTATTATTTTTAAATCTGAAATCATAACGCAAATTATATATGCGAATTCATATATATTATATTAGGATTTTATTTATATCCTATTATATTATAATGACCTATTGTGGGATTTTTTTAGTTTCTATTATATGGTCAGTTATAGTTTTCTTCAGTTGATTAGTACTTATATCTTTAAATTCAGTCATTTTTTTACTCTAGTTAACTAATGATTAATATTTTATTATTTTATGGTCAATTATTTGTTTGGTTGTATTATATATATATATATATATATATATATATATATATATATTATTTATATTGTGTTTCACACATAAATTTTAGAAATATATATATATATATATATATATATGTATGTATATATTTTTTTTCTTTTTCTATCTTTTTTTTAAATTTCTTTTTTTCAAGATGGTATGAAAACTCATGTTGAAGAACTTTGTTGTTTGTTGTGTAATTATATACATATTTTTTTTCTTAATGATATAAGAGACTACAACAAAAACATCAAATAGTGACCGAATTTTTGGTCACTAAATGATCAAAATCGGTTACTAACTAAAATAGTGACTGAAATAAGTAACCAACCCAAATCGGTCACTATATCGATCACTAACAAAAACATTAAAAAATTAACAAAAACATTAAAAAATTTAACAAAAACATCAAATAGTGACTGAATTTTTGGTCACTAAATGATCAAAATCGGTACTAACTAAAATAGTGACTGAAATAGTAACCAACCCAAATCGTCACTATATCGATCACTAACAAAAACATTAAAAAATTAACAAAAACATTAAAAAATTAAAAATATTTTTTTATAACTCTCTAATCTCCCTTTTATAATAAAAGAATTGTTACTGCAGGATTCGAACACGTACCTTAGAGTTAAAGAAAGATACTACAACCACTTAACTACTAGGAATTTTCTATAATAATTTATAAATAAATTATATTTATATACAAATAAAAATATATATCCGTGTAAATATATAAATACAAATATATATATATATATATATATATATATATATGTTGGATGTGAGAGCGCGCTCGAGGGTGAAAGTGTGTCGAGTAGATTTTTAAAATTTGATGTCAAATTTGTGAGCTGATCTCTTTATATGAGTTTATAATTTAATGACACAATATAATCTTTATAATTTATTTATATAATGATATAAAATAATTTTTTTCTTTATTTATTTTTATTTTATTTTAATTTATTCTTCTTATATTTTTTTCTTCTATTATTTAATTAAAATTCTTATATTAAAATAATTTTTTCAATATTAAAAATAATTAAATATTTATTTTTAAAATTATTTAATTTAGCAAATTATTATAAATTAATCTAATTATGATTATTAATAGAACAATTTTTTCCTAACATATATTATTATAAATTAATCAAAATCATATTTTAATAATTATCTTTTCTTGACATAGATTAATTCATAATAATTTGTTAAATTAAATAATTTTAAAAATAAATATTTAATTATTTTTAATAATGAAAAATTATTTTAATATAAGAATTTTAATTAAATAATAGAAGAAGAAAATGATAAAAAGAATAAATTAAAATAAAATAAAAATAAATAAAGAAAACAATTATTTTATATCATTATATAAATAAATTATAAAGATTATATTCTATCATTAAATTACAAATCCATATAAAGAGACTCGCTCACAAATTTGACATCAAATTTTGAAAACTCACTCGACACACACTTTCAACCTCTAGCGTGATCCTCACATCGAACATATAAATATATTAAAATATATAAATATATCCGTATTTATATTTTTTATATTTATATATTTACACGGATATATATTTATTTGTATATAAATATAATTTATTTGTAAATTTTTATTAAAAAATTCTAACAGTTTAGTGGTTGGAGTATTAATATCTAACTCTAAGGTACTAGTTTTGAATCTTGTTAGTAATAATTTTCTTAATCCGATTAAAAAAAATTGTTAATAAGAGAAATTATATATTTTTGTGGAAATTATAGCAATTAAATTGTTGTTATGGACTAAAACCCAAAAAGTAAAAAATAAAAAATATAATTAAATAAAAGAAAAACTATATACTTTTGTATTTTTATTTTCAAATATTAGTTTTTTTATGAAATTATTTTTAATAAAATAATTAAAGTGATATATATATATAATTTTTTTTATTTTAATTTATTAATATTATCAAATTTTAGCTTCATGATTAAAAAATACCAATAATTTAAATTTTATTAATTCAATAATTTTATATAATTATTATTATAAATTTAATTCTCCAATAACTAATAATATTAACACATTTATTAAATTAAAATTATTTATTTTAATTAATTATTTTGATTTTTTTAACAATTTTTTTTAAATAAAAACGATAAAACTTAAAATTAATTTCTAACTAAATCTTCACATATTTATGGTTAATAGTATATTATATTATTATATTTAATTAAATTTAAAAATATGTTCACTTAATCTTTACACTTTTATAAAAATACTAATATAAACTTAAAATATTTATCCAATTACTAAATTATTTAAAATATTAATATCAATTTAAAATATCAATTTAATAATTAAAATAATTTTAATTTTTTTATAAATACATTGAAATACATTTTTATTAACATAAAAGTAATATATATATATATATATATATATATATATATATATCAAAAAGAGACTAAATTAATAATTAATTTAATCATTTATTATATATATAAAAGAGATTAAATTAATAATTATTTTAATGATTGAATCGGTGATTAATTTAATAATTAATTTTAATTATTTTATTTTCATACTAAATTAAAAAATAAAATAAAATAATTATATTATTAAATTATTTAATAAGTTAATAAATTATTTTTTAAATTTTTTATAATGTTATTAAAATTTTTATCAATTATTTTAAATTATTAAGTAGATTTATATTTAATATATTATTAAAATATTTTTAAAAATTATTTATATAAATAAAAAATGTCATTAATTTATATATTATTTGTTGAGTGATCTGAAATTTTAGTCACTAAATCAGATCACTATATATAAAAAGAGAAATCGATCACCGATTCGATTACTTATTAGTAAGCTGAATTTTTCGATCACTAATTTTGATCACTATTAACCATTTTTCTAGTAGTGACCGAATCAGTGACTGATTTTGTGACCGAATCAGTGACCAATTTCCGTGACTGAAATTTTAGTCACTAAATCAGTCACTAAATATAAAACGAAAATCAGTCACTGATTCAGTTACTATCAGTGACTGAATTTTTCGGTTACTAATTTTGGTCACTATTAATCATTTTTCTAGTAGTGCGAAACATTATTAAGATAAAGTTTTTTTTCACTCTAGCGCCACTACCAACTGTGTTTTTCTTATTTTTGATGAAAACAATTATCATTCATGAAGTCGATCCATTATTACAACAAGTGTCAAGAACAAGTTAAATTTTATTAATGGTATTGCAAAAGAACCTAACAAAGACTACTCTTCTTACTAGTCTTAGAAACGCTACAATAATATGGTGGTCTCTTGGATTATTCATTCTATCTTTAAACCCATATAGAAGAGCATTTTGTGGATAATCAAAACAAAAGATATTTGGAATGACCTCAAGTCAATATATTTTCAAGACAACCTCTTAAGAATTGTCAATTTGCATACTAAAGTCTCATTGCTTAAGAAATGCAACTCCACTGTTATAGAGTTTTTCACCAAACTTTGTATCATTTGGGATGAAATCGACTGTTTCTAACCTGATCCGATTTGTACCTTTGCTACTAGATGCTCTTGTACTACCCTTACTATTGTTTGTTAGAGGAAGGATGAGGATTGAATCATGCAAATTCTTAGAGGATTAAACGACCAATATGACTATTATTAAAGTCTTATGTCCTTTTAATGGAACCTATTCCTCTCATTAACAAATATTTTCTTATATGATTTAATAAGAGACACAAATTTAAGGGAATGTTTTCATCATTGAATTAGGACCCAATATAAATGCTAGTATAAGATTAGCCAGTTCTTGCTCTTATTATGGTAAACAAGGGCACATTGAGAGCGTATGTCATCACAAACATGATTTTCCACAAAACTATAACAACAAAGGTAACAAAAATCGTAAGAAGACTTGTATACATTATGGGAAGCTTGGTTATACCTTTAACGTATGTTATGGGAAGCATGGATTTTTCCTTGGCCATAAATTGTACAACGGTAAGAATAATATTAACTGTGTTGAGGTTACAAATGAAGTTGACCATAATTCTTATTTAAGAAATCAAGACTTTCATCTTTCACTCCAACAATATTGAGCTCTTATGTCCTTCATTTCACAATACAACTTGAATAATCTTATGAGAAAAATAGATTCTTACTTTTTAAAGTCACCAAAAGTGAAAGATAACGCAATTACTAACATAAATTATTCAAATTTCTAAAATTTAACCTCTTGGATTATTCATTCAGTGCAACCAACCATGTTACTTCTTTTCTCTCTAATAACTTTCTTTCTCACAAATCTATCTACCCCATTAATGTTAGTCTTCCGAATGATGGAAAGGTTTGTGTCACCCATACTAGTATTATTAAGATCAACAAAGATCTTCTTCTTGAAAATGTTTTTTTTTTCATCCTATCTTTTTTTTTATAATTTGATCTCTATTTCTAAACTAACATCTATGTTAAAATATGATGTTTTTTCTGATAAGTGTTGCATTATCCAAGACAAGAAAAATCAAAGGAAATATTAGTTTAGTTAACATTAAGGCAAGTTTATACACTTTTAACACCTTTACCGACCGATCTCATTTCATTCATTCTTCTACTATTGATAATAAAGTTTTTTGACATGCTCGCTTATGACATTTGTCCAATGATCGTTTACTCATCATGCAAAAACAATATTCATAGACAGTGACAGATCTTCTTGGGAGCTGAAGGGGCCATGACCCCCCCCCCAAAGTTTTTTAACTTCCATATAATTTATAATTTTAGCTCCCCTAAAGTTAATGAATATTTAATATATTTACTTGTATATTTACAATTTTATCCTCTCAGCCCCTCCTTATTTTTGTAACTCTCATATAATTTATAATTTTGTTCCCCTTAAACTTAATGATCACTTTATATATTTAAGTATATATGTACAATTTTATTTTTTCACCCTTTCACCTTCTTTCTTCCTTTTATATTTTTATTATTTATTAATATATTATTTGGCCCCCCAAGATTAATGTTTAAGATCCGCCACTGTTCATACATACATTTGAACAAGAATCAATCTTGTAATGTTTGTCACTTATCTAAACAAGAATGTCTACCTCTTAATCTCATTGACTCACATAACGCAACACATTTCATACTTTTACATATTGACATTTAAGGACCATGTCCTAATGTATGTTTGCATGGTCACATAATTTTTTTTTTACTATTGTTGATGACTGCTCTTAGTATATTTAGGTTTATCTTATGCAAAATAAAGGTGAAATTATAACCCATTTAGTAAACTTCATCACCTTTGTAGAAAATCAATTTGAAAAATATGCCAAGATTATTAGATCAGACAATGACCCAAAATTTCTCATGAAAAATTATTTTGATTCTAAAGTAATTGTTCATAAAACCAGCTATGTTGAAACACTCCAACAAAATGATATTGTTGAAAGAAAACATCAACATATTTAAATGTCTCCCATGTCATGCTTTTTCATTTCAAACTTTCTATAAATTTATGGTGTTTTACATTTAGACATGTTTTTTTTATCAACTCCATTTTGACTCCTTATTGGAACAACAACTTTCCTTATGAACGACTTTATGCTAAGGTTCCCAATTTAAAAAATCTTCATGTTTTCTTGTTGTTTTTCTTATGTCAGCATTTTAACTCTCCATAAAAGAGAGTTGGATAATCGATCTAATTGAAGTATTTTCCTTAGATTATATCCTAACACAAAAAGCTATATTATGTATAATCTCAAAATCAACAATATTGAAATTTCCCGTAATATAATGTTTTATAAGGATTACTTTTCTTTTAATAAATAAAATGGTAATGAAACTATCACTCAACCTATTAAGCCCATTTTCATGATGATCGTACCAATCATAATACCATTATTGGTACTAATGACGGTACACGATCTTCTAGTGATATCTCTAGCATTAGTAATGGTGCTCAACCTTATGGCTATATATTCGGTACTATTACTAATATTCAGTCTTCTAGTGATGTCTCTAATGCTCAACCTTTTGATAATATCTTTAGAACCACTGATGGTGCTTGATCTTTAAGCGATGTCTCTAGAACCTTTGATGAAGCTTGGTTTGTTGACGATGCTCAATCTCCCACCATTAGAAGGACAAATAAAGTTAGGCGGTTATTGAGCTATCTTAGAGACTATCATGTTTCCAATAAAAGTTCTAACGCAGGTATTCTTTATCCCATCGCAAATTATATATATAATGAGAACTTATTTTCATTTAAAAGTTTGATATGAATATTAATGTCAACATCAAGCTAACTTCCTACAAAAAGGCATGTCAGAGGGAGCAGTGGTAAAAGTCATCGTGGATGAGGCATGTTAAAGTGAACCGTGGTAAAAGTCATGGTGGATGAAGTTTGATCTCTTGAAATAGATTGGACGTGGACTATAACCGAGTTGCTCCAAACAAATCGGTTGCAAGTGGGTATATAAAATAAAAATATAATTAATAACTCCATCAATACATGTAAAACAAGACTTATAGTGTGTATACCTCAAATCTTGCCCGGCCTAACAATAAATATCAGAAGACCTTCTTTTCGAAGATGGACGAAGCCTAAGAAGCCATTAGGAGAGACTATTAGGCCCCATACTAGGATAGGAGAGTTTTTTGGTCCAAAAATAAGGATTTTCGCCTTTTAAAGTCGAGACCGCCGTCTCGGATTCGAGACCGCCGTCTCGTTTGTCGAGACCGCCGTCTCGACGTTCCTGCAAGGCGAGACCGCCATCTCGACTGGCGAGACCGCCGTTTTGACCTTGTCAGACGAGACGACCCGTCTCGACCTGACAGGTGCGAATCCCTATAAATAGGACCTCCATTCCCCTCATTTCACACACCTTTCTCATTCTCTCTCTAGTCACATCACTAGTTTCTCTCACTAGAATCCCTCCGACGCATTTCCGGAGCTTCTGAGTGTCTTTAGAGGTTTTCATAGCGTTTTTTGAGAGGTTCCAGCGCTGTACAAGAGTGGAGGGTTGCCAAAAAGCACCCTAATTTCCAAAAAGTTAATAGAAAAGCTTGCTTCGGAGGTTTCTACTTTCTCCCTCTATCTTTTACTGTTTTATTTAAATTACGCAGTAGACATTAGGGCCATGTAGTCATAATCTTTAAATTCCGCACAATAAAAGGGTAAAAGCATATTTTCCGATTTATTTACTCAGAATAGCTGACCTATCATAGGGAACCCGAAAGGGGCGACGTAAAGGAACTAACACTTCCTTTACGCGTAACTAACTCCCTTACCCAACTTTGGTTCTAATGACCCAAGTTGGTTTTTCGAAAACCAACGCCTTTTAAATCCTTTTCCGATGTTTCCGGTAAAAACGTCGGTCGCGACTCCACAGAACCCTTCAAAACTAGCTCTTGGATTAGCCCGGTTATCGGACAATCCAAGAGCGCCCTTTCGAAAACCTCGCCTCTAGGTTCAACCCGGTTATCGGACAACCTAAAGGCGTTGTAACCACCAATAAAAACGCGAAAAACGGAAAGTCGAAAAACCATCGCGTCGCTCCGACCGCCCTCGTTTTGACGGCGGCGACAGATGACGACTCTACTGGGGAAGCCTAGAGAGTTGATCCCATTTAGTGATGGGCCAGCTTAAAAATAAATAAATCAAGAAAATTCGCTTTTACCCTACGTTTGTATTATAACATGTTTTATTGTTTGGCTTTAATAACTGCTGTTTGTTTATATTTATGCAATTGTTTGAAATACGAACTGTACACAAACCTTTGCACACACCAGTTCCCCCTATATCCGGGGGCAAGTGAGAAATCCATAGGGAGTGGGTGGCAGGTACGGTTCGCTGTAGTGATGGCCTTGTGCCCACCGGTGTGATCGAAAACCACCACTCAAGGTGATAACCTTCCTCTTTTGACACAAAGACTGATTATGGCCTTAGTGCTAAGCATGGTCGGAAGGCTGGAGAGTGGGGACCCTATAATGGGGGCACCTTGGGGGCCTTAGCCTGGTGAGAACAGTTAGATCCTACCTTCGCCAATGCACTTTTCTGCAGGAAAATCCTAGCTCGTGATTAAAACGACTTCTCGCCTGTTCATGGATGTTCGAATTGTGTATGCATACATTTGTTGCATTTGTCTGTTGCATAGCATAACCAAACAACAGAAAAATTACACAAAAAAATATTTTTTGCAATAAACACCCTTATCTTGGACAGTTTGCCTTTTAGCTAGCCTGATTTCAGGTTCTTTGTAAGCTAAGTAGCCACGCAGTTCCGACAGAAGAGATAAGGGACGTTAATTATTCTTTCGCATAAAGCCATATTTTTATCTCGGACAGTTTGCCTTTTAGCTAGCCTGGTTTCAGGTTCTTTGTAAGCTAAGTAGTCACACAGTTCCGACAGAAGAGATAAAAGGCTATAAAATGAAATAGGAATAAAATCAAATAAAAATCCAATTTTAAAAATAAATGGGACCTAGTTCAAAAAGCATTACCCCCATATAAGTAGTTTATTTCTTCAAAAATAAAAAATGCATCATACAAATCATGATAAATAAAAATAAACACTCGCATTCATTTAATAAGCATCATTTTCATAAAACATGCATTTTTTGTTTTAGAAAATGGAGGGGACTAGTAGACAGTTGAAGAAGGTGGATATTCCCCGATACCATATTGAGAAATTGGAACGACTAAGCGCGATAATGCCACCAGAGGTCCGCTCCGACTTTGAGAAATCCTATGGACGGATTCTGGACCTACTGAAGATCTGTGTCGACTAAGTCTTCGTCAGGGTGTTAGTTCATTTTTGGAACTCCAGTCTGCGCTGCTTCGAGTTTCCGCAGTTTGATATGGTGTCCACCTTAGAGGAGTACGAAATCATGCTAAAATGGCCCAAATCAGCCGGGGTCCATATCTGCCACGGGGCATATACTCCTGCAGTACAAGTCGCTGCCACCATTCAACTGCCATTCCGGCAGGCTACCCTGATAGGAAAAGGGAATGTCCAGGGTTGGAAGGTCTCAATGTTAGAAGACCACCTGTCCGACTTGGCTGAAAGGACAGAATGGGTCGCTTTCAACAAAACCCTGACCCTAATAATATTTGGAACAATATTATTCCCCTTCCACCTCGACACAGTGGACCAAGCCGTCATGGACGCCTTCTTCGCCTGGGATATAAACTCGAAGAGTCCCTTACCTGCAATTCTTGCCGACACCTTGCTCTCGGTGGACTTCTGCCACCAGAAGCAAGGAAAAACACTTCGCTGCTGCTCTTCACTACTATTTGTGTGGGGCATTACACACTTTTACGCCTCTAGTCACATGGGGATGTTCCCCGATCCTTTGAGAAGCTTCTCCAAAATCCCTCTCCAAAGACGTTTAACTTCAGAGTGGAGGGACGAGTTGGAACAACTGGATGCCAACAGTATATCCTGGGTCTGCCCATGGTTCCGACCCAGTCCAGTCCTCATCAGATGTGGAGACTATCTGAACGTACCCTTGATAGGACTCAGGGGTTGCATAGCCTACTCACCTAGAGTAGCTATGAGGCAACTTATGAGGACCCAAACTACCATCTCTCAAGGGGAACGCGGAGGACTATGTTTCTTCGGAGACCCATGCACCATCGCCAACTCACCAGTCGTGAGAAAAGCATGGGAGAAACCAGTCTATATGGGAGATAGAGAGCTAGGAAAAGCTCGAGTGGCTACCTCCAGTGACTATGAGGCGTGGAGAAGAAGAAGAGGGGTGTTTCGACCATTCACCTCACTCATTACGAGCGCCAATAGTGAAGAGCTGCAGGCTCAAGTCGACGCCTTGACCCAGAGGATAGAAATCATGGGAGCCCAGATGAGGGCCCTTGAAGAGAGAGAGCAAGAATCTATCCTCACCATTGATGGTCTACAAAGGCAATGCAAGAAAAAAGATCATGAAATAGAGCGCCTCAAGGACCAGTGTGCTGACTCTAACGAGCAAGCTATCCGAGCATCCAAAACTGCCAGAACCGGCTTAGATAGCCAACTACAAGAAATCTCGGCCAAGTCAGCACGCCTTGAGGCCGAATCAGCAGAGCAGGCTCAAATGATCAAGGAGTTGCTGCAAGAACATACCAAGACTCGGTCAGAGATACGCCAAGAGCAGGAGGCCAATCGAAGACTCAACAAAAGTCTCGCTGAGCTACGCTGCAAAGAAAGAGACGGGCTAGCTCAGTATGACCAAGTACTTCAAGAAAAGGACCGAGCCCTTGCAAAACTCGATGACCTGCAAACCTTGGTCATCCATCAAGAGGCAAAGATCAAAGAGGCTCAAAAGTACAGTGAAGATATGAGCCAGGCAGTCCAGAAGCAAAGCGAAGCACTCGCTCGTCACATCCGGGAAGCCGAAAGAGAATTACATAGAGATCAAGACCCGCCTGTGGGTTTCTTTAGGCTTTTCCGTTTTTGCCAAAAGTTGCTTCGTAGTATGGAGTAGGGGAATGTACACCTTCTAAATGAATGAATGAATTTTTTTCTTTTATTCAACAATTGTCTACTTGCATGCATACCATTCATCTGCATATTTAATTTCCCCTCCTTCATGCTTAATAAATAAGATAATAAAAAGAAGGATTAAACTGACATGTCTTCCAAATCAGAAGAATGGAGAGAAAGTCACTCCTAATTAAGCTCTCCCCAACGGTCGATTCATCACAAGAGGAAAATAGGCCTCGACCGTTGGTCCTCAGGAATAAGGAAGAAGGGGCAGGGACACCAGTGCGACTTTTTATGCCACGTCCTTTCCCCTACAAATCAAATAAAGTTGTACCGTGGAGATATGGGGAATCTTCACCAATAAAAGAGGATATCACGAATATAGCCAGTTTTGGGGGCATGACAAGAAGTGGAAGAATATATTCCCCCAAGGACTCACAAGAAGAGGTCCCCAAAAATAAAGAAAAAAATAAAAAGACCGAAGAGGAAAAAGAAAATAAGGAATCCAAGGAGGAGACAGAGGAATTACTCCAATTTATAAGGCAAAATGAGTATTCCATTATAGACCAGCTCAACTGCACACCTGCGAAGATAACGCTGTTATCTCTAATAATGAGCTCGGAACTGCATAGAAACGCCCCGCTGAAGGTCTTGAGCGAGGCGCATGTACCTCACACTATATCCCAAGAAAAAGTTGAGAGGATCGTCGGTCACATCATGACAAGCGATCACCTCACCTTCACAGAGGAAGAACTCCCCCTCGAGGGGTCAAACCATAACAAGCCCTCGCACATTTTGATCAAGTGCAAGGAGTACCTCATCGCCAAAGTTCTTGTGGATAACGGGTCATCCTTGAACGTGATGCCCAAGTGCACACTAGAAAAGTTGACTATCCAAGGAACCCGTCTGCGCCCAAGCAGCACCATCGTTTGAGCCTTCGACGGATCAAAACGAGAAGTAGTGGGAGAAGTTAATTTGCCAATCCAAGTTGGACCTACTATCTTTAACGTCAATTTCCATGTAATGGAAATTACTCCAGCATATAGTTGTCTCCTCGGCAGGCCTTGGATTCATGACGCTAAGGCAGTACCTTCGACGCTCCACCAGAAAGTCAAGTTCATAGTGGACGACAAATTGATCACAGTCCAAGCAGAAGACGATATCCTGATCAGTGGACCGTCCACTCAACCTTATGTGGATGTGGCTGAAGAGGCCCTTGAAACATCTTTTCAAGCGCTAGAAATTGCCAATATAGAAAGGCTTCCCAAAAACACAAAAGTAGCCCGCATGATGATGAAGCATGGCTACCATCCTGGCCAAGGATTAGGGGCAAATTCCCAAGGCATGAGAGAACCCCCAGAATTCCAAGATAATCCTTTCAAGCATGGCCTAGGATATGACCCTACTAAGGGCCGAGCAGAAAGAGGGAAAGGGAAGTCTCCCATCCGCACACTCAAGCAAATTTTCCGAAGTGGAGGGGTGCAAGCGTCAAGAGCTACCCTAGTCATTAGGGAATCTTTTTCTTCATTTAAGGGATGTAAACCCCATGATTGTTAGAGATTATCCCCCGGGGCTAGCCCGACCCCCGGGCATTTTAGGGCACATATTCCCTTATTAATTAATAAAGAATACTTCTTACAATCTGCTTCTTTTCTCGCTATTTTCTGACTAGACCTAACAAATAACCCTGTCTAAGTAAACGAAAAAAGAAAAAGAAGAATAAAAGGCGCGTCTAAATTAACCAAAATTCACCATTGCCATTACGATCAAACTAGTTGATTAGAAGCACCAAATAAGACTTCACCTCACCATAAAGAAAGTCATGCTTCGCCAATATTGTGAACAAAAAAAATTAAATACAAAAAAAAAGAGAGAAAAAGCCCATAGAAGCCAAAGGCCAAAAAAGAAGGGCAAAATACCCGGTAGGAAACCCACCAAGGGGGCTACGCAAAAGATAGGGTCAACCCGGTAGGAAACCCGAACAACAACAAAGGGTAGCCTAGGCAAAAGTTAGGGTTGCAAAATAAGGTCCGCTAGGATTCCTCAAAAATCCAAAAAGAGAGAACCTAGGCAAAAGTTAGGGCCAAAGCACAATATCCTAGTTCGAAAACCCGAAGGGCGATCTAGGGAAATCAATTAGCCATAAGAAAAGCAAAAGAAATAAAGCTAAGGCGCAAGTACAAAAAGGGGAAAAACGTTTGCTTAGACAGAAAGCTTAAACACCCAAGCCTAACCCTAGCTAACCATTCTTACAAAGACTCTTTCAAAATAAAATCAACATTCTAAAACACAAGCTATTGAATTTACCTCTTTACTTCTCTTCTCTTGACCCTCACAACAATATTCTAATAATTAATTTGGGAATATGGAGGCGTATAGTCAACAAGAGGATTGAAACCCCTAAAGTGAAGAAAAAGAGACACTACATGGCAAAGAGTGCTCCACAAAAAGAAGAAAAGAAAGAACAAGCTACCCTTCGGTCATAAGAAATCCGGCAAGGTACAACCATGTTAGAAAAGTAGTTTTAGATCAAGAGGGGGGGGGGTGAATTGATCTTTGAAAGTTTTTCGCAAATAACAGATTATCTAATTCAAAAATTAAGTTTAAAGATCTGTTCTTGAATCACAAAGCAATCAATCAAAATAATGCAACAACAAAATTTAAAGGAGAGAAAGGTTAAGAAAGATATCACCGATATTTTATACTGGTTCACCCAATACCAGGGCTACGTCCAGTCTCCAGCCAAATTCCAGCTGGGTTCCACTAGATTAAATGTTTTACAGATTCAACAATCTTACACCTAATCTATCACAAGAACCAAATTCCAGTTCCTGCACTCAACCTCTCACCAAGAACCAAATTCCAGTTCTTGATAACCTTTACAACCAAATTCCAGCTGCAGAGAAACCAGTGCCCAAATTCCAGGCACCAAACAATACAAAAAGAATGTAAAAGAATTGAAAAAGAAGAAACTAGAAAGCTCAAACCAGTTTATGCTATTCTGCAGTGAGTTTCTTCTTTAAAGAAAAACAATATACCTCAAGAAATATTTTTAAAGAACTTCTCAAAAAACTGCCGCGAATCTTTCTTGAAAAGAGTGCTAAAGTTGCTTGATTGATTGCTTAAGGATGTGTGAAAACTTATATTCAATGTGTGTTTAAAAAGTTCAAGTCAAACTGTTTTTATAGAAGATTTTCAAAACTGCTGGTTTAATTAATCTGTTAAAAGATTCTTTTAATCTGTTAAAAGTGCAGTTTTAATCTGTTAAAACTTCTTTTAATCCATTAATACGTTCTTGATTCTTTAACAGATTTGTTTTAACTGATACGACAACGTTTATATCAATTAAAACACTTTATAAAAAATCTTCTAAGTTGATTTAATCGATTATTTCGCGATTCAATCAATTGAAATACTGCAAAACTTTCTTATAAAACTTTTCAAGTTATTTTAACTGATAAAAATAAGTTTTAATCGATTAAAACGCTGTGTAGATTAAAAGAGTTCTGATCGGTCATAACTAAATTCTGGTCGATCATAACTGATTCTGATCGGTCATAATTGCATTCTGATCGATCATCCTGACCCTTTAAGTGATTTTAATCGATTGAAACGTGTTTTAATCGATTGAAAAAATTCTGATCGCTCATAATTCAAATCTGATCGATCACATTTGATTCTGATCGGTCATATTTGTATTCTGATCGATCATAATGAGTTCTAAATGGTTTTAATCGAATAAAATCAAGTTGTATCGATTAAAATACTGTAAAAACACTTCTTTGAATATTCTAAGAGTTTTTAATCGGTTATTTCAAAACTATATCAGTTAAAAACATGTTTAAGAAAGCTTTTGTCAAAATACTTTGTTTTTAATTGTTTAAAACGATTTTAGAGGCATTTTGCAAAATCTTTTAAGTGAAGAAACCTCATGCAGCAGAAAAGATAAAATGATTTTACCTAAGCATTTTGTAGACACACTAATCTTTCTACTCTTTTATCAAAGTGACTTGTTGACCGCTGCAAAGTTGACTTTTGACTTCATCTTTGACTTCATCAAATCAATGAGATCTTTGCCAAAGTATTTCAATAAGATCTTCATCACTTTCAAGCCAAACACAAGAGTACGGATCAGAGGGCATTCGATGCTACAAGACACGTCAGTTAAAATCCTTCTGAAAAATTAACTGAAATAGGCATTATAGGACATCAAACATGAAAACATTGCATGCATGAAAATGTTTTTGAACCAGGTCCTATTTGCTTTATACAAAAAAAAAAGAAAAAAAAAACAGAAATTCGAGACCGCCGTCCGGGATCTCCAGACCGCCGTCTCGGTTCTCAGCAAATCGAGACCGCCGTCTCGACTTAGGCCAAAACGAGACCGTCGTCTCGCTTGTCGAGACCGCCGTCTCGCTTGAACCCAAAGTCGAGACCGCCGTCTTGACCTGCAAAAAATCGAGACCGCCGTCTCGACTTCCCAGACGACGGTCCCGAGTCGAATTTTTCCCCTATATATAGGGGTGGCGCCTTGGGGGATCCTCACAACTCCCCTTGCCTCCGGAACCTATAGTGCGGGTTTGAAGTCCCACATTAGGTAGAAATGAGAAAGTGTGAGTTTGAAGTCACACATAAAGCTTCTAATGCTTCCGCTCGAGGGAGAGGTATACCAATGTGAAAGAGAATCACATTTGAGGGGGAGATGTTGAGAATTTAAGTGTGAGTTTGAAGTCCCATGGAAAAGTTGAGTAACTTATAAGTGATAAAGACCTATAACCTAATACCTTAAGGTTTTAGGTTGAGAGTGATGTCATATTCTCTTATATGGTTGACTCATGACCCATTTGTGAGAATCTTCCTACTGTTAGCCTCCTCGAAAAATTCCAACATCATCTATTTTCTCTTCCTAAGTCACGTACTTAGCAAATCTGCAATAGATTCCTTCATGCACTACAAAAGTGTATTCTTTCTGCATTGCCTAATTTCAAAGAGATCTTTTGCATTATAATATCTATGAAAATAACAATACCCCTCCAGATAGTTTATGATTTGTAGCTTACCTTGAACTCTTGATTGTTTTTCTGAAATATTTCTAGTTCTCATCATCAACACCTAATCATTGTCTGAGTATAAAAACTCACATGACAGCTTCATACCCTACTCACTAGATTATTGCGGTGAGTTTGTAAAGAACTCCAATGCATGTGTTTCTACGTCAATTTGTTGATCCAGTGTTTTGTCACCATCTTGTAATGACATTACATGACCATGTTGTCCAAGTGTTCAAAGATTTGATCACTACTCATGTATTATATGGTCTTTGATTAAGATCAAGTTCATCTCTTCTAAATGTATATACATTTGATTATCTTATATCGTATGCTGGTATTCCATTCAACTACTCCAACCTGCTCATCAATCATCAGTAGGCCCCTCGATCTTGTTTATTTCTAATGACGTGGTCTTCAAGATAAATTAATATTTATATTATGTTGGCAAAATTTGGGTCATGTATATATACGATACATATTTAAATGTGTTAGGGTCATTATTTATTAAGCTAAATAATAAAGTGATCTGACTAAATTAAAAAGGTTTGACTAAAGGCATATGTCATGAAAATAAAATTATGTAGAGACCATAAAGCAATTTCTAATTTGATGAGGGGCCAAATTGGAAATACTAAAACTTAAGTAATTAACCTAATTTTGGTTATTTTAAGGGGTCATGGTCCCCTTCTGGGAGCACGTAGACAGAACACAGTTACAGTCCCGTTCTTTTTTTTCTATCCCCATCAAGAGAGAAAATCAAGAGGGAAATACAGGTGCTCTTCAGGTGGAAGACCATAAGATCAATAGTGCTCTAAAAGGGACATCATCATTATGGCTAATTCAGGTACGCTTTCGCATTTAGTTTATAACATGTTTACAGTATGAGATTATTTTATATTTGATCGTTAGATTGAAGATCATATTTAATTATCAATTTACCTAACAATTGGTATCAGAGCAACTCATACTTGATTCATGTTTGTCTTTGAAAATTATATTTATCAAAGATTCTATTCAATTCAGAACCCTAAGTGGAGAATAATCTCCAATTTTAGTAAACCCTAAATTTAAATTTGAGGGTAAATTCTCAAACTTTAAACCTAGTTTCGAATTTGGGGTACATTCCCAAATTCCCAAATCGAGCGAGAGAACGCGAAAACCATGAGAACCTTAATCCCCCAACTGCCACAGAGCCTCACCATTCAATTCAACGACTGCAACCCCGCCTGGTGCCCCATTGACGCCGCCTACCCCTTCAACTTCGCCCACCTCCCGTTCCCGTCCATAATCACCGCGATGTGCTTCGGCATCAGCTCCGCGGCCAGATCAACCGGCAGCGGCTCTGGCAGCTCTCGGTCGAGCGAGACCCCTTGGCCCACGTCGTCGCGAAGCGCCACACTGGCAGTAGCGGCGAGCGAACCGCGTTTTGCAACCGTAAACGGTAGTGAGGAGGATAATAATGGTGAGAATAAAAAGGGGAGAAAATATTTGCAGCATGAAAATAAGTACTGCAGAATTAACAATATTCGTCCAATTCCTCAACCAAGTGGCTTCTATGACACTGTTAGAGAAGTGAGGTACTACAATGATCTATTCGTATTTGACCTTGATCGATTTAAGTGACAATAAATAAAGCCTAGGCCTGGAGCAATGTGGCCAACTGCACGAAATGGTTTTCAATTATTTGTTTACCAAGATGACGTGAGTAAAATACTTATATCTCCCTTACATGAAGCTATGGTGGAATTATGGCAGGAGTTCTTTGCTAACCTAGAGGAGTATATATATTTGATTTTATTATATAAATAAAATATTAATTTATTTGGTAGTTTAATATTTTTGTGAGCAAATTGAGTCAAGAAGTTACCAAAGTAACATCTCTTGAATTGGGTAGTTCGTGAAAAATATTAAATGTTAGTGTTTGTGTATATTCATGCGAGTATTAGTCGGCCCAAAGGAAGATTAATATTTGGTCGAATTGCATATACACTTGTAATGATAAACATGTGATAATTATAAAGATTTGCTTTGTCGATGATAAATCAATCCAAAGACTGGTTTGTTGTTGGACGTGCTTTATTGTCAATGCTTGATTATTACAACAAGATATCTCTAGTAGTTAATATTATTGTCCAAAGACTTGATATTGATGGTGCATTGGGTGTCTTGAGATGGGTTAAACCATTATTTGAATATATATTTTATTTATAATTATTTATTTTTATAATGTGAGCATAATTAATTTATTTATCTTGTTTTTAATTAGCTACAATTGTTTTTGTATCTGCCAATTTAAATTATGTTCCGATCCTCAAAAGTATGTTTCCTATTTTGGTCTGTTCTGAAGTCAATTTAGCGTCAGTACCTAGTAACACTTGGTGGTTAGACTCAAGTGCAACTACTAACATCAGTGTTTCTATGAAGGGTTGCTTAAGCTACCGGAAGCCAATTGATTCTGAAAGATGAATATATGTTGGAGATGGCAAATCCGTAGAGGTGGAAGCCATAGGGCATTTTAAATTGTTATTGAGTACTGGTTTTTATTTGGATTTGAAAGACACTTTTGTTGTGCCGTCATTTAGACGGAATTTGGTTTCAGTTTCTTATCTGGACAAATTAGGTTATTTGTGTTCATTTGGAAACAATAAGTTCAGTTTGTCTTTTAATTCAGATATTATTAGAACTGGTTCACTTTTACCTTATGATAATCTGTATTTACTTGATAATGTGACCACCTATAATGAAACCCTTAATACAGAATCACGGGGTACTAAACGTAAAATTGATGATACTCACTCAGGAGCATTATGGCACAGGCGCTTAGGTCACATCTCTAAAAATAGAGTTGAACTACTTGTGTTAAATGGAATCTTAGAGTCCATTGACTTCACAAACTTTGATGTTTGTGTTGAATGCATTAAGGGAAAACAGACCAAAGCGAAGAGATTAGGTGCATATAGAGCTACAGACGTCTTAGAGTTGATACATACGGACATTTGTGGGCCATTTCCTACACCTTCGTGGAATGGTCAACAATACTTTATATCATTCATAGACGATTACTCACGATATGCATACTTATTCCTTATACATGAAAAGTCACAATCTTTAGACGTGTTCAAAACATTTAAAGCTGAAGTTGAAAATCAACTCAATAAAAGAATTAAGTCTGTCAGATCTGATCGTGGTGGTGAGTACTATGGCAGATTTGACGGGTCAGGTGAACAGCGTCCAGGACCTTTTGCCAAGTACCTAAAGGAGTGTGGAATTGTCCCACAGTATACCATGTCAGGATCACCTAGCATGAATGGTGTAGCTGAAAGACGAAATCGAACTCTTAAAGATATGGTCAGGAGTATGATTTTTCATTCCACCTTACCAGAGTCACTCTGGGGAGAGGCACTAAAGACGACATCTTATATTCTGAACAGAGTACCAACTAAATCAGCGACCAAAACACCTTATGAGCTTTGGACTGGGCGACAACCTAGTTTGAAGCATTTCCATGTGTGGGGTTGTCCAGCTGAGGCAAAGCCTTATAAGCCAAATGAAAAGAAATTGGACTCACGAATAGTAAGTAGTTATTTTATTGGTTATGCTGAAAGATCCAGGGGATATAAATTTTATGATCCCACATTAAAGACAATTTTTGATATGGGAACTGCTACGTTCTTTGAGGATATTGAGTTTGGGGGGAAGAATAAAATCAGGAACTTTGCCTTGGAGGAAGAATCGGTAACAATTCCAGAACCGATTCAAACAATTATTTTTGATAAAGTAAGTTCGGAACCTCCACAAGGCATTGTTAATGAACCCCTTACTCAAGATGATTTGGTTGTTCATGAAGAACAAACTCAAGATCCTCAAGAACCTGTGCATCATGAGCCAATAACTTTGCGGAGATCCACTAGAGAAAGAAGAAGTGCTATTTCGGATGATTACATGATATTTCTTCAGGAACATGAGGAAAACAATGGTATGATGGAAGATGACCCAGTTAACTTCCGTCAAGCCATGCAAGGTTCTAACTCTGAAAAGTGGATTGAAGCAATGAAGGAGGAGTATAAGTCCATGCAAGACAACAAGGTTTGGGAACTTGTCCCATTACCAGAAGGTATGAGACCCATTGGTTGCAAGTGGATATTTAAGACCAAACGGGATTCTAAAGGTAATGTGAAAAGGTATAAGGCTCGTCTGGTAGCTAAGGGCTATACCCAAAAGGAAGGGATTGATTTTAAAGAGACTTTCTCTCCAGTTTCATCGAAAGACTCTTTTAGGACAATCATGGCTCTTGTAGCACATTATGATTTGGAGTTTCATCAAATGGATGTCAAGACGTCGTTTCTTAATGGCAACATTGATGAGACGATTTATATGTTGCAACCAGAAAATTTTGTGCAGGGAGATTCAAAGAGTATGGTTTGCAAACTGACAAAATCCATTTATGGACTAAAACAAGCATCTCGTCAATGGTACTATAAATTTCATCAAGTAATTCTCTCATTTGGCTTCAAGATGAATATTGTTGATGATTGTGTATATCACAAGTTTAAGGGGAGTAAGTATATTTTCCTGATCTTGTATGTTGATGACATTCTACTTGCCACTAATGATATGGGCATATTGCACGAAACCAAGAAATTTTTATCAAAGAATTTCGAAATGAAAGATCTTGGTGATGCGTCTTTTGTATTAGGAATTCAGATACACCGAGATCGATGTCGGGGTATTTTAGGATTATCACAAAGGAGCTATATTGAAAGAATTCTTAAAAGGTTTGGCATGCATGAATGTAAATCCGGGGATACTCCAGTTGCTAAGGGAGACAAGTTTAGTCTCAATCAGTGCCCAAAGGGAAATTTGGAAATTGAGGAAATGCAAAAGATTCCCTATATATCAGCTGTAGGGAGTTTGATGTATGCCCAAGTATGTACGCGTCCAGACATAGCATACATAGTTGGGGTTCTAGGCAGATATTTAAGCAATTCAGGAATGGACCATTGGAAAGCAGCAAAAAGGGTCATGAGATATTTAAAGAGAACAAAAGATTACATGCTCACATACAGGAGGTCAGACCAGTTGGAAATCGTTGGGTTTTCTGACTCGGACTTTGCAGGATGTCAAGATAGTTTGAAATCCACTTCAGGTTACATTTTCATGTTAGCAGGTGGTGCGGTTTCTTGGCGCAGTGTCAAGCAAACCCTTACAGCTTCATCCACTATGGCAGCAGAATTTGTAGCATGCTATGAGGCGTCGAATCACGGAATATGGCTGAGAAATTTTGTCACAGGGCTGCAAATTGTGAAAGGCATTGAAAGACCACTTAAGTTATATTGTGACAACAAATCAGCTGTATTGTATTCCAACAACAACAGAAGTTCGACTAAGTCAAAACACATCGACATTAAGTTCCTAGTTGTTAAGGAAAGAGTATAGAGTGGACAGATTACCATAGAACATTTAGGGACAAACTCCATGATAGCAGATCCTCTAACTAAAGGACTTCCGCCCAAGGTCTTTCATGAGCATGTTGCTCACATGGGTGTTTTACAGTTTGAGGAATTTGTGGTTTAGTGAGAGTTAGTCATTTTCATATATTTTATGTTCTATATTTAATTTTATATATGTATACATTGTTTTTGGACATATTTGGTTATCTATAGATATGTGGTTTTCTTATTCATTCATTACACTTTGTACATTAAGGTTATTATATCGATCTCGATAAGTTAAAGTTTGGACCAGTTGAAAATAGACGTGTACAGATCTCCTTCACGTAATTTTTCATGCTACACATTTCATGATGAATCCATGTCATTTGGTTATGTCAGGATGAGTAATCATTGTTGGTTTTAGTTGCGATGATGCAATGAAAAGCTGGTTTGGTTCTATATCCTGATATGATTAATGGACAGGACTTTTGAAATATGCTAAAGGAATATAATGACAATCTTGAGCTCATAAAGTGTAACACATTTGTAAGGTTGTAAGGACATATATATTTGTGACCAGTGGGAGATTGTTGGCAAAATTTGGGTCATGTATATATATGATACATATTTAAATGTGTTAGGGTCATTATTTATTAAGTCAAATAATAAAGTGATCTGACTAAATTAAAAAGGTTTGGCTAAAAGCATATGTCATGAAAATAAAATTATGTAGAGACTATAGAGCAATTTCTAATTTGATGAGGGACCAAATTGGAAATACTAAAACTTAAGTAATTAACCTAATTTTGGTTATTTTAAGGGGTCATGGTCCCCTTCTGGGAGCACGTAGACAGAACACAGTTACAGTCCCGTTCTTTTCTTTCTATCTCCATCAAGAGAGAAAATCAAGAGGGAAATACATGTGCTCTTCAGGTGGAAGACCATAAGATCAATAGTGCTCTAAAAGAGACATCATCATTATAGCTAATTCAGGTACGTTTTCGCATTTAGTTTATAACATGTTTACAGTATGAGATTGTTTTATATTTGATCGTTAGATTAAAGATCATATTTAATTATCAATTTACCTAACATATTATAGTTCTAATGAAATTAAATAAGAAACAATGTCTTAAAGGCACTTTCTTTACCTCTATAAAATAAAATGTCTCAGGCAGTATCTGATGCGATGTAGGAAATATAAAGAATATGGAAACGATAAGAAAGCAAGAACAATATTTAATCACATTTGGTATTTTCTTTTTGTGGAATCATATATGATTTGATCATTTTTTATTACTCAATGAGGTAGAGCCACATTTAAGATTATGCATTGGTTAAGTTGGTAGATATTTGTTTTTGTTTTAGTATAAAAAAAAAAAATTATGAAAGAAAAGCCAAAACGAGAGACTCAAATTGACCGAATCAAGAACATTTTGACCTTATGCTTTACAAAACATAAACAAAAACAAAATCTATTGTGATCGATTTTATTTAAGATGTCAAAATTAGTCGATATGACTCAAATAGGTAAGTTCGTTGTCCGTTCACATTCAACTCGTACATTATGATGAGTACAAAAAATTTTCAAGTTCACTCTGCGTATTTAACTTATTGGTTAGGTAAATTCAATTGATTTTAATCCATAGATTTATTTTTTTCCTTTTTCAATCCAATTTAACCTTGAACACATGGTGAGTTATCTAGTTTTATCTAATTTATTATTTATAATTTTAGTCCTCTAATAATATACAATGTATAAGATGTTTAAAAATATTTAAATTAAAAACACTTATTAAATATAACTTATGTTCATTTAAGATGTTGTTAAAATTTCCTTACTATCATTTTAATTTTTAACTGAACTGTACTATATTTTCTATCCTAAATTTTATTATTCACTGTCATGTTAGTATTTTTCGTCTATCCTTTTTTAAAATTAAACTTAACCGCTCATTATTTTTATAGTTTTGAAAATAGAAAATGAATTAATTTACATACTAAAATACTTGTAAATAGTTAATTCAAAATATCATTTTTATATTATCTATAAAAGATCTTACCCTTACGTCTATCAATATTTTTTGCACTCTAAGTTCTACTTTAATGTTGGACCCATTATCATAACCTTGTTCAACATCAAATTCATATTTTCTTAAAACATTCATAAGTTCATCAAAATAATAACTATTATCTATAATATTAACAGTAATACCTAAAATATATACTCAGCAATATCGAATCAAAGTGTCTGATATTTAATAACTTCATTTAGTTCGGTTTAATTTTGTTTTTTAATTTTTAAAAATAGTTTTAGTGAACAATTTTTAAAAATTATTTTTGAAATAGGATAGAAAAAAATATTGTTGAATAATTATGGTTTGAAAACTGTTTTAGGAATGAAAAAAAAAATGATTAAGGTTTGAGAATATTGGCATGTTTTATTGCCATTATGAATGCTTAAAATTGATCATAAGAATAAATGGGTTTATTTGTGGATTGAGAGTGATATTGCCTTATTGATCCCCATGTGAGACATAACAAGACAACAATCCAAACATCCAGGGAGAAATGAATTTCTATAGATCACATCCGAATTAATTTCATGACACATGGATACCATGAAAACATGAATACTCACTCTTGTTAATAATAAGTTAGTGTATCATGGCATACTACTGGTTTTTAATGGTGAGGCAAACAATTGTGAAAGTAAATGTCCTTGGATATTCATTTAATATGATTTTCTAGCATGAAGCATAATTTCTTGTAAAACACTTCCAGGTTTCAAGCATTACCAGTAATCTCCACAGGAACATGAACCATTGGAGAAATGATGAAACCTGCTGATATCTCTGACAATGATTTTTCTGTCAGCAACTATAGAAATGTATTTTAACGCAGAATGACAATCAGGGCAAACTCTTAAATTTTTCTTGACTATGATTGGCATCCCGGTTGGACAAGTTAGTAATGAATATGCCACAGCAATCTTCTCACTGTGATAATGAAGAACCTTCTCCTTCAAATTGTCATCCATGTCAATCAGAACTGATTCTGTTTGAGATACATACCCAATATTCTTTATCTGATCAAGAAGACTATCAAGCTTTTCGTAAATTTCTGCCTTTTGAGGATGAGACCAGTCTTCAACTCCAAAGACATGGGTTTTATTTCTAATATCAACCCAACTATAACCTGGCAACTTATTCATGTTGTCATCTTTTATCATCTTCCTCAATCTTCTTACATCTTCCCATTGTTTTTCTTTTGCGTATATATTTGAAAGCAAAACATGAGCCCCACTATTTTCCGGTTCAAGTTTCATCAATTTGTCTGCAGCAAGTTTTGCCCTATCCTTTTCCCCATGGATTTTACAGGCCCCAAGAAAAGAACACCAGCCAAAAGCATTTGGTTCAAAAGGCATGTTGTTTATAAAGTCTTCTGCTTCTTTAAGCTTTCCAGCTCTACCTAGCAAATCAATAACACAACTATAATGTTCTTCTTTAGGGACTATCCCATAAATCTTCTCCATGGAATAAAAGTAGTTTAACCCATCCTCAACCATTCCTGCATGACTACATCCTTTTAGAAGGTTAACAAATGTTACTGCATTTGGTTTCAGTCTCCTGTGGATCATCCCATTAAAAGTTTCAACGGCATTTCTTCCCAAACCATGCTGAGCAAAAACTCCCACCATTGTATTCCATGCTATATCATTAGGGTTTTCAATCTTATCAAACAATTGGATTGAGTGGTCAAACAACCCACACTTTCCATACATATCAACTAGTATTGAAGAAACAAAAGGGTCTCTGTCAAAGTTAAATTTTACAACTTGGCCATGGAGCTGGCTTCCATGTTCTAGCTTTGCTTGGTTAGCACAAGCCTTGATCAAGCTAGTGAAAGTAAATTCATTGGGTTCAATTCCCTTCCTCCGCAAGTCAACAAAAGTGCTTAAAGCCTTCTCAATTTGATCCATCTCAACATAACCATCAATAATAGCAGTCAAAGACACTATATTTGTACAACCAGAATGAAGTTCTAGGACATTTGAAGCACTCATCATATCTCCAGATTTTGAATACATATCTGTCAAGGCATTTCCTATGAAAGTCTCGCATTCAAATCCAAACTTCACAATGGTTGAATGAAGGGACTTCCCAAAACTAGAAGCTTTGAGTGCACTGCAAGCACCTAAAGTGCTACAGAGTACATGCTGATCAACAAAAACATCATCAGTGACCATTTTCTTATAAGCTGCTAAAGCTTGCTTAAAGAGTCCATTTTTTACAAAGCCATCAATCATTGACATCCACGACACCGCATCCTTACAAGACATTTCCTCAAAAACCTTACAAGCATCAGGCACCTTCCCACATTTAGAATACACATCAGTCAAATTACTACCCACAAACAGTTCACCGTCCAACCCATATTTGACAACAAGACAATGCACCTGTATACCAAATTGAATTGCCCCAAGTGAGGCACAAGCTTGAAGCACGCCTGAAATTGCAAACTGTGTGGCTGTATCTCCTTCAACCCTCATTTGACAAAAGGAATTCAAAGCCTCTTGAAACCTAAAATTATGAGCAAAACCAGTAATCATGGCTGTCCAAGAAACCATGTTTTTCTGCGACATTCTGTCAAACAGTTTGATGGTGTAATCAAGCTCTCCACATTTGGAATACAAATTTAGGAAGTGATTGTTCAAAAAGGTGCTGCGAAAACACCCTCCTCGGATCAGCTTAGCATGCAACTGCTTCCCTTTATTTAACTCTTTGGCTCGTGCATAGGTTTGGATAAGGTGAGCCAGTGCTTTGGAGTCTCTCAGTTTATGGTCAAATCCAAAAGGATTCTGGAAGTAAAATGCCAAATCAGTCCGTGAATCATCTCAACATAAAATATCAATTGTCTTCAGACAGATATAACATATACCAATCAAAAGTTGAAAAAAGTTCAGAACAAACAAAAACTCTCTAAGACAAAAAATTAAAAACATGAGATTCTGTACCAACATAGTTGAACTAAAAAAAATTAAGCACTATCATTTCTCTATCATAAATTTTAGACTTTGCTATTTGTAATATAATTAAGAGGGTAGTCTCAAGTGTAAATTCTATCAGGAATCATGTCATATAAATTATTTTGATTAGGATATGTATAATAAAAATTTATGCTGTCAAATGCTAATTACCCTTGAACAGATATGGTTGGTGCGATGCATCTTGTCTCATCATGTTAGATGAGCCTGTGCAGTGTTTTGAACACTTAGGAGCACATTACTGTTTTCATTCCTTGATCTTCTTTCAATTGAAATCCTGATGTCGCGTAACTCTACATCTACGTGTCATCACCTAATCTTTTTCAGTAATTATAAAAGTAAAATAAAAAAATTGACAAAATATAGTAAAATAAAATACAAACCTAATAACCCTCCTAAGAATGTTGCAATATCTCCTTTATAAAATTAATTTAATAATTTAAAACTTTTATTTCATTCATATATAATAATGTTATTATATTTCTTTTAAATAAAATATTTATTATATTTTTATATTAAAGAAAATATTTTTTGAACAAAGTTTATTATTTTTTGAAAAAAAATCTTGAGTTGTTTTTTCTCTATAAATCCATTTGAAAAAAAAATGGAAGGATTTTAAAAGCTGACAACAAGAACAGAAATAATACAAGAAAATTAAGTAATAGAGTTAGACGCCATATAAAATTTAGGGATATTTTAGATTAAAAGACAATGCATTATAATAAAGTCAAACTACATGAGCAAAACCGAGTTACAAAACCCGTAAAATTTTGAAAGATGGATAATAGCAAACAACAATTCTTACCTAAATTATAACAGAACTAACGTTCAACTAAGAAAAAACAACGACATAATAGAAGGAGTAAAGTAATGTGATTGATAAACTGAAGGTAGAAACATGAAAACCGTGCTCGATCGCAAACCCTAGATGATCAAAATTTTGCATTTATCTGATTCATTCCCTTATTGGTTGCATCCTTTCCATTGGCACCATAGTAACCAGCAACGTTGTTACTGTTAACTTGCATCGGGGCGTGGTTGCTGCTACTTCCAATGAACACTTCATTAGTACAACGAGTGTACATCAAGAAAGGTGCTAGCCCGTTGGATCTCAAGACCTTCTTATTCTTTTTAGTGATGGGTTTCTTGAGCACTTTTGTAGCTTCTTCAGTAGCAGTGACCCTTTTAACATAAGCACGAAGCATCGATCCTTCGTAAGGGGAGGTCTTATTCTTGTTGTAGGTCTTGTAACTCTGACGTCGCTTGGTTCCATTCCAGTGATTCTTGATGGTGTTTTCAGTCCTTCCAGGTAGCCTTTTAGCAATCTCTGACCACCTGTTTCCAAATTCCTGGTGGGCTTTTATCAGAATCATGTCTTCCTCCAGGGTCCACGAGTCCTTCTACACAATTTGTTCAAACACACACAACATCTTTGTAATCGTAACAAACAAAATATCAATTTTGTCTTTTATAATCAATAACACGTTTTACTCAAAAATTATAACAATAAATAAATTTAATCAAATTAATCAATAAATTTAAATAAATTGATTCCAGAATAAATTGGTTCGAATAATTGCAATTTTAAAATTTATTAAATCAAATTTTATTGAATATAATTTTGTTTGGAGATTTTTTATTATTATTTTTATTATATTAACTTAAAATATCAAAGTGTTTTTATATATTAATTTTTTTTCTTATATTTCCATATTTAATAAAATTTAATCTAATAAATTTTATTCTTTTAGATAATCTTGACCACTTAAACTAATTTTTTTATTATAATTTTTGTTAAGAACAACTTACTAGCAAAAGATTTACCATATAACTCAAAATAAATATCAAATCTATTTAATAACTTAAAACTAACAAGTATTATTAAATTTAAATTTTTACCTACTAAATATTTCATTATTCTCTCCTCAACCAAATATTAGAATTAATATTGATTCCTAATTTTTTTTATTTCTACCAATACAATCTTGTCTTTTATATATATATATATATATATATATATATATATATATATATATATATATATATATACTTAATATTTTCTGTATAAAAATTGAAGATTTCAACACACATAAACTAAATATTTAGTCCTTTTTATCCATCTTAGATTTCTTCAAAAATTAAAGAGTGAGTATATACTCCAATTCCTCTAATAATACAAAGGAAGAATATGGTTGTTCCAGAAACTTTAAGACAAACTTTTTGAACATTTTCATACAGAACAAAAATTAAATTAAAACATCAAATGAAAATGAATTTTTGAATACATACCTAAAAAGCTTCAAAAGTATAATTTTATACTATACACTCAAATAATCTGTTTTTCTTAACTTTGGAATGTCTCTCAAATAAATTCAAACATAAAATAAAATATTTAATTATATCAAATCACGAAACAATGAAGAGTGGTCACCTACTAAAGTGACTAATCAAATCTGTTAACGATTAATTATTAATAAAATATGTGAAGATTTTCGCCGACAATATAAAAAACAATATTACTTGTAAATAAAAAATGAATTAATTAAATTTATGTATTTCAAGCAACGTGTAATAATATGAATAGAATATTGATAAAAAAATATCATATTATCTAGCTTACCAAAAACAATCAGGATTAAAAATAAATAAATAAATTTAAACAAGTTAATGCTAAAAAATATTGTATAAATAGAAATTAACAAATAACTTGTATAAATAAGCATTTTGCACATTTTTCTCAGTTTAAAATAATTTGGAATTATACGTTACAAAAAGCAGTTTAATATCATTTTAAAATAAAAAAAATCCAAAACTTTTTAATATATATTGTAATTAGATATTATTTTGTGGAGAACATATGATAATTTCAATACCAAAATATACGTTCAGAACTCATCTAACTCCATAACATTCTTCTCGTAAAAATGTGACAAAGAAACAAATATTAATTAACATACATATTTTTATTTGAAAGTACTTTTTGAAAATAGACTAAAATATCAGTGGCAAATCGGATCATATAAAATTATTAATTAATTTTGATCTATTGAAATTTTAGTTTTAAATTTAATTTATCTAACAAAACTTAAAAAATTTATCCATTAAGATTTTTTTCTGGATATGTAATCTATCCATGAAAATAATATTTAAAAAAAATAAAAATATTTTTTTTAAATTTAAAAATATTTTTTTGTAAAATATAGTAAAAATATTGTTTAAATATTTTTAAAAGGTGAATGTAAGACAAACTTAAAAAATATATCATAAAAAATATAATAAACATTATATTTACACACGCTAAACATATTATTTTAGAAACCAAAAGCTTTATTATGTTATTAAAAATAATTTTATTATTCACCAAAAATTGTATATTTTCATATTAAAAAATATTTATAGACAACGAGATTTATACATTTCATTATACAAGTGAATTTAATAATAATAATAATAATAATAATAATAATAATAATATATTATTATTATTATTATTATTACATTATTATATTATTAATACAGTTATTTAATGGATATATTTTATAAATCAGTTTTATATTTATATATAACTGTTCTTTTAAATTATGTCACAGTCATAATTATGTATAAAAAATAATCTTTATAAGTCTGTACTACAATTTGTATATTCAAAGTTTATCTTAAAAATATAGTAAATTCTTATAAAGATCTGAAAATAAAATTACGTTAAAAATAAAATATAGGAAGTTAAAGTGAAAGTTTGTTAGTGTTTTAGAATTCATAATTAAATAGTATTTAGTTATAAAGTAATTAAAAATAATAATGAATGATAAAGTAAAAATAATATTAAATATAAACTATATTCAAATATTTGAGCTGTAAATAAAAAGAATTAATTATCTTTTAAAGTCTAGAATAAATAACATATTCATTTAAGAAATAAATATATTATTTTCAATCTTAGTCATAAAAAGAAAAGTGGAATTTTAGTTATATTATCATTTGACTGTTCACAGAAACACGTCAGAAATGATTAATTGTGTTGAAAAAGATTTTGAAAAATAAATTATACAGATGAAAATTTAATTGTATATAACTTTTATTTATTTATTTATTTTTACGCTAATTACTATTAATTGTATATAGTTTATGTATAATTTATTACATAAATATACATGTTATTTGTTCATATGAGTTTAAACTTTAATATATAATTAACTAAAAATATTGTATGTATATAAGAATGGAAAGAAGAAAAACCCTAATGTTTGGTCGGAGATGATTGTGCCATCTTTCTCGACATTGCTTTCCGATTCTGCCGCACATCAACTTCGCAATTTGCGACCACTTCTTCGGTCCAAATTGATTCACCAACTCCACCAGAGCACTACAAAACCCAAATATTTGAATTAATTACATCTTCATACACTTTTCAGCATAAAACACATGAATGAAAGGAACACCTCTATGTAATTAAAATCTATACAAATCACATAGAATTTAATCACACATCAATTGAATTGATTGTTCTTTTTATTTTTATTTTTATTAAAAACAAAAAATAAAAACACTTTATTCTAAATTTGTATTTGTCACAAATACCCATAAATATAAGAATTCAGAATCCATAGATTCATTTAGACGTAAACAGAGTCGAATTAAAATTAATAAAATAAAAAATATATTAATAATAATATTTTTTATAAAAAAAATAATTTCAGTAATTTTATAATAATAAGTATTGTTATTACAATAATTATATATTACAACGAAGATTCTAGATATAAAATATAATTATAAAAAAATATTAATAATATAAAAATAAAATAAAAATATAATAAAATAATTATTTTTAAACTTAATAAAAAAAATAAAAAATATTATATATTTTAAACAAATTTAATAAATTTTAATCTTAAAATTTTCTTTATCAATACTATAAAAATCTAATTAATTTTCTCAATTTTAGTTATTTATGTTAATTTTTTTTTAATTTCTTATCTCTTCAATTAAACATTGATTCACTGGTATAAATTTTCATATTTTATAGAAATATTTTTGTAATTTTTTTTATAAGAATGAGAAGAAATAAGTTTCTGACAAATTTAAATTATTTTTTTTAAATGAGTATTTTTTTAGTAGTAATTATTTAAAAAACAACAAAACAATTTCTCAATCAATTATATGATATTTGGCCTGATTTTTAAAATAGTAAAAGAAAGGGAATTCATTACATAATGTTACATATAAATTTATAATTATTTACTAAAACTTTATTACATTAGCAAGAAATTTGCATTAGCAAAATTTGTCAATAATTACTTTATTTTTTCATATTGAAAAAAAAAAAAAAAAGAAGAAGAACATATATGTCATGATGTGTATACCTGTCTTCTTCGGAAGTCCACTGTCCTTTGATTATATTATCATTAACATTGTTGGTAGCCTTTTCCACCTCTACACTTTGATCAGTGACCCTGTGAAATTCATTCATTCCCACTCCATATTCATTGGAGAAACAGAAAGGTGATGGTGACTTGGAAGAAGAAGCTTCAAACGGTTGAACCATGGTTTTCTGGGAAAAATCCCATATGACTTTGCCTTTGTGGTGGTCATACAAAGCTTCCATTTTGTTGTTGTTCTTTGGTGCTAACATCACAGGTTGGTGACTGTTAACGAAGCCTCTTAGGGAAGACCCATCACCCAAAGAAGGGTTTGATATTCCATTTCCATAAATGGGGTTAGTGATGGGGTTGGAAGGACCCTCCATCACAAAAGGAGGGTTGTGGGTAGGTGCATTCATCATCTGGTCTTGAAAATGGTGAAAAGCTTGGTTAGGGTGAAACATCATGGGTTGAGGTGGTGGAATGAGAATGGAGCTTTGGGATGGAAACATGGTCTGAGGTTGTTGCTTCAAGTAGGGATTCCCAGGAAAAACACTTGAAAGATATTGTGGCCCTTGAAAGCATGGATCAAACTCCATGTAGAAAAGCAAAAGCAATTGATTGAGTTACGAAGAAAAGAGAGTGAAAGAGAGAAACTTTTTGTATATGATGCTGTAAATAAAGTATTCTTATTGTCATAAGAAGCAGGGGACTTATAAATTGAAGAAAAAAACTGAGATAAAAAATGTGGAAAGTAGCCATTGATGCATATGCTTTCTACGGTCCCGATTGATAGTTACTGTGACTGTTCAAGTTCCACTTTTTGCTGTTAGCAAGAAAATGGGGTTTATTTTTTATTTTTTAAAATTTTAACATGAGTGATGAATGATTCATTAACATTAATTTATTATAATCACATGGTTGAAATGGAAAGATAACCATAACGTTGATTAGTTTCTATGTAATAACTATGTTTTATTAATTACTTTTGTTAATTAAAATAAGTCACATTAAAATTAGTTTAGACCATAGGCATAATCAATTAGGATTATGACATTTACTTCTTGTTAACACTATTACTTTTCATTAATTTTATCTATTTTCTTCTTATTAATTAAAATTTATACCTACTATATTTTCTTCTTATTAATTACTTAAATAATATTTTTTGTTTTTTTTATTTGCTAGTTTTTATGATGAAATCATCTAAGTCTTATATTTTAGGTTTTTGAGAAGTGAGAAACATGGTGCACAATAATTAACAACATTTACATAATGATGTTGTTTTAATTAGGAATATTTTGATCAAAATCATAATTAACATGTTTCTCTAAAATGTTTAGGGAAATGATGAAAAAAATAACCTGCTTTTTGTAAATTTTATTAATTTTAAGGAAAATAAATTTAGTAAAAGGGAAGATAGACCTACATTATTTTATTAGATATTATCTAATAATAAAAATTTATTAACAATGATTATTTAGACTTCAGTTAAATTAATTTGATGTTGAAGTTAATCTCTAATTTATATTAGTCTTAAAAAATATATAAAAAATAAACTTACAACCATGTCTAGCATGTGTTTAATAAGATCGTGCTTAGCTAAATTAAAATTTAAACATTGATATTCATTGGACTATTAATTAACATGAAATCTATGTGTTTTTTTTTTTTAAAGAAAAACTATATATATTACATTTTTTTTTCATAATTTTTCTATTTTTCAATTACTAATATGAGTACGTTATATATTTTATGAATGTTCATATATTATATAAGATGATAAATAATATTTTTTTATTTATTTTAAGAGCTTTTCTTAGGTGATATATATAAATTATAATATTATATATGATAACACTAATATGAACCACTTCGAATGGACACTTCAATATTTTTTACTTATAAATGATTAATAAATATGATAAAATACTATATACCAAAAGCAGTATTTTTTTTGTAGAGACATAAAAAAATATATTATATGAGAACCAAAATTAAAATTAACTCATTTTCAAAGAATAAAACTAAATTTAAGCCATATGTGATATAAGAGTTACAAAAAATTCATCATTAAGAGTAACTAACTAGGTTTATATAAATAAAATAAAAAATATTAATTAAATCTTAATAATTTTTAAATTTATGTTTATTTTAAAATAAAGTAAAAAGTCAAATTTGAATAAAGTTTGTAATTATATCATAACTATAACACAAATGACCATTTTCTTACCTATTTAGCTCTCAATTACATTTATTAAATATTAATTCAAAATTTATATATATAATTATAATGAACTAAATGTTGAAGTTCAAAACTGAAAATGTATTTAATTATGAATAAATAATACATTAATATGAAAATAGTATTTAATCATAAATAATTAAATATAATAAAGATATTGATTTTCAATTACATCTATAATAAATAAATGTTTAAATGATCTGAATTTTTATTATTCTCCAAGAAAAAATGCTTTTAAAACTAAATTATTCATCTCTAAAATATAAAATTAGTCATTAAAAAAATATTTTTGTGATGTTCAAAATATAGTAAAAAATTATGATGAAATTATTATTTTTTAAATATGTTATCACAAAATTATTCATTAAAATAATTTTTTTAATTAGTAACTGACTCTCTTTCTTTTATTACTTAGGAGCCTCACTTAGGAGTTGTACGATATGAAAGTCCCATGCCCGGTTTTGAACAAGAGAAAGAAGTGAAGAATTCTCTTTTTTACTTTGACTCTCCCATTCTTGTTGTTGCAAGATGGAATAGAATATTTTGGTTGAAGCATAATGATCATATGTCCGTAATGCATTATATATCTCATAATAGGTCGTACTCTTCTACTTTTACCGGAGTCGATGACTATTCATAACTATTACTTTGACATCAAATGAAAGTAGTTTTATTTTTTTTATTAAATATTTACTCTATGATATTATTATAAATTAAAAATTTTATTAATAATTGTCTTTTTATTTTTTTATTGAACACCTAGCTAACAAAAAAAAAGGCTTTCAAGTTTTTAAAAAATAAAAAGATTAAAAGAAAATCTTGTGACGAAAGATGTTTCATCTAAAAAAAAGGGTCACTTTTTAAGAAATTGTCTTCGCAAAATCGATAAAGTCATAAAACTTATTTCTACCCTCATTCTATCAAGAATGAAGAAATTGAGTAGAAGATAATAACTCAATAAAAAAATAGTTTGTTTTTTCCTCTCATGTAGAAACTAGTTATTCAAAATCTGAAATAGAAGTAGAAAAAGTCCCTATTTTCTATTTCCAAAAAATGCAACCCATTAATATTGCATATCTACGATCTTGTAAATAACTCCTTCTTTCCAATTACGATAATTAATCCATCAAAACCATAACATACTTAGACATTGGAGCATAGAGAGCAATGATGCATCTGATATCTTCCTAAGGAATTTGAAAAAAAAAAAAATGAAGTATCCCAAATGAAGTATCTTATGGGAAAGTTTTTAAGAGTGATTTCATAACAAAAGTGCATTAAAAATTAAGTTTCTTCCATAATACATTATCTAATCTAGGATTCCTAAACCAAATTTAACATTGCTCTCTTCTTATGAAATAAAATGGATCTAAAGGGACTTTTTGTGTCACAGTGATCAAAGAAAAATCAATTTGTTTGAGTTATACCCGAAATGATAATTTATGCAGTCAATTTATTTTTTTAATTATTTATTTATTATTATTATTATTATTATATTAATACAAAATACAGGATTCTAAACTATTATTTCCACATTATTTAATTAAATGATTCTATTGTACTAATTTTTTCATTTTTTAATATTTTAAAATAATTTGTTTTACTATTTAATTTTAAATTATCCAATGCAACAAATTGAGATGCTAATAATATTCTCATTTTTCTAACATAATTTCCTGTATCTTTCTGGAATATCCTAACTAAATACTTTTTAATATTTATTTTTGAAATATATTGTTTAGTTATGTAATTAATATATATATATATATATATATATATATATATATATATATATATATATATATATACCTTTAGTCATAATACAAAATATTTTTTCAAATCTTTCAATCAAGAATGATAATAAAAAATATATAGTCTCAAGAACTCTGTTTCATTATCCATTACTTATTAATCATTAAAAATTATTTTGTATATATTAATAGGATGTTTACAGTTTGATTTTGTTCAGTTTTTTTTTATTATTTTGCAAAATATTTATTTATAAAAATTATATTAAACATTAATATAAATGGTCAAATAAATTATGATTTTTTAATAATTATAGTTATATTTATAATTTTAAGTTTTTCTTAAATTCATATATAAATTACTCATAAAAAAATAAAATACAAATTTATTCCAATATTTTGATAAGTATAAATATATATTAAATAAAATATAATTAAAATATAACATATATAATCTTAAAATATATATATATATATATATATATATATATGTATATATATATATGTATATATGTTTTTTAATTATTAACTAATTTTGAACATAATTTAATATCTAAGTATAGTAACCAATTTGATTTGGATTTTTATTTTAAATTCAAAATGCAAACGAATTTACATGGGTCGATAAAAAAAAAATACAAAACAAATTTTTGTTTACATCAATTTTCAATTTTTTTTTATCAATTTTTGATTTTTTTATAATATTTTAGTTTTGAACATTTTTACTGTAAGTGTATGGATTTTAGTAAATATTTTTTATTATTTTAATTTTAAATAGGATGATATAAATTGTTTTCAACATAGAAATTTAAATAAAATATTTCTTAAAATATAATTTAAATAAAAGCATAAATAAAATAATATTTGTAAACAATAAATTTAAATAAATTGTGATATAAAATATAAATTTCAATAAAATTAATATTTTCAAAAATAATTTCAAATTTATAAATATAAATATATAAAACCAAATTTTAAACATTATTTTTTTATTACACTACATAAAAAAGTCTATTATCTACAAAATATTACCTACGGTAGATAAAAATTCGTAGGTAAATTTTACATTACTTACAGATATTACCCACAAAATTCTATCCGTAGGTAAATTATATCAAGAATATTCAAATAATAATTTACAAATAAATTATACTTATATTTATTCGTGTAAATATATAAATATATAAATATAAAAATATATAAATATAAAAATATAAAAATATAAAAATATAAAAATATAAATATATAAATATATAAATATAAAATATAAAATATATAAATATATAAATATATAAATACATAAATATATAAATATATAAATATAAATATATTTTATATTTATATATTTACACGCATAAATATAAATATAATTTATTTGTAAATTATTATTAAAATATTTTAATAACTTAGTCGTCAGTCTTCAATCATAAGTATACTGAGTTCCAATTTTGCGGTTTTTTTAAGAAAATCAGATGTAAAATATTACTAAATATTTACATATATAAATATTACGATACTTATAATCATTTACAAATAATTATAATAATTAAAATAACGCATTATTCATGAATATTCTATTTTATATTTACAGTGTTGTCTTTTTCTTTTTCTCGTTTTTATTTCATTTTGCCTTTTCCATTTGCTTATGTCACTGTACTAATAATGTACTGATTCAATATTAATTTATAAGTTGACGTGAAGTCTTTGAGAATGATTTTGCAAGCAGTGCGGTGGTCGGAAGTTAATGTAAGAATCGTTGGTATGCTTATGAGCATTTTTCTCAGGCTCCATAATCCTTCTTTAGAAACAAATTCCTTTCGTCTCTCTCATGGCTTTTTCCGATAGCGATGGTGACATAGAAACGGACTTTCTTCATGATCTTTACCAGGACAGAAATTTTGAAGTGTTTTTGAGTTTCAGAGGAGAAGATACGCGTGCTTCTTTCACTTCCCATCTCTACACTGCTCTTCAGAATGCTGGAATTGTTGTTTTCAAGGATGATGAGTCACTTCCAAGGGGAAAGCAAATTTCCCCTTCTCTACGGCTAACAATTGAACAGTCTCGAATTTCTGTTGTTGTTTTCTCGAAAAATTATGGAGAGTCGAGATGGTGTATAAAGGAGTTGATCAAAATAATGGAGTGTCACCGAACCATAGGGCATGTGGTACTACCAGTGTTCTATGATGTTGATCCCTCTGAAGTGCGCCATCAAAGAGGTCAATTTGGAAAAGCATTTCAACATCTCTTGAACAAGATTTCGAAACAGAAAGAGGAAAAGTTGGTGGATCGGATGCAGCGTTGGAGGAAGACACTTGGTGGGGCTGGTGGCATCTCAGGGTTTGAAGATCTATCTTCCAGGTTTAATGAGACACTTTCTGTTTCCTCAGATTTTACTGAATATTGTCTCTAAGAATAACATATTTGAAATTCATAACATGTATGTAGTTTTGAAACGGTAGAGAAAATGGAACATTGGAAAGAGGCACTTGGTGAGGCTGCTAATATTTCCGGGGTTGTAGACTAAAAGTCTAGGTAAGAGAAAATGGAACATACTGAACATTGTTTCCCAAAATAGAAATTATGAAGTTCATGAATTGTTTCAAGTGGGAAAATGGAGATTGCTGATAGGATAGACATCCTCGTGAAGCATTGGACGGAGGGACTTTACGAGGGTGTTAAAATCCCAATTAGGTATGTAGTCTTAAAATAAAACTTATGAAACATTTCCTGCTTTCAAATCTTTCCTCAACATTTATGAAATTCATAACATGTATGTATCTGTTCCTGGTGAAAATTTGATTGATTTTGATTTATGGGGAGTTGAGTCCTAATCAAATTTCGACCATGTAGATTCTTTTTACTTAGACTAGCAACTAGTTTTCAATAGAAAAGTGCATGATAATCGAAAATCTTATAGTGTAAAACGGCATGACCTAGAGTACATATTTTTAATGTTTTGTTAAGAAATGCGAAGAAAAAGAAGTGTCGAAATCGAAAAGTAGTGCGGAATATTAAATTGCAGGAATGTAAAAACACGGAAACCTCAAATTTGCATTAAGTATGAATAGCGAGAAATCAAAATTGTAGGAATGTAAATAACAGGAAATCGAAATTGCATAAGTGTAAATAGCGAGGAACTTAAACGCAAAATCTCAACTTACATAAAAGTAAAATAACATGGAATTAAAAGTGCAGAAACTTAAAGTTGCTTGAACGTAAACTGCATCAAAATAAATTGCATGAACATAAATTACCAGGGAAAGTACAAAAAGCGGTAAAGACAATCAATGAAAATGAAAATCCAGATCGCCAGAAACTTCATGATTTCGTCATTCTCCAGTAGACTTTTTCACTAATGTTCCAGTTCTCTCTGCCAATTTCCCCTTCTTCCTCAAGTTTTGCTCTATTTATAGGGCACCCTTCAGATAACCTCCTAAGAGCAGTTAACAAAACTGCCACCATGACCCACCATGCACGTCTCTCAGTTCCACGGTTTAAAAAACTGTATTTCACGTTCCCATGCATGAGATAACTGTTCCCTTGACCTTCGATCTCTGCCACGGTTTAGAAACCGTTTCCCTTGTTCTATGTGCGCGTTAACTGTTCCTCTCTTTCTAACTTAGCCAGAATTTCGATGGCCGTGTATGTTAACTTTTCCCTCTATTTCGATTTCAAAATCTCGAGAACTTTGCATTGCTTTTTTGACCTTAACCTTAACATTACATGATTATAATTCCTCAATTTTCTTCAACAATAGACACTAAATATTCCTCCTTCGATTCTCGATTTATGTGTCCATACTGTTACATGGTCATCGAATGTTTTCCAACCATCTTTTCACTTTATCAGTTTTTTAACCAATCATATGATCCTCGATTTTTTCTTTCCTTCGTTTTTCGATCCCTTTATCGATTTCCTACTAACAAAATGTCCCCTTGGAAGAATATAAATATTAATTTTTATTTTATATTCTTACAAAATGATTCCCGCCTTCAAACGTTTAGGAGGCCCAAAATAACTTTTAGGGTTTAGGGTTTCTGGGGTTTTTCTAGGGTTTCTTTGCTTTATGTCACATATCAAATCACTCTGTTGTCACACTGCACACGCCGCATTAATTACCCTTCGCCTCCATCGCTTCCAATACCCTAGTTGGTTTCTTTTAAACGTTTGTTAGCCTTTTACCCTTGTTTTTTACCACGAACTTAACTCACTTCTCCTTTGCACCTTCGTCTTCTACCTTTCGTCTTCATCTGCTCTACCGACTGTAATGGCAACCTCATCCAAATCCTCTGATTTATCTGCCCCACCACTTCCCTCGGTGACCTCTAACCTGCTAGAGATTAATGGGAAGAAGTTTGCGCCGGTCCCTTTGATGGAAGAATCTTCTCAAAAAATTGTTGAGACACAAGTACTCATTCCTTACATTGCTGATAATGTAAATTACGCTTTCGGAGGTCCTATCCGCTATTGTGGCGGATCATTTTCTTCTTCTCTTAGCCTACCTTCAGAGAGTAAGGTTCTTATCCATCAGCCTGAGGTTCGAATAGATTTTCTGCAAATCGTGTCTAAAGTATATCGAACGGGCCCTCCTCACAAAAAACCCTTGTACATCAGATGGTTTGATCGAGTTAAAGCTAAATTTGGGAACCATTGGAGGGCTGTAGGGATTTTCGATTTCCTGCATTTGTCTCAGTGTGATCTATCTTTTTTGGATATGTCCATGTTTTTATCCGCCGTTCATTTATGGAATAAGGACTTACATGCATTGGAACTTCCATGTGGCCCCTTTTCACCCACCCTTTTCGAAATTGCTGCTATTACTGGATTAAAGCCCACGGGAGAGAAATACTATAAGGGGGTTTTTCCTTCGGATAACTCTTTAAGGTCGAAAATCGATTGGGAATCGAAGGCCTATGGGCATTTTCTTGAAAAGCACTTTGTCGATGATCAATCAGTAGCTGTGACTGATGAGGAGCATATAGCCTTTCTGGTGTATTGGTTATGTACCCATGTCTTTTTCCCCCGATCCATCCAAATTTCATCCCACCTCTATAACCTTGCCTATCTTCTCCATACTGGCCAACCACGAATTAATTTAGCGAAGTTATTATTGGCCCATGTTTATAATTCTTTCGATGAAGCTGTCGATATTTTAAACACCCCTAGGGCCTCTGGGAATTTTTCAGGTCCTATTTGGTTTTTGATTTTTGAAAGCATCCTCCCCCCAACCTCAAAAATCCCCCCAAGTTTGAATTTAGAGGGTGCTCGATTATCTTCTCGATATCCCCACTACAAACCTGACGAGGCTAGTTACCGAAATTACCTACAATTTTTGTTGACCCGCTTTCATTTTGATTCGAATTTGGCCCCTTTTACTGTGTATCTTGGAAAAACAAGTGACAAACTTCGAGGGCCAACATGGTTTAGATCGAAATTTCTTGCTCTTACTCCGGGACTGCAATAAGAATTGGTTGAAGTATGGAATAATTACCTAGCCCAAGATGTTTTGGTATCGGGTTTCCAATCGAAGGATCTTCAATTCATCACTTATTACCCCCAGCTTTTCTCGCGGTAATTTGGTTTGAGTCAAACCTTACCCTTTTTTCCCCTCGATACCTCCTCAAGGTCCAAATTAAGTGAATCGACTATTGGACGGGAGCTCGCCAAACTGCTGCCAAAAAACCCGATACATTTTTACCCTTATATTTTTGAATCCAATTATTTATCTACTCTTGGTTTCTCTCAGTGGTGGACCGATTGGTTTTCAAATAATCATTTTGATTTTGACATAGTCCAATCAAAATTGACTGCTCATCCTTCTCTCGTGTTGCAGGACAAGTCGAAGGCGAAGAAAGGTACATACTCTCACTATCTCCAAATATCTCGATTCGAAAATTTTTATCGAGTATGCTACAACCCCTTGAAATTAGAATCGACCTTCTATGATGCTGTTATTTCCTTAGTCAATAAAACAGACACTAACCGATCGAACCACAAAATAGTCAATCCTCGAGGCAAAACCCCATTTGAAATGTATTGTCCTAACCATCTTCCCACTTTCCCTTCAGCTCCTTTTGGACTAGCCAAACCTTTAACTCATCCCAAATGGGTTCGAGAGTTAAGATCCTCGAAAGAAACTCTTTACCCTAAACCTAAAAACAAAGAAATTTTGATATCGAAATTATCCTACTTCCCTTACCTAAATCTCCCTCAATCTCTTCTTCCTTCCTGGCTTGTTCATATCGACCGAGTCAAGATTTTGACTCCATCACCCTTTGGTGAGATTTTTCTTGCCTCTTTTAAGAATGTTTTCAATCTTTTTCAAATTGTAATCTAACGGTTTTCCTTTTTTCGATAGTTTCAAAGCCTTCTTCAACTGTTGCCCCCGAGAAGGACTGGGAGTCCTCGGACGGGTCGGATCCCTCGGCCCCCACTAAGAAACGCAAGCATTCTGCCACCATTACTTCATCTTCGAAAAAATCGAAGGTTTTTTCTCGACTTCTTATTGCCTTATTTATTCAATTTTTATTTTCTTTGTCCATAGCTGATTCACTTCTATTTTCAGAAACAAAAATCGAAGAAGAGTCCTCGATCTGTTCAGCCACCTGCTATAAATCCATTATCGACGGACTCGAACACGGTCAGCAAAGCGGGCCAAACAACACCCACTACTCATTCTAGTCACGTAAGATCCTTTTTACACACATTTTATATTCCTAGATTTCGATAAGATCCATAACATGATTTTAAATCTCGATATTTTCAGGACCGTCCATCAGCGACAATATTGACGAATGTCGATTCTTTGCTTCAATCATCAACACCTATTCTTGAGGTACAGCTCCTAAATTTTGTATATATATTTTTAGCTTTACACATTTCCTTTTTTTTTTTTTTAATATTTGTTTCGATTCACAGCAACCTGAGGCTGTACAACATTCACCTCCTGCCTCAACACCCCTCGATCCACCTTCTCCTGGTATTAATTTCTCCCTTTACTGCCCAATTCTACTTCATTTTTCCTTATTGTGATTTTTCGATTCACTCTCGAATCCTTTCTTTTCCAGTAAGTATCCCCACCATCCACATTCAAGATTCCCCTCCCCCAACTTTTTCAGAGCCACCGGCTTCCTCTCCGTTTGCGATGCCGTCAATCGAATTACTTTCAGCGTCATTGCCCGAACTAAGCAGCCCTGTTCCAGAAGATATGTCAGAATATCGAACTGCAATCGAAGAGGACCCTTTCTCAATTCTCGATATTCTGCTGTCTGAAGAGGCCACTCCCTCGAGTCATTCCTCCCAAATGCCCACGACCTCGATTGAGGAAGCGTACCAGCTGAAACAACGCTTTAGGTCCTTCTTCTACTCCTCGCCTCTAGATGTTTTGGTGGAATCGCGCGCAAAGAAACAATACTTCCAAGAGATTCTCACTTCCATCGAAGCGTTCCCTGAAGACGCTCTCCCGAGGGGTTTCGATGCGGAAGTCGCGGCGGCCACTGACCTGTTCAACAAAGCTTATGCTGTAAGGAAGAAAAAGCAATCGATAGCGACTAAGTTAACTGACATTTCTTCCTTTCAGACTGAAAAATCGAGTTTACTGAAGACTCATAAGCTCAATTTAGAAGAGGCATTGACTGCACGAGCTTCGGTAAATAGCGAGATTGAACAGTTGGAGAAGAGACTAAATCAACTAAGGTCGCAGGAGGAGTTCCTCACATCCGAGATAACTTCGATCAAATCCTCTGCGAAAGAAGTGGCACTCTCGCTGGGACAGAGCATGGAGCGAAAGCGAAAAATGATGGCTGAAGAGAGTTCGATTTCTGTTTCTTGGGGGCAATTCTTAATAGATTTTGATCAACTTAAGACTCAATACTTGTCATTGTAAAACATTATTGGAATTAATTTTGAATGTTTATTTCTCTTATTCGAGGTTTATATTCTTTCAAATATTTACCATTTATCGACAAGACCTTCTCTTTATTGTACCAATCGACGATCGAATAAGCATTACTCGATAATATTTTAACAATTTCGAAGGGTCCTTCCCAATTTGGTGACCATTTGCCATAACTCTTACATTTTTTATCCATTGGCAAAATCGTTTTCCAAACTAAGTCTCCTTCATTAAATGTTTTCTGTCGAACTCTCTTATTATAAACTCGAGCGATTTGATTCTTTTGTAAAATCATATTATTCAATGCTTGCAATCTTATTTCATCGAGTTCATTTAATTCATCGTACATCAAGTTCCAATAATCACAACTGGGTAAATCATTTTGTTTCTGTATTCGAGTTGACTTAATATTTATTTCGCTGGGTAAAACTGCATCATGTCCATAGACCAACTTATATGGGGTGTTCTGTAATGAATCTTTCGGTGAATTTCGATAGGCCCACAAAATTTGCAACAACGTTTCGTGCCATGTTTTTGGTTTATTACCAACATGTTTCTTGATTAAACCAATAATTACTTTATTAATTGCTTCGACCTTCCCGTTAGCCTGAGCATAATATGGGGTTGATGCTAATAACTGAATATTTCTCGATTCGGCATATCTAACCATCTTTTTACCAGTAAAAACCGTCCCTCTATCAGTAGTGATAGACTGTGGGATCCCGAATCGATAAACGATGTATTCTTCAATGAAATCAATCACATCTTGCTGATCGACATCTTTTAACGGAATTGCTTCTACCCATTTTGAAAAATAATTAACAACAACGATTATATATCTATGTCCTCTCGATGACTGTGGAAAGATCTGTCCGATTAAGTCTATGGCCCAACCTCTGAAAGGCCAAGGTTTGATAATCGAGTGTAGTTCGCTAACAGGAACTTGTTGTATAGGACTAAATTTTTGACATTCTTCGCAGGACTTAGCATATTCGATACAGTCTTTTAAAATCGAAGACCAGTAATATCCTTATCGAGTTAACGTCCATTTCATCTTCTGGCCTACCATCTGGGCACCACATATTCCATTATGTACTTCAGCCATGGCTAAGTAGGCATCGTCATTCCCTAAACATCTAAGTAATACTCCATCGATACCTCTTTTATATAATTCATCATTCATTATAACGTATTTTACTGCTCGATATTTAATTTTCTTATCGACTCTCCCATTTGGGTTTTACAAATAGTCTATAATCGATTTTCTCCAGTCTTGATCATCTAAGTCGTTGATCTGTAAAATTTCACTTCCTTGAGATAATTTTTCTTTTATTTGAATCATTTTCTGTAAATTTTCCAGGGATATCTTATACTTAGATGCGATTTACGCCAAGTCATTGGCCTCTCAATTGAATTCTCGAGGGACATATTCGAATGTTATGTCATCGAACATTCTGCTTAAAGTCATTACTTTTTCTAGATATCTGACCAAATTGGTGTTAATGCATTTATACTCTTTTCGTACTTGTTTGATCACTAATTGTGAATCACCTCTTATAATTACATGTCGAGCTTTTAACTTAATCAAAGTCTCAAGACCTGTGATCAAAGCTTCGTACTCGGCTTCGTTATTCGAACAAATGGGTTTAATTTCAAGTGATAACTTAGTTGGGATATTATTTGGGGAAATAATAAGAATTCCTACTCCAGATTTGTCCGATGTACTCGATCCATCAAAATACATTATCCATTTACTTATTTCAATAAATAGATTATCAGTTGAATCAACTGTATGATCAGCCATGAAATCGGCGATTATTTGTCCTTTTACCGATTTTAAAGATTCGAAGCCCAATGAAAATTCTGTCAAAGCTAAAACCCATTTTCCTATTCGATTATGCATAATAGGTTTCGACAAAAGAAATTTCAAAATATTATTTCTGGAATAAACCGTCACATCATGAGGCTTCATTACATACTTGAGTTTTGTACAAGAGAAATATAAGCATAAACCTAACTTTTCGATATCGCTGTATCGAGTTTCAGCATCATTCAAAATTCTACTTAAATAATAAACAGCACATTCCACACCATTCTTATCTTCCTGTGCTAGTAGACTGACTATTGTTCGATCTGATGCCGATACGTATAGCCTTAATGGCTTGTTTCTCTCTACTGGTATCAAAATCGGAGGATTTGTCAGCATCATTTTGATTTTCTCAAAGGCTTCTTGATGTTCCTCCTTCCACTTGAACTCTGCTTCTTTTTTCAACTTCAACAAAGATGAAAAAACATAAGTCTTACCAGCCAAGTTAGAAATAAATCGTCTTAAATAATTTATCTTTCCCAAAAATGACTGCAGTTGTCTCTTAGTTTTTGGAGCAGAAATATCTATTATAGCTTTTGCTTTATTCTTATCGATCTCAATCCCTTTTCCGTGTACTATGAATCCTAAAAATTCTCCAGCAGATACACCAAAAGCACATTTCAAGGGATTCATTTTTAATCCATATTTTCTCATTCTTTCAAAAGATTTTCTCAAATTATCTAAATGTTTATGTTTTTCTTTCGATACAACAACAATATCATCTATGTAAACTTGCATAAAATCATTGATTAAATCATGAAAGATTAAATTCATTGCCCTTTGATATGTTGCCCCAGCATTTTTCAATCCAAATGGCATCACTATCCATTCATAAGTACCTAATGCCCCCGGGCATCGAAAAACTGTTTTAGCTATATCATTCTAGGAAACAAAGATTTGATTATATCCTGAATAGCCATTTAAAAGACTTAACATTTCATTGCCAGCTACTGCATCTATTAGCATATCGACTATTGGCATAGGGTATTCATCTTTAGGAGTTGCTAAATTTAAATCTCGATAATCAATGCATACTCTCATTTTACCATTCTTTTTAATAACTGGAACAATATTAGAAATCCAATCGACATACCTGGCAGTCCTGATGAACTTTGCTTTCAGAAGTCTCTCGATCTCTTCTTTAATCTTACCCATCACCTCCGGTGCAAATCTTCTCGGTGCTTGTTTTACTGGCTTCCTACCTTCTATGATGGGTAATCCATGTTCGACTAGACTTCGATCCAATCCAGGCATTTCTTCATATTCCCAAGCGAAGCAGTCCTTATACTCTTCTAATAACGAAATCATATTTTTCTTCATTTCTTTCTCGAGATATCTGCTGATATAAGTAGGTTTTCGGTCCTTTATACTCCCCAAGTTAATTTCTTCTAATGGATCTTGAGCTTCGACTTTCTTGTGATTCGATGTGATGGATTTTTCAAAACCTAAAGGAGAATTATCATAAATACAATCAAGTATGACGTGATCGCTATTATTTGCTACTACTGTCGAGTGAATCGACTTATTTATTTCTACCTTAGTACTACTACTTTCTTGGCCCTTATTTTCATCTTCATATCTTTTTAATCGGGCCAAGAATTCCTCGTAATCTCTATTCATTTTCACCGGCCACTTCGAGGTTGGCCCCCTCTTTGATCATAACAAACCCTTTTTTCTCATTCATTTCCAAAAAACGCTATTCGTGTAATTTTGAATTGAAGTCTTCGACAGTCTCGAAGGTGAATGGTTGAGTGATCGCTAAATTCTGCAATGCCTGACCAGCCTGGGATACAAATGTCACAAACTCATGCTGATCGCCTGGAATCACTTTGAGATGTCCATCTCGATTCCACATAAACAACTTTTGATGAGCCGTAGAAGGTACGACTCCAACTCCATGAATCCACTCCCTGCCAAGTAGTGCATTGAAATTGGCATGTGATTGGACAACAACAAACATAGTGGGCCTTGAATAAGTACCCACTTTCACATCTAAGGCAATCATGCCTTCTAAACTCGATGTTTTCCCACTGAAATCAGAAATCATGATATTATGCCTGACTAAGTCTTTTAATTCGATACCAAACCTTTTCAGCATAGTGATTGGCAATATGTTCACCGCTGCACCACCATCGACAAGGACTCTATTCACCTTTTGTCCTTGAATCTCGATATTCAGTAATAAATGCTTCAGATGAAACCTCATCTCCTCAGATGGAGGATCAATAAAAGCAGCATCTCTATGGGGTACTTCGCATGATGCTTGTGTTACCCATGTCACCTTTGGTCTCATGTCTTCGGAATAGAAATCATCCTCTCGATCGACATTACTTTGTTCTTGGTACTCTTTATACTCACTAACATATTCTGCGGGTAGTATCGATATTACTCCGATTTGATGTTCATCCCAACTACCCTCATTTTTGTCATTGCCAAAGTCTCTTGCATATTGGCTCCCCATTGGTACATTACTCTCTTCAAAGTTCCTGTAATTATTGAACATTCCCCAGTAAGGGATCCTCCCTCCTCTTCTCCAGGGCCTTCCTCGAAATCTCCTTTGGAATGTTGGAAATCCAAGATTCGATCCTTCATCATATGAAAGTCTCTCGAAGACATCATTATTTTGAAGTCTAGCCCTTCCTTCTCGAGAAGGATATATTTCTTTCCTAACCCATTGTTTCTGATTTCTACTAGCACCAGAACCAACAGATTTCTGTTGACTTTCCCCTATCGTTGCTTGGACTATTTGATCTACTTTATCATTGTCCCTTTTGTTTTGATTCTCGATTTTCTTTATCTGTCTTGCTCTGAAAGCTTTAGCGGCTGACTTGTCGAACACCGCACTGCATCGTGGACATAACATCACATCTTCATCCTTTTCTTTCTTTCTGTTTAAAAACTCAACGAGAGAATCTTCTGATCGAGGATAGATCTCTCTCTCGAATTCTTTCTCGAACTCGCTTAAATCAAATTCTATGTCTTCTTCTGACATGTCCATTCTGACATGTCTGGGATCAATGTCTTCAGTAACATCAACCATGCCTACAAAGGTCGGATTTGTCAATCGGACATCTTCAGCCATGCCCGTTTGGGATTCAATATACCATACTTGAACCTCAAATGGACTCGTATCCACTTTCATTGACATCTCCTTGAACTTCAATCTCCCTTGGTCAATCGCATCTTGGATCGTGTTCCTGAAATGTATACAATTATTAGTCCAATGTCCATAAATATTATGAAATTTGCAATATTTTCGACCATTCCTTTGTTCTGCAGAAGACAGTTTATGATCATCACTCAACTTAATCTGTTTATCTTTCAATAAAATATCGAAGATTTTATCCGCCTTTGTTACATCAAAAGTATATGTTCGATTTGCCATTTTGTCTTTTACTTCATTTTTCTGTAGCAATTTACAAATGTATGGAGCTCCTACTTTAAGCTCTGCTATATTTACTTTCTCATCGACAGTTTCTTTAATATCTGTTTCTGCCTTGGGGTCTTCCTCATATACATCATTTATATATGCTATTCTTTCTTTCTTCATGGGTTTCTCAAATTTCTTGTATCTTTGTTTCTCATATTCGATTTGTTCCACTCTTCTTACTTTGTCGGCTAGCTGAGCCATGTCATTCAATGGTAAATTAACTAATTTTTTTCTAATCGAGAATTCTAAGCCTGCGGAGGCCATTCTGACTAATTCATATTCAGGAATTTGAGTAAAGCATCTTGACTTCATTTGTCTAAATCTATTCAAATAATCATCTATGCTTTCATGATTATATCTCTTTATGTTCATTAAGTCGATGAGACTTACTTGAGTCTCCCCCCTAAAGAATTGTTCATGAAAATTTCTTTCCAATTGTAACCAATTATATATCTAATTGGGTGGCAATGAAGTAAACCAAGTGAAAGCATTATTAGTTAATGAACTAGGGAAATATTTCATTTTTAATTCTTCACTCATCGCTAGGTCCCCACATTCGATCTGATATCGCGCCACATGTTCGATAGTGGACTCACCAATTTCTCCAGCAAATTTGTTGAATTTAGGTATTTTGTATCCTCGAGGTAACTCTGTCTCGAGAATTGTATTTGGAAAAGGAGAAACAAAATATGTTTGATTAGGTGGTCTTAATTCCACTCCTTGGGGATTCATCCTTTGTCCTAGCATGTGATTATACTGCATGTTATTATACACATTTTGAAATCCTTCATTCAAATTTCCGTAAATATCATTCCTCACCTGTTGATATTCATTCCCCATGTGCTGATGTTGATCATTGTTTCGATTTCTCCTTAATAAATAAGGGGGATTGATATTAGCATTCTGGTTAAGGTTCTGATTGACATGATTTTCCACTCTTGTTTGTCGAGGTATAGCCAATGCATCCCCGATACGTGACATTTAGTCTGCTAGTATTTCAAAACTAGTGGTAGTGTTTTGCACTAATGGATTTAATACTGTAGTCAACTGTTGTGATAACATGTTAACCATCTCGAAATTGCTTTCGTCCATTTGTTGTCGAAGTACTCCTAATGAGTTATTGGAAATTCCAGTACTAGCATTTTCGATAATCTCAAAATTGGATCGATGATAATCTCTATCGAATGTATGTCTCCCATGATCCAGGTTTGATACTGGAGGCGTCTGTTGTGTTCCTAAATTTTGCACATTCCCTGAATTCTGGGGTGTTACTAAATTTTGAGATACCCCTAAATTTGGGGATACTCCAAAATTTTGAGGCATGCCTAAGGTTTGAAATGTGCCTAAGTTTTGGGGCATTCCTAGGTTAAATCTCGTACTTCGTTGTATTGAAGAAGTACCAGCCCCATTCATATTGTTAATTGAAAAGCCAGGCGATCTTACGCTCATATACGACCCTGCATATGTTGTTATAGGGTTTCCCATAGTTTGCATATTGTTCGATATCACAGTACTAGACCCTACTTGAGTGTTTGCTAATGTACTTGAACTTTGTTCATTACTCACAGGTATCGACATACTCGCAGTTGTCGATATTACATGTATATTCCCATTATGACCTTGCCCCCAGTGTTTGGTGGATGTGAAGCATTTAGAACCTCACTGTTACTCTGATTATTTGGTGGATGACTCATTCTTATTACTCGCCCGCTCCTTAATCTCATACACTTTCGAACTAACCAATTTTGTGTTTTTTGACACAAGACTCCCTATTTGGTGCGCCAATTTGTTTCTGGTGAAAATTTGATTGATTTCGATTTATGGGGAGTTGAGTCCTAATCAAATTTCGACCATGTAGATTCTTTTTACTTAGGCTAACAACTAGTTTTCAATTGAAAAGTGCATGATAATCGAAAATCTTATAGTGTAAAACGGCATGACCTAGAGTACATATTTTTGATGTTTTGTTAAGAAATGCAAAGAAAAAGAAGTGTCGAAATTGAAAAGTAGTGCGGAATATTAAATTGCAGGAATGTAAAAACACGGAAACCTCAAATTTGCATTAAGTATGAATAGCGAGAAATCGAAATTGCAAGAATGTAAATAACAGAAAATTGAAATTGCATAAGTGTAAATAACGAGGAACTTAAACGCAGAATCTCAACTTACATAAAAGTAAAATAACATGGAATTAAAAGTGCAGAAACTTAAAGTTGCTTGAACGTAAACTGCATCAAAATAAATTGCATGAACATAAATTACCAGGGAAAGTACAAAAAGCGGTAAAGACAATCAATGAAAATGGAAATCCAGATCGCCAGAAACTTCATGATTTCGTCGTTCTCCGATAGACTTTTTCACTAATGTTTCAGTTCTCTCTGCCAATTTCCCCTTCTTCCTCAAGTTTTGCTCTATTTATAGGGCACCCTTCAGATAACCTCCTAAGAGCAGTTAACAAAACTGCCACCATGACCCACCATGCACGTCTCTCAGTTCCACGGTTTAAAAAACTGTATTTCACGTTCCCATGCATGAGATAACTGTTCCCTTGACCTTCGATCTCTGCCACGGTTTAGAAACCGCTTCCCATGTTCTATGTGCGCGTTAACTGTTCCTCTCTTTCTAACTTAGCCAGAATTTTGATGGCCGTGCATGTTAACTTTTTCCTCGATTTCGATTTCAAAATCTCGAGAACTTTGCATTGCTTTTTTGACCTTAACCTTAACATTACATGATTCTAATTCCTCGATTTTCTTCAACAATAGACACTAAATATTCCTCCTTCGATTCTCGATTTATGTGTCCATACTGTTACATGGTCATCGAATGTTTTCCAACCATCTTTTCACTTTATCAGTTTTTTAACCAATCATATGATCCTCGATTTTTTCTTTCCTTCGTTTTTCGATCCCTTTATCGATTTCCTACTAACAGTATCATATAGAGAAGTGGATACTATATTGTGTTAGCATCTCAGAGGTTGCAGTCTTGGATCCGCGGTAATTGAAACACTTCATACTTGAAGAGTTTTACTGAACGTTATTTCTAAAAATATGGTTTATGAAATATATCACAAACAAGCAGTGAAGAAATGGAGATTGCTAACGCGATAGATCTCCATGTGAAGCATTGGAGGGAGACACTTTTTGAGGTTGCTGGCATCTCAGGGGGTGAAGTCTTAAATTCCTGGTAATCGAAACATTCAATGCTTGATCATATTTTTCATTAAACATTGTCTAATGTTTATGAAATTCATGGCATGTATGAAGCGGAGAAATGGAGATTACTGATGCGATAGAACAACACGTGAAACATTGGAGGGAGGCTTTTTGTGAGGACGCTGACATCTCAGAGGGTGTCTATTATTTCGATGATATCCGGTAATGGAAACACTTTATGCTTTCAGATTGTTACTGTGCATTTTCTCTAAAAACAACATATTTATGAAAATCACAAAATGTATCAAGTTTTAAATTGATAATGAGTTAAGGAGCCTCAAGCATCTTTGGCGGGAGGAACTTCATAAGGCTGCAGGTATGTCAGGGGATAAAGAACTACCTAAAGAACTACGTTCCAGGCAATTGAGAAAGTTCCAGCTTTCATATTTTTGCTCAACATTTTGTCTAAAACTACCATTTATCAAAATTTATAATGCCAGCGATTTAGACGTGTTAGACGTAGAACTATCTACTAGATGGTCTTGTATTGTTGTAGATAGTAGACTGTGTGTAGCAGTTTTCTTTTTTGTTACACTAGGGATTTATATACAGAGTATTGGTAATACTCTACTTACATTTTTTTATGTGTTTTTTTTGTGTAATTTTCCTCTTCTGCTATACAAGGGTGATTTTTTTGGTTCTCGTTATTTTGTTTCTTAATTATTGTCAACCCAACAATTGGCGCCGTTGTGGGATGAGGAAAGAAAGTCAAGGAGATTAAAAAGATGGCCACCAAGTTTCATATGTTGATTAGAGACAAGGATTTTGGACTCTTGAAGTTCAAGATCAAAGTTCTCTTAGTATGGTTGTCTTGAAGCAATAAAGGGTGAGGTTGTGTTATTTATAAATTTACAGATGGATCCAAAGAATTAGTTTGAAAAAAAAAAAAAATACTAATCTTACTATATGAATTTTAAAATCAAGATGTTTATAAATAAGGAAAAGGAAAATTGAAAAGATTAATATGAAGTTAAAAATTGAAGGACCATGAGAATAAGGAAGAAGAAAATTAAAAATCAATAGGTAGAGCTGAACATCGATAGAAGGGAGGAAAGAAGAACAGTAAAAAAGAGGAAGATAAGGGAACAATTGGAAGGAAGCTTTAAAATCGAAAAGAAGACATACTGATGGAGAAGACAGAGGAATAATAGAATAGAGAGAAAATTGTTATAAAAAATGAGTTACAAAGAATCTGAAAAAATACAGAACCATTACAACTCTACAACGTGATAAGAACGGTTAAAAACGTTATCTATAATAACGGAACTACTCGAGAAAGAGGAATAGGAAATATAACTATTTTTATTTATCTTAATTTAATTTAATTTATTTTAATTTTTAATGGTTACATAAAAATACTCATTCGGAAATGAGACTAGCCAATCTAATCAGGAATGATACTAGAAATTGATTTTTTATTTTCAAATAATCGGATTTTAATTAAATTACGACAAAACCGGTAAAATTGGAGAACCATCGTATTGGGATCAAACTGGTTTAGATAAAAGAATAAATTATGATCAAAATGTTCTTAATATAATTTTTTTATATAAGACATAATATATTTTAGTTTTTTTTATTTCATATTAATTATATTAATTTTAAATAATAGTTATTTTATTGTATTTTTATCTTATTTAATAATTATTCATTTTATACTCTCTAATATATTTTATAATTGTAACTTTCATTATAATTTAGGGTAACCATGATTTAACCTTTATTATTTTTCTTTCTTTTATAAAAAAATTATTATTAATGAACTTATAATATACTTGTTATATTAACAAAATATTATTTTATTAAATTTGGTTGAACCTTTAAATCCTGAACTCATATCTTCATTGGGTTAGTGGTTGGTCCGATTTTAAAAATATTGCATAAAAATAATAAATATAAATATGATCGAATAAGTGTAAAGAATGGTGATGACAAATTGTATTAAGAATTTTGCATTATGAAGAAATGATGTAAACATAGAAAATACTATTTCAATTGAGTTCTTTGTAGTTTGAGTCACTATTTTCATTAGTTTTCTGTATTAGTTTTATTTTATCCTTAACAATTTATATTTTCTGCAATTTACTATTTTCACTAATCACATTTCTTGTCATTTATATTTTCAACAATTTACCTTTCCTTCTAATTTACTTTTCTCCACTTTAAAATTTTCAAATCTTTGTTATTTGTTGTTCTTTTATTGAATTCTCATTAAGTAATTAAATAATGTCTGAAGTAATATTGAAAGTCCAAGTATATAATCAAGAATTCTCATAAATATCTTTATTAAATTAATGTGTGAAAAATCTATAATAAATATTGACTTTATATTAATTGTTGAATAAAATGTTGGTTCACATGCTTATTTTTCCAAAGTTTAATTGAAACACATTTTAAAATGACATTTTTTTACTTACTAGTCTAAATAAAAAAGAATCCACAAGGTGACAAGTGGTTCGTATTGAAAATCTTAATTAGGAAAAAAACTTAATAAATTTGTTGAATGCATTGAACCAATTTTTACCAGAAATAAGTTGTCATCGTATGAGAAAACAAACATGATTAACAAAGCTAGAAACATCATAATTGGCAATAAGGCACCAAGTGAAGTCACGATACTTAGCAATAAGGCACCAAGTGAAACTAGGATTGAGAGAACTATCACAACAATGCATAGTAAACTTAAGTCTTAATAAATGACAAAATCTCTAGCACAAACACTGTTTCGATCAACAATTGTACTCATTCAAGATGATAAATCAAGAATGATGGTGGAGCAAACAAACTTTACAAGTGAGTGGATGATCTTGAGAATTTTGAATCGAAACTTGATGATAAAGATAAATCTTTGCTTCTTCTTAATGCTTTGCCTATAATGTTTGAACTTTTAAAGGATGTTTCATTTTATGAAAAGAATAATATTACCTTGGAGGAGGTCCAAACCTCTATTAGAATGAAGACGTTTCAAAATCTTTTAAGAGTCTAAGAGATGTGATAAAATGGGTTGAGTGGAGTGTTGGAAGTGCGAGATTAAGAAGGAAACAAGGAGGAAGAAATTCAAGAAGTCATCCAAGAAGACATAAGAGTAAAAAGAGCCTAAGTGATATATCTATTATAGATTAGAGGTTATATAAAAAAAATTGTCCAAAAGTAAAGAACTTCACAATTTTCATGCGAGTCTATAGATTTAATAGTTTTTTATAGTTATGAATCTATAGGTGTGCTGGTGGTGTCGATTTTAGTTAAAAAAAGGAGATGGGTCATGTACTCAAGTTATACTTATAACATGTGTCTCATGACTAAAAAGTAAAACTAAAACTAAAACTTTCTAAAGGTTCAAAAGTAGTGCATCATGGTCAGAAATCAATAGGTAACCAAATTCAAAGCTCATAGGATTAATAAAATTTGAAAATTTTTTTAGATCATTTGTGAGTTTGTAGGAAGGAAGGGATTAAGATACACAAGATAATTGTAGGATTCCTCGACAAAATGATCTTATTGAAAGGATGAAGAAGACCATTTTGGAACAAGTGAGGGGTATGTTGCTAGAACTTGGTTTTCCAACCTATTGAGTGAAGTTACTAATATTATAATATATCTAATAAATGGATGTGAATAATTTGCCCTACATTTGAAGACTTCTGTGGAAGTGTGGAGTGGAAGACCAATAAATTATTCTAATATGAGGGTGTTTTGTGCCTTGGATTTGCACATGTCAAAATTGATAAGTTTGAAGAACAGACAGATAAGTGTATCTTCGTTAGATACATTGAAGAACAAAGGTGTTTCATAAGTAAGGGTGTGACATTCAATGTTACATGAATGAGATGTTGTGCAAAAATCTAACTTGAAATAAGGACAAAAGCTCCGTTTAATGTGGAACCTTCTTTCCTCATATTAGACTATCAATAGGAATTAAATGATGCATAAGATGATGAATATCATGTATCAACTTTCAACTTCTCACTCTAGGAGGCTAGAACGTGTCAACTTAAACTTCAACTATCTTCTTATGTTACACGTGATAAGTAGATGAAAAATATCAAACCTACAATAAGGTTTGAGTATGTTGATCTTATATGTTATGCCTTTAGTGTATTTGTAGAGGTAGGCGGTTCAAGATCAAGAAGCTTCAAGGAGACTTATTGGGGGTATATACAATTAGTAATGGTTGTGTGCATGGAGGAAAGACCTGAATCATTGCAGAAAAATCACACAAGGCCACTTGTGGACTTACCCAAAAATTAGAAAGTGGTTGGATTCAAGTGGATATTCAAGAAAAAGGAAGGAATACTAGGTGAGAGAAGGAAAAATTTAATGCAAGACTAGTGGTGAAAAACTTACACAAGTGGACAAAATTGATTATAATGAGATTTTGAGAAATAATTGACGGTCTACAAAGTAACTATCAGGTAGAGAAGAAGGATCATCCCCTACACTTATGGTAGAACAATGTTAATTCACATGCTAAAGAAGATCACAAAGGGAAGAGACTTAATAAGGCCTAGTATGAATAGATTTGCCAACTTATTTGACTCAGGTTGTCTTCTTGAATTGAAAGTATAATTGATGAGTATGGTTAGCTCTAAAGAGTGAAAAAAAAAGTTTAGATTTTTACAAGATGGGAGAAAAGTTGAGAATATGGTATTAGATAGATACTTTTGGAAGAATGTAACTAAATAATTGAAAGTTGTTGTCCCTCTTTCTGTGGTCCTTTGATTGGTGGATTCATATAAAAAACTCGCAATGAGTTTCATATATAAAGAAATAGATTGTGCAAAAGAGAAAATTAAGTGCAACTTTAATAATATTAAGAAAAGGTAAAAATCCTAAACCTTATCTCATTTAGAATTTAACTACTTAATCTGTTATAAACTTCTAATATAGAACAATTGATATTTTTATAGTTGTGAACTTGTTTGAAAAATCATTAATGAGAGGTGGAATAATCAACTTCAAAGGCATTTTCATGCAACAACCTATTACCTTAATCTCTATTTGCACTATGAGCTTAATTTTAGAAATGATGATAGTGAATGGGGGTTGCATATATGCATGGGAAGATTGATTATTGATGTTATAGAAAGGAAAAAAAAAATCAATTTACAATCCATTGACTTCCATTGTACAAATGATTTTTTTTAAGGAAGATGTAAAGGATTGTAGGAAAGCTATATTTTCTAGAGAATTGTGAGAGATGTTTGGGAATGAAACTCTAGAGTTGAAAAAGTTTGTTATTCAAGTTTTGAGTTTGACTTGTAGTTGTTTTGAGTGTGAATGTAATTGAAACTTATTTGAAATGATATTTCAAGTTTATGTAATTATTTGTGATTTTTAATTATTTTAGTTTAGTTTATATATTTATTAAAATTGATTCTTCAATTATAGGTTCATATAAAAAAAAGAAATTGTTTGCACTATAAAAAGATGAATGATTTAGTTTATGTAATATATAACCTCGAAGTTCAAAAATTAAGAAATTTGTTGTTCTCTCATTTGATGATTTTGAGTGTGATGATGAATAAATAATTAAAGAGAGAGATAATATGATTGAACAAATTCAAGTGGAAGGTGATGACGAAAATACTAATTTAGTTAGATGATGTTCATATTATTCAATTTTAGATGCACTTGAGCTTGATAATATAATTTTTGATTCAATGTTGATTCACACTTTTTCATATGGTGAAGAACTTGATGGTGATGAATATAAAGAGAAAAATAATTTCATTAGAGGAATAGATAAGACATATAAACTTGATCACAATATTTTTTTTGTTATTATCTTATCACTTTGATAACCCATATTTTATTGATATATTATTATATGAATTTATTTATTTTAGTATTAAATTGGTCTTTACAAGTTGATTTTATGAATTAAGTGTACAAATTTTTCATGAGTTTGTATAGATTTTTTGAGTTTATTAAACTTAAGTACAAGATAAGTATTCATTAGAGTTGGATGTAAAATTTATTAGGGTGGGTGCAAGATTACCATTTTATGTTATAATAGAGAAGGGATGATCATATTTTAGATGGTCTTGTACAATAATAAACTTAACACATCCTATTAGTAGGACCGTTTAGATTAAACTATCTTAAATAAAGTCAATTTTTTCTATTATACTAAGTTTATAATCTTATTGATATTTCATATAATTTGTTTTGGTATTTTTGTAGTAATATTTAATTTAATTTAATATAAAATAATTATTTAATAAAATAAATAAAAGTAGATAGATAAAACTAATTTATATATAAATTAAAATTAACTTGGTAATTATAGATATATAATAATTTATAAACATTGTTAAATTATAATAATTATTTTAAAAAATTATAATTTTTTATGTATATTTTATAATAAATTAAAAGTATATTTTAATTGAAAAATATCATTAAAGAATTATGATAAAATAAAATATAAAATGTTAAACATATTACTTTTTTAATAATTTTTATTAAATCATGCTGTTGATATAACATATTTTCGTCAAATAATAAAATTGATTAGAGATTTACGTGTGTCAAAATTATATATAAAAATTAATTTTATACTTTAATTTAATGATAAATTAATTTTAACTTAAAAATAATTTTGTATAAAAAATTATTTAAATAAATTTAATATAAAATTAGTAAAATATTTTTAATTTTGTAATATATAAAAGAAAAAAAGAAATATATATATATATATATATATATATAATTTATTAATAAATTTATGTAAAAATCATATTCGTAATGTCACCTTTCATCAAATTATGAAGATCAAAGTACGAAGATCAAAATAATCAATTATATAAAATTATATAATGAGTAAACTTGTTCGTGTTATACTTGGTTTTGCAACCTCTTTTTTACAAATTAAAAGATAATTTTTATTGTGAAAATCATCTTATTATTTTCTGTAAATCGGTTCAATCAATAAAACCAGCCACTCAAGAGACTCGTCTCTGCATCAAAAGTAGAACTAAGCACACTGATTTCTACGTCAACAGTGAAACGGCTGAGAACAAATACAGGCTAAATAGTATTATAATGCACACCTTTTAAATATGTTATTCATGTTTTAAATCGACCTTTTCTCTGTTAATTTCTTTTTCTGGTTAATTTTATCACTCACAGGTCGTGTTTAAAGCATTTATAGAAATATAAATATTTAAAAGATGAAACAGAGGAAATATAAAAACTTTTCCCTTAAATTTTCCTTTTATTTTGATTATTCTAGTGCAAAAAGGTTTTTTATGTCGGTTAAAGAGGCGACATAGATACGAGGGTCATAGAAAGTATTACTTTTTACGTCGGTTGTTATGAACCGACATAGAAAGTATGACCTTTTATGTCGGTTCATAATAACCGACATAGAAAGTAATGAGTTTTTTTACGAAAATTGTCACTGGTAGGATTCGAACCCAGTACATTACAGTGTAGAATTAGACCAACCACTATACTAGTATGATTTTTATTTATTTATCTATATTATATTTTTATTATACTTTATAATATATTATTTTATTATCTATTGAAGAGATTTGTCACTGACAAGATTCGAACCTAAGACCTTAGAGTTGGATATCGATACTCCAACCACTAAACTACTACGAATTTACGATACATAACTTACAAATAAATTATATTTATATACAAAATATATAAATACAAATATATTTATATATTTTGATATATAAATATTTATATACTTATATATTTAATTTTTTTGATTTAATATAAACTTTCTATGTCGGTTAAATTTTAACCGACATAGAAAGTGAATTTGCTCATATACCATGTCGGTTACATAATAACCGACATAAAAAGTTTATGATTTTATTACAAACTTGCCACCGCGCTACATACTATGACGGGTGGACTACGACCGTGATAAAAATGCTATTTTTCCACTAGTGTGTGTGAACACATTTTTATTGTTGGAATGAAAGCGAGGCTATACAAAATATTGTTAAAAATCTTACAAGTTTGTTGGACAAGACAGAGTTGTTTGTTGCCAATAATCCCGTCGGAGTGGAATTTCGTGTGCAAGAAATGGTTCAGATGCTAGACCAAAAACAACCAAATGATGTTCTACTACTAGGGGTATGGGGGATGGGAGGCATTGGTAAAACAACTATTGCAAAATCAATTTATAACAAGATTGGCCGCAATTTTGAGGGAAGGAGTTTCCTTGCAGATATTAGGGAAGTTTGGGGACAAGAAGCTGGCCAAGTTTGTTTACAATAACAACTTCTATTTGATATCAACAAAGAAAACAATACAAGGATACGTAACATTGAATAAGGCAAAGTTATATTAAAAGAAAGTTTTCGACATAAAAAGGTACTTCTTATACTTGATGATGTAAATAAATTACAACAATTAAATGTTTTGTGTGGAAGTCGTGAATGGTTCGGTTCAGGGAGTAGAATAATCATCACAACCAGAGATATACATATACTGAGAGGGGAAAAGAGTTGATCAAGTGTTCACAATGAGAGGAATGAATGTAGATGAATCTATTGAGCTTTTTAGTTGGCATGCATTCAAGCAAGCAAGTCCCAAAGAAGATTAATTTTATTGAACTTTCAAGGAATGTAGTTACTTATTCTGGGGGATTGCCACTAGCTCTTGAAGTCCTTGGGTCCTATTTGTTTGATATGCAGGTAAGAGAGTGGAAGAATGTATTGAAAAAACTCAAGAAAATTCCCAATGATGAAATTCAGGAGAAGTTAAAAATAAGCTATGATGGTTTAAGTGATGATACAGAGAAAGGAATATTCCTTGATATAGCATGTTTCTTTATAGGAATGGACCGAAATGATGTTATGCATATATTAAATGGTTGTGGACTTTTCCCAGAGAATGGAATACGTGTCTTGGTAGAGCGAAGTCTTGTAACTGTAGATATGATAAGAACAAACTTGGAATGCATGATTTGCTAAGGGACATGGGAAGAGAAGTTATTCGTTCAAAATCACCAATGGAGCTTGAGGAGCGTAGCAGATTATGGTTTCATGAAGATGTGCTTGATGTGTTATCAAAGGAAACTGTAAGACCTTCATTTATTATTTTAGTATTTAAAATGTCTAAAGCTAATGGAAACTGACGTATACATTTATTCCTTCCTTGCTCATTAACCCTTATTTTTACAATTGATTGTCACAGATTTTGAAAATTAGTTTGGTTATAAACTGTTTTTTTCTCTTAAGCTCCTGGAATAAATGAAGGTTTTTTTTTACCCAGGTTTTAACTACCATATATCTTTAGCTATGCATATTTCACTGTTCATTTTCTCTAATAGGGAAAAAATTTATTGAGGGATTGACTTTGAAGTTACCAAGAAGTAATGCAAAATCTCTAAGCACTAAAGCTTTTATGAACATGAAGAAACTCAGGTTGCTTCAACTTTCTGGTGTAGAACTTGTTGGAGATTTTGAATATTTTTCTAAAGATCTTAGATGGCTTTGTTGGCATGGATTTCCTTTTGCCTTCATACCACCAAGCTTTTATCAAGGAAGTCTAGTTTCTATGGAGTTAGAAAACAGTAAGATTACAATGGTGTGGAAAGAGACCCAGATATTAATTTAGTTTTTTGAATTTCACGCGCGTTGTTTTTTCTCTTCTTTATGGATGTAATTTAAATTGTCTCAAATGTTAATACTAGTTTTCTACATGGTGCATTTAGACCAGAATTTCATCAATGAATTTTTCGGTCTTTCTTATATTGCAAGTGCTTTCAACAAAAAGTTGAAGTTGAAATAAAATGAACTTTTACATATTCGTACTTCTAATACAAGCTCTAATATCCCGTTTATATAAAACAAGTAATCTTAAAATAGGAAATATATAAATAATTTAAAGATGATAAATATCCAGATAAAAAGAGATTTATATGCATACTCTAAAATATTTACTATATTCACACAAATCTATTTGTAGGAATTATTTTGGTGAACACAAGTGTTGATTGAAGTCTTGTAGGAGTAATTACAAGACCTCTGTCAATTTATGAATTATTTTGCTAATATTTATATGTTTTGTTTTGTTTTGTCATGTTGGATTGGATTGGATAGAAAACGTTAAAATAACTAAATTGTTATGATAAAAAACCTTATAGATCCACGAGGTCATCAAGAAAAATCTTCATCCATAACTCCTCATCACATATATTAGGTGCCATAGCTTGAAATTATATATATTTTTACACTAAATCAAGCAACTATATTTTGTTTGTTGCTCTTCCATTTTACTAAGTTTCATCTCACATACATGTAGTAGTCAAAGGTGAACCTTCTATCTATAACTAACTTACCTAATTAGCATGGTATAGCTTCAAGGACAATGTACCACCTATATGCTAATCATCAATTCTTTCCTTAGATTTGTCTATTAACTAATATTGAAGAATTTAATTAATATTGAATAGTATATTCAAGTGTAATAACCATACCAAAATTTTTTGCTAAAAATTTTTGGAGTCTACTATAGGTTAGGTAAAACTATTCTCACCACACACAACAAAAATTTTGTAACACAAATAAGTTTCTTGAACACTAAAGATGAGAAGACAAAGGAATGAGTAACTTGGAAGATGTCCTAACTTTGCCACAAGGCATGCAAATGATGAATGACTTGCACCAACAGGCGAGGAAACCCCCATCAAAGGGTAGAAGATGCCCAACAAAAATATGAGACATTGGGAATTAGGTGACAATCGATTTAGTGACTCTTAGATAAAATCAAATACCAACATTACCAACCCTACGATAACAAGTGGGATCGTTTATATTTCAAACCAACTCCCCCCAATACCACAAAATGACAATTCCTCAAGGATATGAATATGACCAAGCTTTGATGCCCCAAAAGAAATCAAATTGGTAAACAGAGGTGAATCGAAATGCATGGTGTGAATATCATAGAGCATGTGGTCACGACATCTAAAAGTTGTTCTCCCTAACACAGACTATTAAGTAGATGATACAATAAGGAATCTTGGAAAGGTATAAGAAGATGAGATATGATGATTTGATGACGTTGAGGAGATTAAAGAAAAAAAAATCATCGATTAGTCAAGCCAAGTGACTGATAGGGAAAAACAACACAACAATTTAAAATATCAAATTATGCAAGGGAAATAATTTTCTTAAACTTCCAAGAATATATGAGGAGTAATAACAATATATAATGACAGAAATAATCATAATAGAGAATACCAATATTTTTAGTGTAGGAAAACCTCCTCAATATGAGTAGTAAAAACCCATGAGCACATTTATATGCTCCACTAACATCAAAAGTATGGGTATAAGAGAGTCAAGCCAAAATCACAAATAAGTAAAAAATAGTCAATATATCAAAACAACAGTGCTCTCAAATTTGAAGAACAAAGAAAAGAAACCTAAAAACCAATCACAGTGCGAAACTGATATCTCCAACCACATTCCTTTCCTCCAATTGACCATCCCAACAGTCAAAATGAAGACTCTTACACCACGAAACTCGTATTAAAATTTCAGCCCGATCCAACGATGAACTAATCGACAATCGTAATTTTATAGAGGCGATTGTTCCTTTTCTTTTTCTCTTCCCATGCGAAATGTTCCTCTCTGTTTTGACCAAACATACTCTTCTCCACTTACACTACAAGAAAAATCGCTTTTAGCGACCGAAAAAATCGGTCGCTAATGGTCAAAATTCGGTCGCTATTCTGTTAGCGACCGAAATTAGCGACCGAAATGGTTGGTCGCAAAAGGGCAAGTCGCTAAGTTGTTAGCGACCGATTTACATTTCGGTCGCTAAATAGCGACCGATCTGGTGGTCGCTAAAGTGGTCGCTAAATAATTTGGTCACTTATTCATTGGAGACCAAAATAGCGACCGAATTAAGTGGTCGCTAAATCTGGTCACTAAATCCGTGGTAAAGTTTTAAAAATAGCGACCAATATATTC
>OY731401.1:50541892-50645999 GCA_963425845.1 Sphenostylis stenocarpa
ACTCTTCGATTAAATTCTCTATTTGTTAAAAGATCTAAATGTTATTTTGCAGTGCAACAAATGGAGTATTTAGGTCACATCAAGAAGGAGTTTCTACTGATCCGACTAAAGTGGTTGTCGTAGTATGATAGCCTTTGCCCCAAAACCTTAGATAATTGAGAGAGTTTTTGGGCTTAGCAGGTTATTATAGGTTATTTGTTCGTGGTTATGGGGTGATAGCTAAACCCTTAATATTATTACCTAATATAATAATATAAAAAAATTTAATTTTTATAAAGTTAATAAAAAAATATTAATATTAGATGAGGCTATATGACTTGAAAATAAAAGTGATATTTTACTATTGTTTTAATACTAATAATAATATTAATATTTTTCTAAAATAAGTACGATGAAAATTATAAAATCTTACTTAAAAAATATATAATAATTATTTATTTATATTAATTAATTAATTTAATTAGTTTAAATTGATGTTTCCAAAACAAGATATTTCTACAAATTTAAGATTGAAAAGTTCAGTCAAACAAAATTTAATATAATAAAAATTTTGTAATATAATAAATTAATTAGTAATAATTTGTTTGAAAAGAAATTTTTTTTACTAAATTATAATGAATATTATAAATTTAAAATACATTAAAATCTTTTGCCTATTTTAAAATATAGAATAGGTTGGGCCATCAAATTTTTTTACTTGGCCCGTAAGGCTAAACTAGGCTAGGTTGGATTATCCGTTTTAACAACCCTAGGTTAGACAGATTAAAGGTTTAAGTTTTTACTTTTGAGATAAAAATAGTTTAAATAGAAATTACATACCTTTCAAACTTCATTTCTAAAGAATCATTGTCTTTCTAATCTCTAAATTTTCTGACTTCTCTCTAAAACTTTCTTACCTAATTTTTATCTTTATTTAAATCTGAGAACATCATTATGCTCATAGAGGCGATGAGAACATTTTCATCCGATCAAAATTCTTAAATAAAGTATGTTTTTTTTTTCAATTTGAGAGTATTTTTACAACTTTGGAACTATGATTTTGCATGTGGGTCTGTGTTAGGTTCAATATGTTAATTAGAGTTTTCTATTAGTAATATTTAACTTCCTCAGAAATTGGGAATTTGGAACTTTCAAACTTGAGATCATTGAAATTGGAAGGTAAGACAAACTAATAATAAATTTCTTAACACCCTAGGGTAGATGATCTTGATTCTAAAGGTGACTTTGTCAAATGTTTTGATTTGCAAGAATTTGATTTGTTGTGTTGTATATTAAATTGTGATTGAATGAGTTGACTTAGAGTTATGATATTTATAAAATGTCATAATATGATAATTATAATTGGACTTGATATGACATATTTTGAAAGAAAATTGAGTAATAAAATCTCACAGGATAATGTTTGATATTTGAAGTGTGGTTTAAGAGAGTTATATAGGTTTATCATATATCGTTCAAGCGGTATCTAATTATTCAAGCGGGGTCGTTCAAGCAAAATGTGTAGCGGAGAAGAGGAAATGATTCGTCTTGGGTGTATTTTCGCTTAAGAAAAATATTCTCTATCTTTATTATTTTTTTAATTTAATGATTCAAATAGATTATTATTTTAAGATATTAAATAATTTAAAACATAAATAATAAAAAATATTTAAATCCAAACTTTCTAAATTTACGTTTCTAATATTTTGACCTATTTTACGTTTTTAGCTAATTTCCTGCATTTAATATAATACACATTTCGGGCAATAAATTATAAAAAAAAAATAAGGTGCATAAGCCTTTGAATTGCAATTGTAATAACTAGAATTTGTTTTATTATATAATATTTTTTTCTCAACTTATTTTGTTTGATTTCCCCTCTTCGAATGTTTTCCTTTCCAAGAATTTTGCTTTGTTTTCAGCCAGGTGGCGGATCTTGACCATTGATCTTGGAGGGATCAAATAATATATTATTAATAAATAATAAATAAATTAAAAAGGAAGAAAGAGATGAAAGAGGGAAAGGATAAATTGTAGATATATACTTAAATATATTAAATGGTCATTAAGTTTGAGGGGGACAAGTTACAAAGCTGAGGAGGGGTTGAGAGGAATTGTAAATATTTAAGTAAATATATTAAATATTTATTAAGTTTGGGTGTCCAAAATCATAAATTACATGAGAGTTACAAAGAAGACCGCCAAAGCATTAATTTCTAATTTCTTTAGTTACTAGATAAAATCTTAGAATACTGGATATGGAAGTACAAGTTGATGAAGTAATATTATGCATAAGCCTCAAAAGCACAAGTGTGATAAAATTCATAACATGATATTTTTCTCTGTCATAATCAATTATGATGCATCGAAATGGAAAAATGATTTTCTCTACCATAATTAATTATACTGATAATATAATCAATTATGGCAATTCAAATTTGAAAAATATATCCGTTTTAAAGAATAAATATTTTTTAATACATCCTGATTTTCTCTATGATATTATTAATGTCCAACGACCATTTTCTGATGCTATTTTTCTATTTAATTAAGTTTTGATGAAAAATAAATAAAAAACAAAATTACATAATTCGAAAATATAATTTAAATTCAATCAGTTTTGAGAAAGAATTCTGAACAAGGCAACAGAGATATTTTACACATTTTGAGAAAACCCTCTTCTCAACTGTCTTCTGTGCTTTCATTGTTAATCACACTTGTTCTTGGAGATTGACATTCTACAGACTTCTACAATTTGTTGTCTCCATTACACAGGTGTGTCTCGTTCTTATTTGTATTACCTTCATCCTTTTTGCATTGGTGTAAAAGGAGGTGCTTTTCATTCCTAGCGTGATTCTAGGGAGGTGTTCATCCTTAGTGCGATTCTAAGGAGCTGTTTTCATCCTTTGATTTGTTCAGAGGAGATGTTCATCCCTAGTGGGATTCTAGGGAGGTGTTAATCCTTAGTGGATTTCTAAGGAGGTGATTGTCTTTTTAATTAGTTTACTTTTTACTGGTTCTTCTGTTGAGTTGATTGTAATTTGTAAACTGAATTTGAAAGATAGTGAATGTGGAGTCACTCTTGTGTTAAGAGTTGACTGGGAACTGGATGTAGGGTTGCTTATACCCGAACCAGTATAAATATTTGTGTGCTCTTTTCTTTCCCTTATCTCTTTCTCTTTTTCTGATTATATTATGCTTCCGCTTTAACAAATTATTGACTCACAAATAAATTTTTAATTTGACATCTATTTTAATTTGTGCATCTATTCACCCCCTCTAGATACCATTTGTCTAACAACCACTTATACTTCATCTACATAATAAAATTAATGATAAATAATATTGACAAGTATAAAAAGTAAAAATATCAAAATTATAAATATTTGGTATATTTTGTCCACTACATCCTAATCACATATATGAAGATTCCCTCTTAACTTCTTCATATATTTTTATTTTATCTAAGTTCCATTAGAATAGATACCAACCTATTCAAGTATTCAACCATTAGTAACTTATTAAATATATTAAATAATTTAATAATATTTACTCTATTATATTTTTTAATTTAGCATGTGATTTTAACTGATTTAAATCAATTATTAATTTAGTTCATATATATATATATATATATATATATATATATATATATATATATATATATATTATGTTAATAAAAGTGTATTTTAATGTATTTATAAGAAACTTAAAGTTATTTTATTTACTGAATTAATATTTTAAATTTATATTACTGACTCGATTTTTTATTTAGTAGTGGATAAATATTTCAAGTTTATAATTCTTATTTTTACATAAAAATGTAAAATTAATTCATCTTATTTTTAAATTTTTAAATTTAATTAAACTTAATAATATAATATTATAATGAAACCATCAAGATTTAGTTAAAATTTATTTTTAAGTTATGATATTTATTTTTGAAAAAAAAAACAATCCGTTAGAAATAAAAAAATTTAAAATAATTAATTAAAGTAAAGAAATTTGATTTAATAAATGTATAATGTTACTAGTTATTGGATAATTAAATTTATAATAATAATTATATAAATTATAGAATTAATAAAATTTAATATATTGGTGACTTTTCATAAATAAATTAAAATAAAAAACAAATGATTTAATTATTAAGGGAAAATTATTTAATAATATTAATAAATTAAAAAATAAAAAATAAATACAAATATATGAATCACTTTAGTTATTTTAATTAAAATTAATTTCATGAAAAATCTATTTTTTATTGTTTAATCGACTTATTTAATTGGTTAACTTAAATATACAGTTATGTTTAATATTTTGTTAAAAAATTATTTTAAAAATTAATTTTATCGAATTTATTTTCACTAAAATATTGGAAATACTAATTATTTTTAAAAATTACAATTTTATTTTTATTTTTCTGCCCTCACCCATTTCTCTTTTCAAATTTTTGTTTTTTTCGTCTTTCTTCCTTCTTCTTTTCCCATTTTTTTTTCATTTTTCAAATCAAGGGTTTTTCCAGATCTCTCATTCTACTATCACCAATATCCGATATCGTGCGCCACCATCCTCAACAAGATGAAAGTCCTTCATTGTTGGCACCGTACTCGAGCAATGACCGTCTGTCAACACATCTCTCAGTACTAAGATTGTAAGTCAATACTCCACGCTCCTAAGCCCATCGTTGTCGATATTGTTCTTTCTCTCGTTGATCCCTTTGCTTTTTCTCCAATTTGATTTCTTTCTCTCTCTAAATGTTGTTTTTCGATTAAACTACTCTATGTTTGCTATTTTGTGTCAAATATCGGTTTTCTTACCAATTTTACTTGTTATTACCTTAACTACTATCAAATTCATTTTTTGTTTATTTATTGTTTGATGGCTCTTATTTCTAAGTGAATGCCACAAGTCTGTATTGGAAGAGTGTTACGAAAATAATCCGTTGGAATCTAAAGATTTGTCTCGAATTATAAGTTCCAACCACTATATCGCTTGTTAAAATTCTTGAATGTGTTAGGTATAAAAAAAAGCATAAGCACACACAACTAAAATAAAAAGATGAGAAAAACACCGACAATAAGCAAAAGAGTAACTCCACTAGTGAAAGAAATTACAACTCTTCTCTCTCTACCTCCATGGAGGAAACAATAACACTCTCTCCTGAAAATAAAACAAAAACAACTCTAAGAGAACCTAAAAGGAGAAAATATTTTTCTCTCTTAATTTATCTCTCAAGTACTAAAGCAAGAGAAAGAAAAAAAAAGTGATTATGGTGCATCTTTAGTTGCTCTTTAGTTGCTTTAGTTCTTTAGTTGCTTCTTTCATACTCCTCTTCTTCTACCTTTCCTTGCAATCTTTTATAGAATGCCCAATAATTATTTTGAACACATTTTAATAATGGTAGTAAAAACGTTGGATCTTGTAAATATTGCATCGGTAACAAAATCATTAAATCTTTGATATATTCATGATTACATGTTTGACATGTAAATATTGCATGGGTAACTAAATCATTAAATTTTTGATATATTCAAGATTACATGTTTGACATGTAAATATTGCATCGGTAACTGAAATCATTAAATCTTTGATAAATTCAAGATTACATGTTTGACATCAAAATATAAATTAATTTTAATCATAATTTTGATTTTTACACTTTATAAAATTTATAATTTTAGTCCCTTATTTTTTAATTATTCATAATTTTAATTACTTTTCACTTTTAAAGCGTTAATTACTAGATTAATGTTGGCTAGTTAAGTATGTTTGACTTAATTACTTGAAAATTAAAATTAAAATTAAAAAATATAAATATAAATAAATATGTGTTTTATTTATAATAATATGAATAATTTTCTCAAATTATCAAAATCCATAATTTTTGTTCAAATTAAAAAAGGAAAACAGTGGTTGCGAAATTGAAAATATAATGGCGTTAATACTTGAAGTATTAATTAAGTTTATATACATTGATGGATTCTTATTTCTGTATTTTTAATAACAATAAATAAGACTAATTTTTGAAAAAAATTAAAAATAAATAAAGGTGTATTAAAAAATCACAAATTATCTTAAGTCATTAAAATTACGTATTTACAAAATCCAGAATCAAAATTATAATTAAAGTATATAAATATATAATATTAATATTATTAAAATGAAAATGAAAATTAAAAAAATTAGAGAAAAAAATCAAACTAAATTTGAAATTTTTATATCTTGGACTTTATTTTCCCTTTTTAAATCTACATGGGTTATTTAACTCTCACTATTTATTTGGTTCTCATATTTGTTGGTTTCATCTTTCTTTTGTAAAATTTTATTTCAAGACTTACAGAATGGGTAACTTCAAAACTATACTTCCTTACATCGTTGATCAATATCTGCATCGCAACCAACTCTTCCAAACATGCATCACTTTTCGTAGTGAAGCTTCGTCACTCTTTGGTGGTTTGCCAACAAAAGAGGTTAGTCTCGCTTAGTCTCAAACTTATTTCGTAGTTGAATAGGGTTGCCAATGGTAGTGATGAATCTTCTTAAGAACCGAGGGCCGTGACTCCCCAAAGTTTTGTAACTCTCATGTAATTTATGATTTTGGCCCCCCAAACTTTAATATATTTACTTGTATATTTATAATTTTATCCTCTCAGTCAGTTTTGTAACTCTTATATAATTTATGATTTTGTCCCCCAAACTTAATCATCATTTTATATATTTACTTAAACATTTACAATTTTATTCTCTCACCCTTTCATCTTCTTTCACCATTTTATATTTATTTATTATTTTTTAATAATATATTATTTGCCCCCCAAAATCAATGGTCAAGATCCGCCACTGGTCAACTGGCTAACGAATCATTTTTGTCCTACTTAATTTTTTTTTTATTTTGTTTGAAAAAAAATATGTCACTCATTTGTTTATTTAAAATTAACTCATAATCTACCCAAGCAAAATAAAATCAAATGTATAAAATCATAAAAATAAGTTGTTATAATACATTAGAAGTCAAACATACACTCCCAAAAATATTAGATAACACATCTTTTAACTTTTTTTTTTTGTTAAATAGATGTTATAAACAACTTTAATTGAGGTGTTTGTAGTAATTGGTTTAAGATTAGGATTCAAAACTTTATTTACCTCCTAAACTCTCTCGTACTCAACATAGTTAAATTGAATATCATGCTTAATAATGCATATAACAAGTACATCTCGGTAAATTTTAGAGTTAAATTTTCATTACTTCAACAAACTAGTCTTATTATCCAACATAATATATTATATTATAAATATGTCATCTTAAATTATTAGTCACTAAAAGCAAATGTGACTGCAACAACAACAAAGAGGGAGGAGATGACCAACAAATGAATATTATGTTTAGAGTTTATTATCTATATATTTTCTAATAAAATAATATTATTTTTATAAAATAATATTATTAGTAAAATAATAATTATTATTATTATTATAAAACGAGTCGACCCATAAGCCTATGATCTAACTTGACCTAAATAGGTCGGACCAAAATTTGTCTAGTTCTATTTAGGCCATAAATTTTTTAGCATAGTCTAGCCTATTTTTCTAGTCTTTCGGCTGATTCATCGGATTAAACCTATTTTAACACTCCTAGAGTTAAGAGAGTCATGATCCCTCCAAAGTTTTATAAAATTTATAATTTATTTATATTTATAATTTTAGTCAATCCAAATTAAATATTCTGGTTTGTATATTTATTTTTTTAAGTATTTTTATTTTTTATTAATTTATTATCCTAAAATAATTTATCCACCGTTGGTCTCACTTATTTCCAATCTTTCGTATTATTTTCTTTTCTTTTTCAAATTTTAATAAATGAATATTCATTCTCTCCTCGCACTCATCGGGTGCATTTTTGCTTTCTTGGTGTCCCGAATGTGTTGAATTTGGAGGAGATGTTTGATGAATATATATTGTTGAAGAAGCAAAAGGCCTTGCTTGATCAAGAAAAGATGATGGTGATACAAGAGAAAAATAGAATGCAAATGATTTGACAAAACATGCGAAAACAGCAGATCCACGCATACACCGAGACAACCACCAATGAATACGGTGACAGCTATGATAAAAAATTCAGCGGTAGCTTCTCAGATGGAAACTTGTAATCCAACTGTTCCAGGTATTGCTTAATGAATTAACATATTTGCTATTGTTAATTTTTTTCTTATATATTTATACGTCAATTGAGTAATGTTAATTTTTTCTTATATTTTTATATTTTACCTTTTTTCCCCCTTATTTGTCAGGCAAGTATACTGGTATTGTTTTCTCTACGCAGAATGTACCATCTCCATCTAGACCCACAAACATAGTAAACTTCTCATCCCAGAATATGCCATGCCCACCTGAACCCATAAACACGGTAAAGTTCTCATCACCTGTCGTGAAAGTGTCTGACAAGAAGAGAAAAGAGACTGAAGTCATAGATGGGTCGATTGTAACAAAGAAACCTCGTGGTAGACCACCCAAGAAGAAAAATCAAATCAAAGGTATAATTGTTTATGTTTCTGTTTAAGTAAGTTTTTATTATGTCATCAATTATATATTTACTTTACCCCATTTTTAGGTCTGAGCACCAAGCCACCACTTTCTCATAACAATAAAGTAGATTTTGGATCAGCTTCTATATCAACTCAGCCATTAGTTGGGAACAATGGACTCAATGTATCACAAAATTCAACTAATTCAGTTTCAAGAACACACCCCATAATTCATTCCTTTCACAGCGATGCACATGTATCACCTCCTCATGAGATTTCCCCTATTGCAAAATGTAATGAGGAGGTAGTTGTTCCTTCTTACAATGTAACTTCAACCAAGAGGGTTATGGTTGACCCTGTAAAGCAAATGTTTTATAAAGAAAACAACCATGACATTTCTCCCAGTGAGACAGATGGTGATCGAACAAGTAAGAGGCAAGATTTAGATAAGTCATCTAAAGGGGATACAGAAAAGAAACGTAAGAGGACATCGGAAGATAATACTTCTCTATTAGAAAGTTTCGACAAGGCATTTTTAAATGAGATTCTTATTTCTGAGAGCACATTAGATAGTTTGACAGTCCTTGAATTTTTAATAGAAGATTTGGATTACTGGTCCCAAATGGATTTTTCAAATTTTGAAGGAGAAGAGGAGGACTCTTTCACCAAAATTTTAAGAGATATACAAGCTACGGAGGAAGACATCACTTTATAGAGTGGAAAGTTTGAAAATCTTGTATTTTTTTTTTAATTTAAATCTGCCACTACCTTCAGGGATCATGTGATGTGAGATTTTACTTATGTAACTATCCTTCATGGCTTAAGGATTACAAGAACTAAGTGTACCTTGTTTTTGTATACTGTTATAAACTAATATTATCGTCTCCAACTTTGTGTATTTATTAATTTTATATGTTAAGCTTTCATATTATTATCTATTAGATTTTTACTCTATCTATTACAATTTTCTGTTTGTTATTAATTAAATGCTTCCATTTGACATTGTTGTAAAATGTGTAAGTTTTTCATGAATAAATTTACCATCAACTCCAACAGAATAGCACAGAAGAAACCATGAATACATGGTATAAAAGTTTCTTTTGCAGATCTTGATGTGGTGGCTAAGATCCTGAAAAGAAAAAACTAATTTAAGATGGTTCGGTAAATCCAAAACTTATTCTATCCTAAAAAAAGAAGAATGTAGTTGCTCAACTACATGAATACACTTTCAAAGAACTATTGTGCTGAATTAGGCATTTGAGTCAGCAAGCATATTAGGTTTTCTATATATGACAATCCTTTGGCTGGGATTGAGGAATTATGTACAATAACACATTGTCATTTATTTTACAACTTATTTTATTACTGTACCTGATTGCTATATGCTTTATCCGATCATCACATACGTTAAAATGTATTGGTTCTAATGGTTGTGTTTATATATATATATATATATATATATATATATATATATATATATATATATATATATATATAATAAAAATGAATAAAATAATTTTTTGAATTACTAAAATATCCTTACTTAAAATTTAATAAAAATACATATAAATTAAAGATTAAAAATAATTAAATTTAAAGTATTTAATTTTAAATTTATTAAAAATAATTTAAAAATAAATTTTAAATTATTAATTACAAATCATATATAATTTTCATTATATAATAATAATAATAATGAAAGAATTCATATTAAAAAATAAAACCAGTTCCATTGTTAAAAAATTAAATTTGTATTTAAATATAATATTTATTTTATTATAATAACAAATTATAAAACCACTTATAATTATAACTACTTATATTATCAACATTAATTAGTATATAATAATTATAATAATTAATATTTTTTAATATGATCAATATATTTATATAATTGATTATTTATACTATTATACAAATCCATTTATTCAAATTTTTATGATCTAGGTATTTTATTTGTAAAGTTATATTATAATATTAAATGGATAAAAAATTATGAAATAGGAGTATACAAGTAATATGGATAATAAATATAATAATAGATAATATTCTATGCATTTTTTTCTTGTATAAGAATAAAACATATAAAGTACGTGCTTCCCACAAAATTTCTCCTTAAATTAGCATAAATATTTTAATACAAACTTAAACTTTATCTTCAAATTTGTACCCTTAATCTTTGTAAACAATAAAACCATGGATCCAAACAAAGATTTAATTTTTTTCACAAATGAATTGTCATTCTCTCTATACTTGTTTGATTAATTTTTGTTTTCTTGGCCTCCAAGAATTTGCTTGAGTACGAGGAAGATGTTGGATGAATACATATTTTTGAAAATGCATAAGACATTGTTGAATCAAGAAAAGTTGATGTTGATACTAGAGGAAAATACAATCCAAATGAGATAGTAAAACATCCAGAAAATATCAATCCTTATTATATAATTTTTAAAACTGATTTAGTTCACTTCCTGCTTTTAAAATAATTCACGCTATTTCCACTAGCCTAATAAATTATAAAAAAAAATACATAAGTCTTTTAATCTTTATGAAATTGCAATAATAATCACTAGAATTTGTTTTATTAAATAATTTTTTTCCTCAACTTGTTTTATGCCCAATAATTATTTTTAACAAATTTTAAAAATGGAAGTAGATATTGTAAAAGTTGACAGAAACACAAACAAACTTTATTTCTGAGACGTGTATAAACATTGCCCTTCAGGACTTATCCGCGATATATTGCGCAAGTCCCCTAGGATCCAACAGGAACTTCTCAGAATTTTTGAGGATCTCAAAAACTAGCAAGAAACTCTTAAAGGAGTAAATAAACTCAGGATAATAGTAGAACAAGAAGAAAATAGAGAACGAAGATGAGGGAGGTGTGTATGGAAGAGTGTGAACTAGTCTCTATTTATAGGTGTAGATTGGACTCAACACCCTAACTACCTACGTTCTCTGTAACGTTCTCAGTAAAGTTCTCAGTAAAGTTTTCTATAACATTCTCTGTAATGTTCTAATTTTTACAATACCTCTTATTTTACAACAGTCCCCCACATATTGCAAAACAAAAGGGATAAAGAATAAAAGAAGAAAATCCTAGGTCTCATAAGATGTAATGCATCAGAGTTGGTATAACAAGCTATATGAATCAGTCTTAGATTGAAAAACTTAACACATAGTGTAGTTGGTGTAGCAAACTATATGAACCAAAACACTTAGTGTGTGTTAGCAGTTTAACAATCACAATACACCCCCACAATTCTTGTTGTTATCGTTGTATTGCACTTACTAGGCCATGTGTGTGCCCGGTATTTATGAGTGCTCTAGAAATCTTGCAAACATATCATACAAGCGGCCCCACTCGACACTCATATAGGTGACTTCATCAAGTATATGATGCTAAACATACACCATCCGTAAGGGATATAAAATCGTTAAAAACTTTGTTTAGACTAAAATTCGTACACTACATAGAATTCTAATTACAAAGTTTAACCTCTCAATGATGCAGTATCTAACACTTTCACATATACACCATATGAATGAACATAATTGATTTTAATCAATTTTAGTGCTAGTAGAACTAACAAGTGACTTGTTTTTACCCATATGAACCTTATTCATGGGATCTCCAATCACAAAGGTTGGTTACCATAAAATAAGGGGTATTGTAAAACTTAGAAGATTATAGAGAACTTTACTGAGAACATTACAGAAAACTTTACTGAAAATCTTACAGAGTAGGTATTTAGGGTTTTGGGTCCAATCTACACCTATTATATATACCACTTCACACTCTTCCAAATACACCTCTCTCATTTTCTCTTCTCTATTTTCTTCTTGTTCTACTATTATCTTGTGTTTATTTACTCCTTTAAGAGTTTCTTTCTAGTTTCTGAGATCATCGGATATTCCGAGAAGTTCTTGTTGTATCCTAGGGGACTTGCACAATACATCGTGGATAAGTCCTTAAGGGCAGTGCTTATACACGCCTCAGGAATAAAGTTTGTTTGTGTCTTTGTCAGATTTTACAACGATTTTAAGGACTTATGGCTGGCAGTATGGATATCGACAACAACTCCACACCTGAAATGACAAATAACATTTTCAGAACTCAAACTATTTTTGCAAAACCGTTCCCGGACGTTTCGAAAATTGAAGTTTTCACTGGACAAAACTTTCGTCGCTAGCAAGAACGTATTTCTACTCTCCGAAGCGAGCTCTATATTAACTCTTCTAAAACGTGAGGACGCTTTTTGGCAGTCCCCGCACTCTACAAGCACACTCCCTCTCGCAAAAATAAAGATAAATCACTCTACCGAGGGCCGGATGCCTCAAAAAGAGACTTCCTTAACCGATTTCAACCTTAACGGAAATCAGAAAGCTCCCTCGAACCCCGGAATAATGCTCAGGGTCACTCTCAAGTGCCAAAAAGCTTCCAAGAGAGTGGAGGAGTGGGAAAAGTGTGAAAATTCGGAGGAACGAGGCCCCTATTTATAGGGATTTGGGCCTAGAAAAGGCGGACGACCGTCTGGACAAAGCAGATGGCCGTCCAAGGCAAAAAGTTGCCATGGACGGCCGTCCAAGCTAAGTGGACGGCCGTCCATGGCCTTAAAGTTGCCATGGACGGCCGTCTGCTTGTCATGGACGACCGTCTGCCTGCTCTGGACGGCCATCCGCCTGTTCTGGACGGCCATCTACTGCTTTCGGCGGATTTCCCGATTTTTAATGCCTCTAAAAACCCTTCCTATCCTAAATGGAACCTAGAACAATCTACTAGGGACTTGATAAAGTCTTAACCGTCTTCAGAATGGGCGATCTTCGGCTTTATTAGAGGTCTGGGCAAGATTTGGGGTCTACACTATCACATAGTATGCCTCACCCATATCTTTCATTTCAAAGTTGTTAGAGAGAAACTTCTTAGTCTCACTTAATAAACTAAGATCATTAATCGCAAGTAAGATATCATCAATAGTATCAGAAATATAAACTTGTTCCCACTAATTTTCAGATATACACACTGGTTAATAGTGTTTTCCTTAAATCCAAATGATAGAATAGTATCATTGAACTTAAGATACCATTGTAGAGAAGCTTGTTTAAGTTTATATATTGATTTTTTAAGTTTATACACCATGTGTTCCTTTTCTTCTTTAATTAACCCCATCAGTTGGTCTATGTAAACATCCTCCTCTAAATCCCCATTCAGAAAATTAGTTTTAACATCTATTTGATGCAACTTAAGATCATAATGAGCTATTAATTCCATGATAATTCTAAAAGAATATTTCTTAGAAATAAGTGAAAATGTTTCCTTATATAGTTAATGACATCTTTTTTGAGTAAAACCTTTGACAACAAAATCAGGCACTGTAACGTTCGATATTGTGATGAGAGTCACACTTAGTGTTAAAAGCCCATTTACATCCAAACTTCTTGCATCCTTCTGGCAATATCACAATGTCCCATACACCATTATGTGTCATTAACCTAAACTCATCTTTCATAGCATTTAACCACTTGTTAGAATTATCACCATTAATGGCTTTTGAAAATGAAACTTGGTCATTATCAATTCTTAAGTCATTTTCTGACTCTTGCAAATAAACCACATAATCATTCAAAATAACAAATTTCTTTCTCTGTGAGATCTTTTTAATACTATTTTTTGTGGTTGTTCTATTACCGGTTCATTGTTAACCTCAGAATTATAAATTTGTTGTTCTTCTTTATTGATGTGTGGTTCTACAACATGGGGAACAATAACTTTTGAAAAATAAGTACTCGTGATAGGATCTTGTATCCTAACTTCCTTAATCTCCATATTTTGTGAAACGTCACTCTCACTAGTTTCACCATTCTCAATGAATCGATCATTTTCAATTTCAACAATTCTTGTAGTATGGATAGGACAGTAAAACATATACCTTTTGATTTTTTTGAATAACCAATGAAATGTCCATTGATTGTTCTTACATCTAGTTTCTTTTCTTGTAAATTATACACTCTTAGTTCTGCTTGACAACCTCAAACATGCTGGTGTCTCAAACTGGGTTTCCTACTTGTCCATAACTCAAAAGGAGTATTTTGAACATTTTTAGTAGGAACCCTGTTTAACAAATACATGAGTCTTCAAAGCATATATCCACAACGATACAGGTAAACTTGAATTACTTAACATTATCCTAACTATATCCATTAAGGTTCGATTATGACACACCATTTTGTTGTGGTGTGCCTGCCATTGTGTATTAAGCATAAATACCATGTTTCTCAAGGAACTTAGCAAACAAATCAGGGTGTTGTCCACTTTCATCATATCTTTCATAATACTCACCACCTCTATCTGACCTGACAATTTTCACTTTTCTATCTAATTATCTCTCCACTTCATTCATATAAACTTTTAAAGCATTCATTGTTTGAGATTTCTTATGCAGTAAATAAACATGTCCATAAGGAGATAAATCATCAATAAAGGTGATGAATACTTCTCTTTATTTAAAGAATTCACATAAAATGAACCATATATATTGGTGTGTATGATTTGAAGAAGTTGAGTGCTTCTTGTGACTTATTTCTTTGTGTGTTTTGTTTGTTTGACTTTAATACGATCCACGCACACATTGAGATCAATAAAATATAAATCTGGAAGGATTTCATTCTTCATAAATCTTTGCATTCTTTCTTTGGAAATGTATCCCAAACACTTATGCCACAAGTAAGCAAATCGTTCATCCACTAAACTACGTTTAGTACCAACATTGTGATGCAAGGTTATAAGAGTTTCAATATATAAATTATCCAAATTCAATTTGTATAAATCATCATAAAGTGTACCAGATCCAATCATACAATTACGCTTAAACAAACTAAAACAATTATTCTCAACTTAAAAGATTATCCAACAACATCAAGCTTAGACAAAGAAACTACATTCCTAGTGATACAAGGTACATAAAAAGTATCTATCAAGTCTAAGTGAAATATAGTGTCAAGGATCAAATAATAAATCCCAACAACTTCCACTGGAATCTTCACTCTGTGGTTCAGGTTGAAAGAAATGTCTGCATCACATTAGAAATATGAGTCATATATCCAGAATCAATCAACCAATTACTATGGAAAACTTTAGTTAATTTTGATTCAAAATATATGTAAGTATTATGCTTATCTTTCTTTTCGAACCAAGTTTTACACTTTAGGGAATCCTTTTAGAAATGTCCAAACTTCATGCATAAATGACATTTTTCATTTTTCTTTTGGATTTTAGTAGAGTACTCAACAATCTTTAATGGTCTTTTATCCTTTCCATGTTTCTTAACAACTTTCTTTTCAACTTCTTGATTTCTCATATAATGAACAGAGTGACTTCTTAAGTTCTTGAGTCTGGTCTCCTCCTAAACTAACACACTGTGTAGTTCATATATGTTCCATTTGTCTTTCATGGTATTATAGTTCATCTAGAATAGACCATACTCAGAAGGTGACGAGTTCAAAATGAACTATATAGAAAATTTGTCATCCACTACCATTCTAAGAGACTTGAATCTTGTTGTAATATTCGTCATCTCGATTACATGTTCGTGCATAGTACGAGAATCATCAAACTTCATGGTGGTCAATGTACTCATTAATATCCCAAAAAGGGACTTGTCAACAGTTTGAGAGTGCTCTTCCACAAATTTCATGAATTCTTTCGCATTCTCAGTTTTTAGAAGAGCCTACTAAATGTTACTTTGTATGCTCATTCGCATAAACATCATACTAAGTATGTTTGATTATTCTCAATCCGTATAATGAACTTTCTCTTCATTGTTACTAACACCAGTGATAGCAACCGACTTTTCAACTTGAAAAGTCAAATCAAGATCCAATACACTTAAGTGAAATTGTACTTGTTCACTCCAGTAAAGGAAATATAACCCATTGAAGACTAGAACAAACGTATTAATTGAATGTAAAGATACATGAACAAATACTGCAATTAACACATACCTAATATTAATGCTTTGCATCATAAATTTAAATATAAAATAAATTCAAACTCAAATAAACAAGTTATGCATACTAATGTTATCCTTTGGGAGATACACTAATATACAAACATAACGATGCTAATCATATTATAACATTAATGATAATTAAAATATGCATTAACTAGAATCACCTAATTGGGTATATTAGTTTTCATTAGTTTTCTGTATTAGTTTTATTTTATCCTTAACAATTTATATTTTCTGCAATTTACTATTTTCACTAATTACATTTCTTGTCATTTATATTTCCAACAATTTACCTTTCCTTATAATTTACTTTTCTCCACTTTAAAATTTTCAAATCTTTGTTATTTGTTGTTCTTTTATTGAATTCTCATTAAGTAATTAAATAATGTCTGAAGTAATATTGAAAGTCCAAGTATATAATCAAGAATTCTCATAAATATCTTTATTAAATTAATGTGTGAAAAATCTATAATAAATATTGACTTTATATTAATTGTTGAATAAAATGTTGGTTCACATGCTTATTTTTCCAAAGTTTAATTGAAACACATTTTAAAATGACATTTTTTTACTTACTAGTCTAAATAAAAAAGAATCCACAAACATGATTCTTAATTAGGAAAAAAAACTTAATAAATTTGTTGAATGTATTGAACCAATTTTTACTAGAAACAAGTTGTCATCGTATGAGAAAACAAACATGATTAACAAAGATAGAAGCATCATAATTGGCAATAAGGCACCAAGTGAAGTCACGATACTTAGCAATAAGTCACCAAGTGAAACTAGGATTGAGAGAACTATCACAACAATGCATAGTAAACTTAAGTCTTAATAAATGGCAAAATCTCTAGCACAAACATTGTTTGGATCAATAATTGTACTCATTCAAGATGATAAATCAAGAATGATGGTGGAGCAAACAAACTTTACAAGTCAGTGGATGATCTTGAGAATTTTGAATCGAAACTTGATGATAAAGATAAATCTTTGCTTCTTCTTAATGCTTTGCCTATAATGTTTGAACTTTTAAAGGATGTTTCATTTTATGAAAAGAATAAACTATTACCTTGGAGGAGGTCCAAACCTCTATTAGAATGAAGACGTTTCAAAATCTTTTAAGAGTCTAAGAGATATGATAAAAGGGGTTGAGTGGAGTGTTGGAAGTGCAAGATTAAGAAGGAAACAAGGAGGAAGAAATTCAAGAAGTCATCCAAGAAGGCATAAGAGTAAAAAGAGCCTAAGTGATATATCTATTATAGATTAAAGGTTATATAAAAAAAATTGTCCAAAAGTAAAGAACTTCACAATTTTCATAGAGTCTATAGATTTAATAGTTTTTTATAGTTATGAATCTATAGGTGTGCTCATGGTGTCGATTTTAGTTAAAAAAGGAGATGGGTCATGTACTCAAGTTATACTTATAACATGTGTCTCATGACTAAAAAGTAAAACTAAAACTAAAACTTTCTAGAGGTTCAAAAGTAGTGCATCATGGTCAGAAATCAATAGGTAACCAAATTCAAAGCTCATAGGATTAATAATATTTGAAATTTTTCTTAGATCATTTTAGTGAGTTTGTAGGAAGGAAGGGATTAAGATGCACAAGATAATTGTAGGATTCCTTGACAAAATGATCTTATTGAAAGGATGAAGAAGACCATTTTGGAACAAGTGAGGGGTATGTTGCTATAACTTGGTTTTCCAACCTATTGAGTGAAGTTACTAATATTATAATATATCTAATAAATGGATGTGAATAATTTGCCCTACATTTGAAGACTTCTGTGGAAGTGTGGAGTGGAAGACCAATAAATTATTCTAATATGAGGGTGTTTTGTGCCTTGGATTTGCACATGTAAAAATTGATAAGTTTGAAGAACATACAGATAAGTGTATCTTCATTAGATACATTGAAGAACAAAGGTATTTCATAAGTAAGGGTGTGACATTCAATGTTACATGAATGAGATGTTGTGCAAAAATCTAACTTGAAATAAGGAGAAAGCTCAATTTAATGTAGAACTGTCTTTCCTCATATTAGACTATCAATAGGAATTAAATGATGCATAAGATGATGAATATCATGTATCAACTTTCAACTTCTCACTCTAGGAGGCTAGAACGTGTCAACTTAAACTTCAAATATCTTCTTACGTTACACGTGATAAGTAGATGAAAAATATGAAACCTACAATAAGGTTTAGGTATGTTGATCTTATATGTTATGCCTTTAGTGTATTTGTAGAGGTAGGTGGTTCAAGATAAAGAAGCTTCAAGGAGACTTATTGGGGGTATATACAGTTAGTAATGGTTGTGTGCATGGAGGAAAGACTTGAATCATTGCAGAAAAATCACACAAAGCCACTTGTGGACTTACCCAAAAATTAGAAAGTGGTTGGATTCAAGTGGATATTCAAGAAAAAGGAAGGAATACTAGGTGAGAGAAGGAAAAATTTAATGCAAGACTAGTGGTGAAAAGCTTACATAAGTGGACAAAATTGATTATAATGAGATTTTGAGATATAATTGAAGGTCTACAAAGTAACTATCAGGTAGAGAAGAAGGATCATCCCCTACATTTATGGTAGAACAATGCTAATTCACATGCTAAAGAAGTTCACAAAGGGAAGAGACTTAATAAGGCCTAGTATGAATAGATTTACCAACTTATTTGACTCTAGGTTGTCTTCTTGAATTGAAAGTATAATTGATGAGTATGGTTAGCTCTAAAGAGTGAAAAAAAAAAGTTTAGATTTTTACAAGATGGGAGAAAAGTTGAGAATATGATATTAGATAGATACTTTTGGAACAATGTAACTAAATAATTGAAAGTTGTTGTCCCTCTTTCTGTGATCCTTTGATTGGTGGATTCATATACAAAACTCGCAATGAGTTTCATATATAAAGAAATAGATTGTGCAAAAGAGAAAATTAAGTGCAACTTTAATAATATTAAGAAAAGGTAAAAATCCTAAACCTTATCTCATTTAGAATTTAACTACTTAATCTATTATAAACTTTTAATATAGAACAATTGATATTTTTATAGTTGTGAACTTGTTTGAAAAATCATTAATGAGAGGTGGAATAATCAACTTCAAAGGCATTTGCATGCAACAACCTATTACCTTAATCTCTATTTGCACTATGAGCTTAATTTTAGAAATGATGATTCAGAAGTGAATGGGGGTTGCATATATGCATGGGAAGATTGATTATTGATGTTATAGAAAGGAAAAAAAAAAATCAATTTACAATCCATTGACTTCCATTGTACAGATGATTTTTTTTTAAGGAAGATGTAAAGGATTGTAGGAAAGCTATATTTTCTAGAGAATTGTGAGAGATGTCTGGGAATGGAACTCTAGAGTTGAAAAAGTTTGTTATTCAAGTTTTGAGTTTGACTTGTAGTTCTTTTGAATGTGAATGTAATTGAAACTTATTTGAAATGATATTTCAAGTTTATGTAATTATTTGTGATTTTTAATTATTTTAGTATAGTTTATATATTATTAAAATTGTTTCTTCAATTATAGGTTCATATAAAAAAAGAAAGAAATTGTTTGCACTATAAAAAGATGAATGATTTAGTTTATGTAATATATAACCTGAAGTTCAAAAATTAAGAAATTTGTTGTTCTCTCATTTGATGATCTTGAGTGTGATGATGAATAAATAATTAAAGAGAGAGAGATAATAGGGTTGAACAAATTCAAGTGGAAGGTGATGACGAAAATACTAATTTAGTTAGATGAGGTTCATATTATTCAATTTTAGATGCACTTGAGCTTGATAATATAATTTTTGATTCAATGTTGATTCACACTTTTTCATACGGGAAGAACTTGATGGTGATGAATATAAAGAGAAAAATGATTTCATTAGAGGATTAGATAAGACATATAAACTTGATCACATTATATTTTTTTGTTATTATCTTATCACTTTGATAATCGAGATTTTATTGATATATTATTATATGAATTTATTTATTTTAGTATTAAATTGGTCTCTACAAGTTGATTTTATGAATTAAGTGTACAAATTTTTCATGAGTTTGTATAGATTTTTTGAGTTTATTATACTTAAGTACAAGATAAGTATTCATTAGAGTTGGATGTAAAATTTATTAGGGTGGGTGCAAGATTACCATTTTATGTTATAATAGAGAAGGGATGATCATATTTTAGATGGTCTTGTACAATAATGAGCTTAACACATCCTATTAGTAGGGCCGTTTAGGTTAAACTATCTTAAATAAAGTCAAATTTTTCTATTATACTAAGTTTATAATCTTATTGATATTTCATATAATTTTTTTTTTTGTATTTTTGTAGTAATATTTTTCTTGTATAATACAAGAGTGATTTTCTTTTTATTTTCGTTTTAATTTTTATTTTCTTTTGTGTTGTGTATCCAACATATAATGTGTATCAATCAGAGAAGTTGAAATTGAAAACCACTTTGAACATTGGAGGAACGTACTGGCTGAGGCCATGAAGCACTCAAAAGTTGTCGTCTTTAATTCCAGGTAACAGAAACTTCGGTAACTCTCTAAAGTATTTGATTGGACTTAGATATGACTTTGAGTAGTAACAAAAAATAAAAAATGAAATTATTAAATAAAAAATAAAAAGTTAAAAAATAGAAGAAAATATTTTAATTAATAAAATTAATTTGATTCAATATTGTTGAATATAAAGAAAATATAGTTTGGAATTAATTTCCCTTGTGTATAAATCACACATAGGGTGGTCTATTTATAGTAGAGAAATACAACTAAAAGAGTAACTGAAAGTAACAGAATAAACAGAAGATATTGTTTGATATTGTGGTTACCAATATCTAACAATATCTTAACAATATCAAATAATATATAAACAATATCTAACACTCCCCCTCAAGCTGGAGCATACAAATCGTATGTGCCAAGCTTGTTACAAATATAATCAATTCTAGGACCCCGTAAAGATTTAGTAAAAATATCTGCTAACTGATCACTTGAGTTAACAAACTCAGTCTTGATATCTCCAGACATAATCTTTTCTCGAATAAAATGACAGTCAATCTCAATGTGTTTGGTCCTCTCATGAAAGACAGGATTAGAACTAATATGAAGAGCAGCCTGATTGTCACACACAAGTGTCATTTGAGTGACATCTCCAAATTGTAACTCTCTAAGCAATTGCTTGAGCCAAACAAGTTCACAGGAAGCTGAGGCCATAGCTCTATATTCTGCTTCTGCACTGGATCTTGCCACAACACTTTGTTTCTTACTTTTCCATGAAATCAAGTTACCACCAATGGAAATGTCAGGACGAGTAACTGTAAGATAATTCAATTTTCCAACCAATCTTCTATACTGCTCAGGATCAGATATAGGCTCCCCCTGATTTGGTAGAAGTTTAGTATTGGGATCCATGGGTGTATCAACAGACTTTGAACTCATCAACCCAGTTTCCTCCAAAATATCTATGGCATACTTCCTCTGAGATATAACAATACCATCATTGGACTGTGCTACCTCAATACCCAAGAAATATCTAAGTTTGCCAAGATCTTTGGTCTGAAAATGGTGACAAAGATGTTGTTTCAACTGAGAGATGCCATGGTTGTCACTACCTGTAAGAACAATATCATCAACATATACTATCAAGTAAACACATCCAGCACTCGAGTGTCGATAAAAGACAGAATGATCTGATTCACACCGAGTCATACCAAATTGTTGAACAACCTTGCTAAACTTTCCAAACCAAGCCCTAGGAGACTGTTTTAGGCCATATAGGGATTTGCGAAGACGACATACCATCCCAGAAGACTCCCCCTGAGCAACAAACCCAGGAGGTTGCTCCATATATATTTCTTCTTGCAAATCACCATTGAGGAAAGCATTTTTAACATCCAGTTGATAAAGAGGCCATTGTTGAAGAGCAGCCATGGCGATAAATAAACGAACAGAAGCCATCTTTGCCACAGGGGAAAAGGTATCTCCATAATCCAACCCAAAAATTTGAGTATAACCTTTGGCCACAAGACGAGCTTTGAGGCGATCAATAGTACCATCAGGTCCAACTTTGATAGCAAACACCCACCTGCAACCAACAACAGATTTCCCAGACGGTAACGGGACCAATTCCCAAGTTCCACTATTATGAAGAGCACTTAGTTCATCTAACATGGCCTGACGCCAACCAGGATGGGCTAAAGCTTCACAGACAGTTTTTGGAATGGTCACAGAAGAAATAGAGGAAAGACATGTATAAAAAGGTAATGACAGTCGATGATAACTCAAAGCAATATAATGGGGAGAGGGATTACGTGTAGAACGAATACCTTTTCGGAGGGCAATGGGAAGGTCAGACTCATGTGTCAGATCCGGAGGAGACAGAGTAGTTGGCACTTGAGTAGAGTCACATGGTGGTGGTTGTGATTGGTTTCGAGAACTATAAATCTGAAGAGGCAGTGGAGAAGAAGCTAACTGCGGAGCAGAAACTAATGGTGAAGAAGACACAATTAGAGGGTCACAAACAACAGGAACATTAAATGTATTAGGAGTGTTGACAAGATTGGATGGAGACAGAGGTGAAGTTTGACTTTTAAAATAAAGAGACAACTCATCAAAGGTGACATCTTTTGACACAAAATAACGGTTAAGAGAAGGAGAAAAACATTTGTATCCTTTTTGTGATCTTGTAAACCCTAAGAAAACACATTTATGTGATCTAGGAGAAAGCTTGTCCAGACCAGAATTGAAATTATGAACAAAACATGTAGACCCGAAAACTTTCAGAGGTAAAGGATGAAGTGGTTCATGAGGGAATAAAATGGAATGAGGTATTTTATTATCTAAAACCGAAGAAGGCATGCGATTAATGAGATAACATGCAGTAAGAAGAGCATCACCCCAAAAATGTTGAGGAACATCTCCATGAATTAAAAGTGTGCGAGTTGTTTCAATAAGATGTCTATTTTTACGTTCAGCTACACCATTTTGTTGAGGTGTATAAGCACAAGAAGTTTGATGCAAAATACCGTGAGAAGCCATGAATTGTTTAAAAGAATGAGAAAGATATTCACGGCCATTATCACTATGCAAAACTCTAATAGAAACACCGAACTGAGTTTGAATTTCATTAAAAAAAGTTTGAAAGATATGAAATAATTCAGAACGATTTTTCATCAAAAATAACCAAGTGCATCTGGAATAATCATCAATGAAAGTAACAAAGTATTGAAAACCTAAAGTAGACTTAACGCGGCTAGGTCCCCAAATGTCAGAGTGAACCACGGCAAAAGGGGACGAAGCACCACGTGTGAAACTACGAGGAAAGGAAGTACGACTATGCTTGCCTAATTGACATGACTCACACGCCAAACTAGATAAGTTAGACAAGGCAGGGACAAGTTTACGTAACTTGGCAAGGCTTGGATGACCTAGCTGTGCATGAAGAAGAGAGGGAGACTCCATAAGCTGTACTAACATGTGTAGAGGGACGGAGATAATAAAGACCATGAGACTCACATCCTGTGCCAATCACACGTTTCGAACTCCGGTCCTGTAAACACACGAAATTGTTGGTAAAAGTAACAACACAATCAAGAGAACGAATTAGACGATCGATGGACAACAGGTTAAAAGGAGACCCAGGGACATAAAGAACATTATCAATGGTTAAAGAAGGAAAGAGTTTAACCGTTCCAACACCATGAGATGATACTCTAGAGCCATCAGCCAGTGTAACAGAAGGTAAATGATTAGGAGAGGATAAAGAGGAGAACAAAGATTTGTTACCAGTAATATGATCAGTGGCTCCTGAATCAAAAACCCAAGGACCAGGAGAAAATGATTGGGTCAGACCAGCAAAATATGTATTTGTATGTGTGACAGATATAGTGGAACTAGAAGACTGTTGATCCTTATACCATTCGAGAAATTTGTTGAACATAGCAGACATGTCGGATGCAACAGAAGAAGGAAGATCCCCTACAGATAAAGGTGGGGAAAGATTGGTCTGAACAACTACAGCAGACTGAGGAGAACGACCATGTAATGTATAACACTTGTTAATCTTGTGACCTAGCTTGCCACAATGTTCACACTTAGGACGCCATTTTTCCTGTTTGCGAGGGCGAGCCCGGTCATCACGATGGGATGTCAACACAAAAGAATCGTTAACAAAATTGGAAATAGTGGAAGAAGTCATGAAGAGCGGGAGAACAAACCCTGACCGAGACAAGCAAAATCATATGTCACCGGTAAAAAAAAATGAAACTCCGGCGAATTCTCCGACAGCGGCGGACCCAGTGACTGCTCCAGCGGCAGCGGTGACAGTAACGTGAACTAGTACACTAGGTAAGTTCCCAGGAAAGAGAGGTGGGTCACTAATGGACACACTTAAATACCAAGTCTTTCCTTGCCAGAACTTTCCTAAACATGCACTTTCACACTACCAAATAAAATTCAATGACAAAGATAATTCTTTTCTGATGTGGAGGATCAGTTTACCAGCAGCGGTGGGGCGGCTCTAGCAGCGGTGGGGCGGCTCCAGCAGTGGACAAAAGGCGGAAAAAAAATTCAAGATAACCTTAAGCTCTAGATACCATGTTGAATATAAAGAAAATATAGTTTGGAATTAATTTCCCTTGTGTATAAATCACACATAGGGTGGTCTATTTATAGTAGAGAAATACAACTAAAAGAGTAACTGAAAGTAACAGAATAAACAGAAGATATTGTTTGATATTGTGGTTACCAATATCTAACAATATCTTAACAATATCAAATAATATATAAACAATATCTAACAAATATAAAAAATAATAAATTAAATTAATATATAATAAAATATCTTTGACATAAATTTAATAAAAATAAAAAATAAAAATTTAATTTAATATAAAATAATTATTTAATAAAATAAATAAAAATAGATAGATAAAACTAATTTATATATAAATTAAAATTAACTTGGTAATTATAGATATATAATAATTTATAAACATTGTTAAATTATAATAATTATTTTTAAAAAATTATAATTTTTTATGTATATTTTATAATAAATTAAAAGTGTATTTTAATTGAAAAATATCATTAAAGAATTATGATAAAATAAAATATAAATTGTTAAAAATATTACTTTTTTAATAATTTTTATTAAATCATGCTGTTGATATAACATATTTTCTTCAAATAATAAAATTGATCAGAGATTTACGTGTGTCAAAATTATATATAAAAATTAATTTTTATACTTTAACTTAATGATAAATTAATTTTAACTTAAAAATAATTTTGTATAAAAAATTATTTAAATAAATTTAATATAAAATTAGTAAAAATATTTTTAATTTTGTAATATATAAAAGAAAAAAAAAAGAAATATTTATATATATATATATATATATAATTTATTAATAAATTTATGTAAAAATCAGATTTGTAATGTCACCTTTCATCAAATTATGAAGATCAGAACATTCATAAAAGTACGAAGATCAAAATAATCAATTATATAAAATTATATAATGAGTAAAATTGTTCGTGTTATACTTGGTTTTGCAAACTCTTTTTTTATAAATTAAAAGATAATTTTTATTGTGAAAATCACCTTATTATTTTCTATAAATCGGTTCAATCAATAGAACCAGCCACTCATGAGACTCGTCTCTGCATCAAAAGTAGAACCAAGCACACTGATTTCTACGTCAATAGTGAAACGGCTGTGTCGCCGTCGTCAAAAAGAGACGGTCGGAGCGACGCGATGGTTTCGACCCTTTTGATTTTTCGCATTTTTTTATGGGTGGTTACAACGCCTTTAGGTTGTCTGATAACCGGACTAACCTAAGGGCGAGGTTTTCGAAAGGTCGTCCTTGGGTTGTCCGATAACCGGGCTAACCCAATGACTAATTTTGAGGGGTTCTGTGGAGTCGCCACTGATGTTTTTACCGGAAACATCGGAAAAGGGGTTTTTAAAAGGCGTTGGTTTTCGAAAACCAACTTTGGTTATTAGAACCAGAGTTGGGTAAGGGAGTTAGTTACGTGTAAAGGAAGTATTAGTTCCTTTACTACGCCCCTTTCGGGTTCCCTATGATAGGCCAGCTATTTTATTGATAAATAAATCGGAAAAATAACGCTTTTACCCTTTTTTTATGCGGAATTTAAATTTATGACTACATGGCCCTAATAGCTATTTGCACAATTTATGTAAAGCGGTAAATAGACAAAGAGGAAGAGAAAACCTTCGTAGCAGGCTTTTCTATTAATTCTTCAAAAGAGGGTGTTTTGTGGCAGCCCTTCACTCTACACAACGCTCAAAAACTCTCTTGAAACGCTCAAAAACACTCTCAGAAACGCTCAAAAACACTCTCAGAAACGCTCAGAAACTCCGGAAATGCTTCGGAGGGGTTCTAGAGAGAGAAATTCTAGAGAGAAGGAGGAGAAACTGTGTTTTTTGGTGTGTTGGGAAGGGGGAATGGAGCCCTTATTTATAGTTTTTCGCGCCTGACAGGTCGAGACCGCCGTTTCGTCTGACAGGGTCGAGACCGCCGTCTGGACAATCCAGACTGCCGTGTCGACCATGGCAGGGGGTCGAGACCGCCGTCTGGATAATCCAGACCGCCGTCTCGACTAGGCAGAAGTCGAGACCGCCGTCTGGACAAGCGAGACGGCGGTCTCGTCCCTGGCGTGAGGCGAGACGGCAGTCTGGTCCTTCCAGACGGCGGTCTCGTCCCTTCAGGGCGAGAAACTTTATTTTTCGGGCCAAAAAACCCTCCTATCTTAGTACGGGGGCCTAATAGTCTCTCCTAGTGGCTTGTTAGGCTTCGGCCGTCTTCAAATAGGGGGTCTTCTGACTTTATTTGGAGGCCGGACAAGATTTGGGGTCTACAACTGCCCCCCCTTTACCCGACCAGTCGACTGCTGGCCTTTTGTGCCAAGGTGATCGACTAGAGGGTAAAGGAGTTTGACCCTCTTGCCCGGTTTCCCTTCAGATACTCCGTCTTTGCGGCGGGTGATCCTCTGGGAAGATGTTGTGTTGTGCGCTTTCGGGATGCTCCTTTGTCGCGGTAGCTGACCCCTTCTGCTGATGAGTACGAACCCCCATCTGGTTTGACGAGTATGAACCCCCGCCCGGTAAGCCCCCTTCTGTAAGGCCTGATGAGTACACACCCCCATCTGGTGTTTGACGAGTATGAACCCCCGCCTGGTAAGCCCTCTTCTGTAAGGCCTGATGAGTACACACCCCCATCTAGTGTTAAGCCTCCGGATGCTCCATCTTGCGGTAGCTGATCCTTTGGCCGTGGTGGCGGCTTACTGATTCTGACCATGCGCCGTTGTGAAACCTCGGGATGCTCCTTTGACGCGGTAGCTGACCCCTTGGCTGACGAGTATGAACCCCCGTCTGGTTATGTGCCTCTGGATGCCCCTTCTTGCGGTGGCTGACCCTTTGGCAGTGGTTGCGGCTTACTGATTCTGATCATGCGCCATCGTGAAACCTCGGGATGCTCCTTTGACGCGGTAGCTGACCCCTTGGCTGACGAGTATGAACCCCCGTCTGGTTATGTGCCTCTGGATGCCCCTTCTTGCGGTGGCTGACCCTTTGGCAGTGGTGGCGGCTTACTGATTCTGATCATGCGCCGATGTTGAGATGTGCTTTCTTTTGTTTTTGTTTGTCTTTTTCTGGGAATTGTCATCCGGTTTGTGCCGGGGATTCTTTGACTTTTGATTTTTCTTGTGGTGATCACCCAACTCTTGCTGGTTGGTCGCGTGATTTTGGCTTTTCCTGATAGCCATCCAGCTTGTTGTTTGTTGGGGATTCTTTGTTTTTGATCATTTGGTATTTGTCATCCGACTTTGCCAGTTGTCGGGGATTTCTGATGGGTGCCTCTTAGGTAGGCATGAATCCTCTGGGGATTTGTTGATCTTGGTGAGGCCTCTTAAGTAGGCAGATGTCCATTGAGAAATTTGTTGATTTTGAGGGTGCCTCTGAGTAGGCAGATGCTCTATTGAGTTTCTGGTAATGCCTTTGAGTAGGCAGATGCTTCATCGGAAGTGAAGACTTTTGGCTGCGTTTGTTTTGCCTCTGACTAGGCTGATATTCCCTTATGGGGATGCTGGCTCTTGCTTGCCAGGTCTCACCTATGCATAGGCAGATGACATCTTGAGGATGAATATGAAGTTTTGCCTTTGCAGTAGGCTCACTGGGGATGATTTTTCTTTTTTTTGGTGATCCACCGGGGAATTGATTGCCTTTCCGGGGATCTAATTTTGATTTGCCCCCTGAGGGAATGGAGTTCCTTAATTGATGTGGGTGCGAGCTGGCTTTTGTGGTGCTCTTATTTTGTTGAAGGAATGAAATTTCCAATTCCTTTTTTGATTCTTTCTTTTCCTGAGGTGACCCGCTTAGGGAGCAAGGATTTTCATTTGATTTCGCCTTTTTCCATGATCTATCTCTTTTTTATCGCGATTTTGAAATTTGGCTTTTTCGGGATAATGCGTAAGCCTTTTTACTTTTTAGTCTCTTTTTATTACGCTGGCTTTTTCCTTCTTTTGGTTGGTCCACTAGGGATGACATTTTCTTTCTTTGGTGATCCACCAGGGAATTGGTTGACTTCCTGGGGATCTGATTTTTGCTTTTCTAGGGATGGAGTTTTATCTCCTTGATTGATGTTGATGCGAGCTAAACTTGTGAAGCTCTTATTCCACTCGGAGAGTGGGAATTTCGATTCTTTTTTGTTGAATTTTTTGGAGATCCATTTGAGGATTTTTATTCGGCCTTCTCTGTCATGGCCTTTTTGGACATCCGTCGGGGATGCAAGGGTTTTCTTCTTTTTTCCTTTTTTTGTTGAGCCCTTGTTGGTGTGGAGACTGGACTCTTTTGATTGTTGATGATGGTGGGCTCTTGAAGCCTTTATTCTCCATTGGGGAGTGTGGAGGCGACTTTGGGTGAGTGTGCTCGATGACTCATGTGGTGATGCAGCTGAGTCGTGAGGTAATCTTTTTGTTTTGCCTCTGGAGTAGGCAAGGGTCCTTTTGGGGATGAGTAAGCCTTTCCGTCGGTTTTTCTTTTATGATGTCTGATGATTGTGCCCTCTGTTGACAATTCAAGGACTTGATGTTGCACTTGATGAATATGAAGAATGGATTTTGATGATGATCCAAGAACTAAAGACTTAGAATATTGAAGATTGAAGATTGGTGATAATTGTATTATAATAACTCTGTTTTATTTAAGATTGAGTCTGTATTTTTAGAGTCTAAGATAGCTGGTACATAGATCGTAACTTAGAAGCTTCAAAAAGCTCAAATTTATCATTTAGGCTCGGCTTTAATCGATTATATAGGTAAATAATCGATTAAAACAGATGAGAAAACACTTTCTATACAAACTCACTGTTTTTATCGATTAAAACAGACAAAATAATCGATTGTTTTGTACTTGTTCAGTACGGATAATCGATTATTTCACCAAATAATCGATTATTCCAGAGAGGTTTGGGTTCGACGTATTTGGCTCTGTTTTAATCGATTATCACTCCAAATAATCGATTATTTCAATCTGTTTTCATTTTAAATTTCAAATTAACCCTATTTTCGAAAACCCAATTACCAAGAACCCTAGTTTCGAAATCCCCAATTCCTAAACCCTAATTTCCCTACTTAAACTCTGCTTTGGCACTCGAAAAAAAAGAACAACTCTTTCCATACAAAAGTTAAGTGCCTGTGAGTGCCGAGAACTGTTTGTTGCAAGGAAAGGGGGCTTTTGGAACCTGGTGTGAGGCTAGAAGCGATAAGAATCACTAAGTGGAGTTCTTAGTGGATTGTGTGTTGTGCCGTCTCTAGGGAAAGTCTGTTCTTCATCTCTTGTGGATTTCAAGAGAGGTGTTTTCCGATCTTTATCTCGTTCATTTGTAATCTGTTTGTAACAATTTGTTCTTAGTGACGGCGTTAATCCTCTTTTGAGTGATTAGCAATCTGGACGTAGGGTCTTTTGATCCGAACCAAGTATAAACCTACTATGTAATCTTCTCTACTCTTCTCTATTTACATTTACGCAGTTTTTAGTCGGTAAAATTTGGGGAAAATTTTGAAAACCTAATTTTTATTAAGAAACCAATTCACCCCCCCCCCCTCTTGGTTTTTGTCCGACCACGCGAACATTCCGCTGCGCGATTCTAACAAGTGGTATCAGAGCTTGCTTTGATAGTCATTCAAATATTTTCGAAAATGGCCGGAAAAAATCAAACTTTTGCCGAAGGTGCGTCTATCAACAGACCCCCACTTTTTGCGGGTCAAAATTATCCTTTTTGGAAGGTACGTATGCAAATATTTTTAGAGTCTGTTGATAGAGGTGTTTGGGACGCAATTTTAAACGGTCCATTTGTTCCTAAAATTACAGAGAACGGTGTTGACATTCTTAAACCTATTTCTAGATGGACTGCAGAAGAAAGTCGAAAAGCACAATTTGATGTTAGGGCTAGAAACATTATTTCATCTGCTTCTAACCCTTGATGAGTTTTATAGAATTTCGGTTTGTAAAAGTGCACAGGAAATGTGGGAAATGCTAAGGGTGACCCACGAAGGAACCGACGACGTCAAAAGAGCACGTAAACATTCTTTAATCCAAGAATACGAGATGTTCCGAATGCAACCAGGCGAAACGATATTTGACGTACGAAACGTTTCACTCATATCGTGAACCATCTCACCGGACTAGGTAAAATTTTTGACGTTGATGAATTAAATGTTAAAATTTTGAAATCTCTCGGATAGGAAATGGCAACCAAAGGTGACGGCCATCTCGGAGTCACAAAATCTTGCCACTATGTCTATGGCGGCGTTATTTGGAAAGCTTAGAGAGCATGAACTTGACCTTGGAAGACTAAATGAGGAAGAGGGTCAATATCAAAAGAAGAACCTAGCTTTCAAGACCGAGATTTCAAAAAGCAAAAATAAGAAAGAAGAAGAAGAAGACTCGAAATTGATGAAGAAGAGATGAGTCTTTTTATAAAGAAGTTCACCAAGATGATGAAAGCAAAAGGAAGACATCCTTTCAAAGGTAAGGGAAAGGTAAAAGAAAATTCTTCCGTTAATATAAAATGCTTTGGTTGTGGTGAAGCAGGGCATATGAAGACCGAATGCCCAAACAAGAAAAATGATGAACGCAAGGGCAAAAAGCAATTCAAGAAGAAAGCATATATTGCTTGGGATGACAGTGATTCAAATTCAGAATCAAGCGACTTGGAAATAGAAGCAAACAATTGCTTAATGGCAAATGACAAAATTTCTTCGGATTTTGAGGTTAGTGATTCCGATTCATCCTCTAGTGAAGAAAATGACCATGATGAATTGCAAAATGCTTATAATGAGTTATTTACTGCATTTATGGATATGAAAAACGAATTTAAAGTTGTTAAGAAAAATCTAAGAAGATCCGAAAAGGAAAATGAGTCCTTAAAATTGAAAATTGCATGTTTAGAAGAAAAGGAGGTAGCTAATACGAAAATTGTATGCTTAGATGAGAATAAGGACTTAGCTTGTGCAAATTGTAAAGAGCATGAATATGACATAGATATTCTTAACCATTTGCTAGACAAAGCGGAAAAAGAAATTGATGATCTTAAGAAGCATGAAATGGTAATTGCTCAAAATAATGTAAATCAAAGAGTTCCTTTGAAAAAGAGTAAAACTAAAAAGAAAAGAGTATGGGTAGAAAAAGGAACTAGAGCATGTCATGTAAATAATGCATCTTATTCCATAGCTACATCAAAAGCATGTTTTTATTGCATGAAACAAGGTCACACTTCAAATAAGTGTAAAATCAAACATTTTGGTGTTCCTAAAGGAAAATATATTTGGGTTCCTATAGTTAAATGAACTATTTGTATATTGTATTTATTCAAAGAAAATGGATCATTTAGTATGTTTTAAATGGAATGCTTAGGTAAAAACATTTTATCTTTTCTATTGTATGAAGGTTCTTCACTTAAAGATTTTTGCGAAAAGCCTCTAAAATTGTTTTAAACAACTAAAAACAAAGTATTTTTACAAAAGCTTTCTTAAAACATGTTTTTAACTGATGCAGTTTTGAAAGAACCAAATAAAATCACTTAGAATGTTCAAAGAAGTGTTTTTACAGTATTTTAATCGATACAACTTGTTTTTAATCGATTAAAACCATTTAGAACTCATTATGATCGATCAGATTTTTATTATGAGCGGTCAGAATCCTTTAAATCGATTAAAAACACGCTTCAATCGATTAAAATTACTTAAAGGGTCAGGATGATCGATCAGAATCAAATTATGACCGATCAGAAGCAAATGTGATCGATCAGATTTTAATTATGAGCGGTCAGAAATTTTTTTCAATCGATTAAAACACGTTTCAATCGATTAAAAATCACTTAAAGGGTCAGGATGATCGATCAGATTTTTATTATGACCGGTCAGAATCAGTTATGATCGATCAGAATTTCGTTATGACCGATCAGAACTCTTTTAATCGATTAAAAACTCATTTCAATCGATTAAAACAACTTAAAATTTTTTTCTACACTGCGTTTCAATCGATTAAAAGACGTTTTAACAGATTAAAACTGCACTTTTAACAGATTAAAAGAATCTTTTAACAGATTAATTAAACCAGCAGATTAATTAAAAGAAGTTTTGCAGTATTTAAATAGATTGTTATGTCTCTAACCCCAAGGACCCAAAAGTTGTGGGGACCTAAGTTTATATGTTCTTGTGTTGTAGGAAACTTCCAAATCAAAAAAGTCTATGTGGTATCTTGATAGTGGATGCTCAAAACATATGACTGGAGATAAAACGAAATTTGTAAGTTTCAAAGCCAAAGAACAAGGATATGTGACTTATGGGGATAACAACAAAGGGAAGATTCTCGGAATTGGAAACATAGATGGTGCAAACACATTGGAGATTAAGGATGTGCTTCTTGTTGATGGGCTAAAGCATAACCTTCTTAGCATAAGCCAATTGTGTGACAAAGGATTCAAGGTAACTTTTGAAAGCCAATTTTGCACCATACATTTAATAGATTCCGAAAAAGTAGAATTAAAAGGCATTAGGCATAACAATATATATTTGATTGATTTGGATTGTTTACATGAGTCTAGTATAACATGTTTAGTTGCTAAGGAAGAAAACCCTTGGTTATGGCATAAAAGAGCGGCTCATATAAACATGCATCATTTGAATAAATTGATATCAAAAGACTTAGTTATTGGATTGCCTAAATTGAAATTTGAAAAAGATAGATTGTGTGATGCATGCCAAAAAGGTAAACAAGTTAAATCATCATTTAAATCAAAGAATGTGATTTCCACTTCAAAACCCCTAGAATTATTACATTTAGATTTATTTGGACCTTCTAGGATAAAAAGCTTTGGTGGAAATTATTATGGACTTGTAATTGTTGATGATTACTCTAGGTACACTTGGACATTTTTCCTAACTATGAAAAGTGAAGCTTTTAAGGTCTTTAGAAAGTTTGCTAAACAAATACAAAATGAGAAAGACCTAAGAATTAAAGTTTTAAGAAGTGACCATGGTGGTGAGTTTCAAAATGAAAAGTTTGAGAATTATTGTGAGGAAAATGGTATATTACATAACTTTTCTGCTCCTAGGACTCCCCAACCAAATGGTGTAGTTGAGAGGAAAAATAGGTCATTAGAGGAACTTGCAAGAACTATGTTAAATGAATCTAATGTTCCAAAATATTTTTGGGCTGATGCGGTTAGCACTGCATGCTATGTTTTAAATAGAATGCTCATTAGGTCAATTATAAAATCAACTCCATATGAATTGTTTAATGGTAGAAAACCTAATGTTGCTCATTTAAAGATTTTTGGATGTAAATGTTTTGTGCTAAATAATGGAAAGGACAATCTAGGAAAATTTGACTCAAAAGCCGATGAGGGCATTTTTCTAGGTTATTCTTTAACTAGCAAGGCATATAGAGTGTTTAATAGGAGAACTTTGAATATAGAAGAATCTATACATGTTACCTTTGATGAGATTGTAGACCTTGGGGGAAATCCTCTTGAGTCAAATAAAAGACTTGCAGGTGATGATGAATATATAAGAGAGGCCCTTGATGAATTATACTTGGAAGATAATGTGCCTTCTCAAACTCCTCAATTAGCAAAAGAATGGCAATCACCTAGAGGACTCTCAATGGACAACATTATAGGGGACATCTCAAAAGGGGTAAGAACTAGAAATATGAATAATTTCTGTATGTCTGTTGCTTTTGTGTCACAGATTGAACCTAAAAACATTGAGGAAGCACTTAAAGATGATCAATGGTGCATAGCCATGCAAGAAGAACTTAACCAATTTGAAAGGAATCAAGTCTGGGAACTAATCCCAAGAGAAGAGTCACATCAAGTTATTGGAACTAAATGGGTATTCAGAAATAAGCTTGATGAAGATGGTAATATAACAAAGAATAAAGCTTGATGAAGATGGTAATATAACAAAGAATAAAGCCAGACTTGTTGCAAAAGGCTATTGTCAGGAGGAAGAATTTGCTAAGATTATGCAGGGAGAGTTTGAAATGTCTATGATGGGAGAATTAACATTCTTCCTTGGACTTCAAATCAAGCAACTTAAAGATGGCACTTTCATCTCTCAAACTAAATACTGCAAGGAGATTCTCAAAAAGTTTGGTATGAACACCTCAAAGGAAGCTAACACACCCATGGGAACTTCATGCTATCTAGACAAGGATGAATCAGGTTTGGAAGTTAATCAAACTATGTATAGAGGTATGATAGGATCACTATTATACTTAACTCGCTAGTAGACCTGATATTATGCATTACTGTCCGTGTGTGTGCTAGATTTCGGGCTTGTCCTAAAGAATCTCACCTAATTGCAGTAAAACATATTTTAAAATACTTAAAAGGAACTACTTGGGTTTGGCTTGTGGTATCCGTCTGATGCTTGTATTAGTTTATTAGGATATTCTGATGCTGATTATGGTGGATGTAAAATTGATAGGAAAAGCACTAGTGGGACATGTCATTTGTTAGGTTCATCCTTAATATCATGGCATTCTAAGAAACAAGCATGTGTAGCTTTATCTACCACTGAAGCTGAATATATTGCAGCAGGTAGTTGTTGTGCTCAAATTCTATGGATGAAACAACAGTTAGAGGATTATAGTATATATTTAAATGACATACCCTTAATGTGTGATAATACGAGTGCAATCAATCTAACTAAGAATCCAGTAATGCACTCTAGGACTAAACATATTGAGATTAGACATCACTTTTTAAGAGATAATATCAGCAAAGGAAACTGTAAGATAGAGTATGTAGACACTAAACATCAATTAGCAGATATATTTACTAAGCCTCTACCAAAGGATATATGCTATGATCTTAGAAGAGACTTAGGGATATTAGAAATAGCTTAAATTCTGCTTAATTTGACTGTTTTTGGATGATTGTTATGTTAAAATTCGTGTTGTAGGATATTCATAGGTTATAATGTGTAAAAACCTTAAAAACTTGATATAGCCTCTGGAATAATCGATTACTGGAAGTAATAATCGATTATTTTTTCTCAAAACGTCCAAAACAGGGTATTCTCCTCTGGAATAATCGATTATTTCGTGAAATAATCGATTAAATGCCTCTGACAATCGATTATTTGCTAGAAATAATCGATTAAAACTGTCTGATATAGAGAGAATCAATGTATTTTCTTTTGTTATTGTCTTGATGTTGTAATGGTTGAATGATTGTGAAATAAAATTTGATGTTTCTTTCATGCTATGATTGAGGGGGAGTTTTCTCTAACTTATGCATATTTTGAGGGGGAGCTCTTATGATTGATGTTGCAGAGTTCTTTTTGATTATAATCAAAATAGGGGGAGAAAAATTTAAAGCCTATGATTCAATTTTAAATTTTATCTGGTATGTTTAATGTGTTTGTTAGTATGACAGATAAAACAGGTTATTACAAAGGGCTTTAAAAGAAAATTTTGATCATCATCAAAAAGGGGGAGATTGTTGACAATTCAAGGACTTGATGTTGCACTTGATGAATATGAAGAATGGATTTTGATGATGATCCAAGAACTAAAGACTTAGAATATTGAAGATTGAAGATTGGTGATAATTGTATTATAATAACTCTGTTTTATTTAAGATTGAGTCTGTATTTTTAGAGTCTAAGATAGCCAGGTACATAGATCTGTAACTTAGAAGCTTCAAAAAGCTCAAATTTATCATTTAGGCTTCGGCTTTAATCGATTATATAGGTAAATAATCGATTAAAACAAGTGAGAAAACACTTTCTATACAAACTCACTGTTTTAATCGATTAAAACAACAAAATAATCGATTGTTTTGTACTTGTTCCGTACGGATAATCGATTATTTCACCAAATAATCGATTATTCCGAGAGGTTTGGGTTCTGACGTATTTGGCTCTGTTTCAATCGATTATCACTCCAAATAATCGATTATTTCAGTCTGTTTTTCATTTTAAATTTCAAATTAACCCTATTTTCGAAAACCCAATTACCAAGAACCCTAGTTTCGAAATCCCCAATTCCTAAACCCTAATTTCCCTACTTAAACTCGCTTTGGCACTCGAAAAAAAAGAACAACTCTTTCCATACAAAAGTTAAGTGTCTGTGAGTGCCGGAGAACTGTTTGTTGCAAGGAAAGGGGGCTTTTGGAACCTGGTGTGAGGCTAGAAGCGATAAGAATCACTAAGTGGAGTTCTTAGTGGATTGTGTGTTGTGCCGTCTCTAGGGAAAGTCTGTTCTTCATCTCTTGTGGATTTCAAGAGAGGTGTTTTCTCGATCTTTATCTCTGTTCATTTGTAATCTGTTTGTAACAATTTGTTCTTAGTGACAGCGTTAATCCTCTTTTGAGTGATTAGCAACTGGACGTAGGGTCTTTTGATCCGAACCAGTATAAACCTACTGTGTAATCTTCTCTACTCTTCTCTATTTACATTTACGCAGTTTTTAATCGGTAAAATTTGGGGAAAATTTTGAAAACCTAATTTTTATTAAGAAACCAATTCACCCCCCCTCTTGGTTTTTGTCCGACCACGCGAACATTCCGCTGCACGATTCTAACACCCTCTTTTATTGGGTGATGTTTGGAGCTTTGGCTTCTGGAAGCTTCTGATGATGACTCGCTCTTCTTTCTTGAGGGAGAGCACTGTGTGAAGACTTATTACTTTCTTGTGCCTTCTTTTCTGAGTAGAAGGATAGTAGCTAGAGCTCTTGATTTTCAGAGGCTCTTGCTGAGTCGCTTGATTGACGACTTTCTTCATTTTCTTGAGGGCATTATTTGGAGACTCGGTCTCAGTGATCCTGTTTTCAATCACAAACATGGAGCTAGTCTCCTTATATGCATGAATGCTTTTCATTTTTTGTTATTTGTCTGAAGTAATTTTTATTTCTTTCATTTTTGACATGGACAAAGTCGTTTCGTGCGACTACTTGTGTGAATGCCCTAAATGCAATCTATTCTTTCTTTATTGATGCATCTGGAAAAGTGATTGGCATTCTCCTGCTGGACTTTTTATGATTATGATGAAGGGCTCCTCTCTTTTATTCATTTTTTGGTTTAGCCCTATCTTTTGCCTAGACTGCCCTTTTGGGGTTTTCGGTCTAGCGGGCTGCCTTAATTTTTGCCTAGGATATCTTAGCGGGCTTTTTCCTTTTATGAATGCCCTAACTTTTGCCTAGACCGCCCTTTGCGGGTTTTCGATCTAGCGAGTTACCCTAACTTTTGCCTAAGAATCTCCTAGTAGGCATTATTCTTTTTATTCTCATTTTTTCTTTTTCTTCCTTTTTTTGAGAGATAGGAGCCTATCATATGCATGCAATGTTGGCGATATGCATCCTATAATACTATTTCAATTAATTTTTCAAAAGGATTAACCAATGTGCTTTTACTTCTGATGAGCTTCTGACGTTACGTGCTTTCGTCGATAGGGATAGGCTGTACCCATTTTGTCGTCTCAATTTTTCATGACCGAAGAATGATAGTGTTAATTGTAGAGCGACTTGCCATGTTAGTGCGCCCCTCCCTTTCCTTGGGGATGTCGATCCTCTTATTGATTACTATCTCCATATTTCCCTACTACTTACTAGAATGTCGTAGTGATAAGGGTCAAGAGAAGAGAAAGAAGAGGATATTTAATTCAAAGGCTTGTGTTTTAGAATTGTTTTATTTTGACAAAAAATGGTTTTTGTAAGCACGGCTAGCCAAGGTTGGTTAAAGTGTTTAGGCTAGTTTAAACAACGTTTTGTTTATGGAGTGACGTCTTATTCTATGGCGCTTGCTATGACTGATTGACTTCCCTAGTCTGCCCTTTGGGTTTTCAGCTTAGGATGTTGTTTTTGGTTTTGTCCTAACTTTTGTCTAGGTTTCTTTTTTCTTGCTTTGGAAACCTAGCGGACTTTATTTTGTAACCCTAATTTTTGTCTAGGCTACCCTTTATGGTTGTTCGGGTTTCCTAGTGGGTTTACCCTAACTTTTGCGTAGCCCCCTTTTGTGGGTTTCCTACCGGGTATCTTGCCCTCTCTTTTTGGCCTTTAGCTTTTATGGGCTTCTTTTGATTTTTGTTTTCTTTTTTCACAACATTGGCGAAACACAACTTTACTTATGACGAGGTAAAAATTTTTATCTTGTATTTCTAGTCAATCAGTAGTGATGGATTTGACTTTTATTTTGGTCAATGTCGCATTTTGATTACTTTGACGCATTTTGAAAATGTTTGCTTAAACATGGTTATTAATGAGGTTTAGACATGAATAGCAAGAAGAGAAACAGATAGTAAGAATGACATTCTTTGTAATTAATAGGGAAATATGTGCCCTACAATGCTTGAGGGTCGGGCTAGCCCCGAGGAGTAATCTCTAATAGTCATTGGATTTACAAATCCTAAGAATCAGAAGGAGAACACCTAATGACTAAAGTCGCTTTTGACACTTGAACCCCTCTATTTGGGAAAATCTGATTTGAGGTGCAGAGGGGAGACTTCCCTTTTCTCCATGTAGCTTGATCCTTTGTAGGGTCATGCCCTAGGCCATGCCCTAGGCCATGCTTTAAAGGATTGTCTTTAAAATCTGGTGGCTCCGTTATTCCTTGAGAGTTTCTAATGAGCCCTTGGTTTGGGCGATATCCATATTTTCTCATCATGTGGGTCACCTTCATATTGTTGGGGAAGTCTTTTCATATTGGCAAAAGATATTTCAAAGATCCTTTTCAGCTGCATTCATTCAAGGTAGGGCAAATGACTTGCTGATCCGACTGTCGTCTTTAGCTCAAACTGTGACTAGCTTTCCGCCTACCCTGAGTTTGTCTCTTTGACAGAGCGTTGAAAGAATTGCCTCATCGTCGTGAATCCAGAGTCTCTTCAATTTCCTCTTTGGGTTATGTTTCCTTCGGTCTTATTATTTCTTCCTTTATGCTTGGGAGCATTGTCTCGTAGCTCCTCGGGGGAGTAAATTTTTCCATTTCTTGTCTTGCCCCCGAATGACGGCTATGCTGGAGATATCTTCATTGATGGATGGACGATGTTTCTGCGTATCTCAATGGTACAATTTTATTTGATGTATGGGGTGAACGAATGTAACGACATCCTTGCCCCCTCTTCCTTATTAACTTGGATACCCAACGGTTGAGGCTTATTATCCTTCTTAGGCGGATCAACCGTTGGAGATAACTTGATGACGAAAGGCTCACTCTCCATCTTATTCCGATTTGTGGAAAGCACATTGCCTAATCCTTTCTTTTTATTATCTTATTGTTATTAAAGTGATAATGAATGCAATTTATGAATACAATAGACACTTGAAGAGATGATGAAAACAAACAATTTTATTTATTTTATCCAGACAGTGTACATTCCTCAATGCAATGTTTCAAAGTACATTTTTTTTTTAAATGGAGAAGCCTAATCCCGTGCATGGCATGCGAATGCCCTAATCCTCTTTTCATGGTATTGAGGAATGCCCACTTCTTCGATTGTCTATTATTAGATGCATGTTTATGAGGATATGCAAGTGTTTGTTTTTTTTTTCCTAAACATTATCATGTTTTATTTTCGAACATGATGTATGATAGTGTTTGGGATTTTGCGTTTTTTTTTTTTTTTTTTTTTTTGTATGCGGATGAGGGATGAAGAATACCAGCCGCTTTCTAGAATGCAAAAAGATTTTTATTGAATGATTTATGAGATGGATATTCCTTAAGACAATGACTTAGGTATCCTCCTTAAAGCTTATGTTTTATGGGGTATCCTACCCACCTCGGTGTAATGGTTCATTCCCCATCACAGATTTTGACAAGTATAATGGCAATCACCATCACACCTTAGTACACTTGTCCCTTCCTTATCGCGAAGGTCACAAATGTGCTCGGGGCCTCTTTCGCCATTGTCTTAGGGATATCTAGTGCTCCCTATAATGAATGTATTTATGCATGCACTAGTACAAATGGGCACTAGATGTTCAAAGTGCGATAACTTTCGACTGGGATGTCTGATTTGGACGCACAACATATCAAAACGAAGAGAAAAAGGTGAAGAATCAAGCTGCAAATGCCCGTAGGGGATTTGGCCCAGTAATTTTCTCAAAAAACGCCTCTAAGACCCATTTTTTTAGGGATTTATTAAAATGATACGTATGCATACTTTCCTTATGCATTTATTTTCTCTCTTGGTTTTTCCACTTATGACATGATGCAATATGAATGATACGACTTTGTCAACATTATTGTTATAAATGTTTTGATTTTGTTATTTATTATTTTATTTATTTTGGATTTATTATTTTTATTTTATAGCCTTTTATCTCTTCTGTCGGACTGCGTGGCTACTTAGCTTACAAAGAACCTGAAACCAGGCTAGCTAAAAGGCAGACTGTCCGAGATAAAAATATGGCTTTATGCGAAAGAATAGTTAGCGTCCCTTATCTCTTCTGTCGGACTGCGTGGCTACTTAGCTTAGAAAGAACCTGAAACCAGGCTAGCTAAAAGGCAGACTGTCCGAGATAAGGGGGTTTATTTGCAAAAATATTTTTTGTGATTTTTGTTTTGTTGTTTGTTTATGCTATGCAACAGACAAATGCAACAAACATATGCGCACACAATTCGATCATCCGCGAACAAGCGAGAATTTGTTTTTATCATGAGGTAGGGTTTTCCTGCAGAAAAGTGCATTGGTCAGGGCAGGTTCTAACTGTTCTCACCAGGCTAAGGCCCCCAAGGTGCCCCCATTATAGGGTCCCTACTCTCCAGCCGTCCAACTATGCTCAACACTAAGGCCAGAGTCGGTCTTGTTGCCAAAAGAGGAAGGTTATCACCTTGAGTGGTGGTTTCCGATCACACTGGTGGGCACAAGGCCCTAACTACAGCGAACCGTACCTGCCACCCACTCCCTATGGTTTTCTCACTTGCCCCCGGGTATAGAGGGAACTGTAGTGTGCGAGGGTTTGTGTACAATTTGTATTTCACACAATTGCGGAAGTATAAACAAACAACAATTATTTGAAAGCCAAACAATAAAGCATGTTATAATACAAGGCAGGGTAAAAGCGCTATTTTCTTGGTTTATTTTTAAGCTGGCCCATCACTAAATGGGATCAAATCTCTAGGCTTCCCCAGTGGAGTCGCCATCTGTCGCCGTCGTCAAAAAGAGACGGTCGGAGCGACGCGATGGTTTCGACCCTTTTGATTTTTCGCGTTTTTTTATGGGTGGTTACAACGCCTTTAGGTTGTCTGATAACCGGGCTAACCTAGGGGCGAGGTTTTCGAAAGGTCGTCCTTGGGTTGTCTGATAACCGGGCTAACCCAAGGACTAATTTTGAGGGGTTCTGTGGAGTCGCCACCGATGTTTTTACCGGAAACATCGGAAAAGGGGTTTTTAAAAGGCGTTGGTTTTCGAAAACCAACTTTGGTCATTAGAACCAGAGTTGGGTAAGGGAGTTAGTTACGTGTAAAGGAAGTATTAGTTCCTTTACTACGCCCCTTTCGGGTTCCCTATGATAGGCCAGCTATTTTATTGATAAATAAATCGGAAAAATAACGCTTTTACCCTTTTATTATGCGGAATTTAAATTTATGACTACATGGCCCTAATAGCTATTTGCACAATTTATGTAAAGCGGTAAATAGACAAAGAGGAAGAGAAAACCTTCGTAGCAGGCTTTTCTATTAATTCTTCAAAAGAGGGTGCTTTGTGGCAGCCCTTCACTCTACACAGCGCTCAAAAACTCTCTTGAAACGCTCAAAAACACTCTCAGAAACGCTCAGAAACTCCGGAAATGCTTCGGAGGGGTTCTAGAGAGAGAAATTCTAGAGAGAAGGAGGAGAAACTGTGTGTTTTGGTGTGTTGAAAAGGGGGAATGGAGCCCCTATTTATAGTTTTTCGCGCCTGACAGGTCGAGACCGCCGTTTCGTCTGACAGGGTCGAGACCGCCGTCTGGACAATCCAGACCGCCGTCTCGACCATGGCAGGGGGTCGAGACCGCCGTCTGGATAATCCAGACCGCCGTCTCGACTAGGCAGAAGTCGAGACCGCCGTCTGGACAAGCGAGACGGCGGTCTCGTCCCTGGCGTGAGGCGAGACGGCGGTCTGGTCCTTCCAGACGGCGGTCTCGTCCCTTCAGGGCGAGAAACTTTATTTTTCGGGCCAAAAAACCCTCCTATCTTAGTACGGGGGCCTAATAGTCTCTCCTAATGGCTTGTTAGGCTTCGGCCGTCTTCAAATAGGGGGTCTTTTGACTTTATTTGGAGGCCGGGCAAGATTTGGGGTCTATAGGCTGAGAACAAATACAGGCTAAATAGTTTTCGTTTTTTTCACTACTCTCCTGTTAATTGAAATTTGTTTAGAATCACAGACTTTTTTAACACTTAATTCTTATTTAATGAACCTTTATCATGATTTAGAAATTCAATCTATCTAAATTTGCAAGTTTTAGGTTAGAAAGAGGGTTAAAGAAATTTTCACCAACCATTCCTCTTCAAGAGATAATTTAATTAATTTCTGCTCTCATAGTGTTAGTGAACATGGTCTCTGATAGCAACATTGGGTAAATTCATAACATGTATGAAAATTTATATTGCTCAAGGCTTATAATCGGATAGAGAGCCTAGTGAAACTCTGGAGGAGGGCAATCTGCGAGGCTGCTAGCATCTGGAGGTTGGTAGTCCTGCATTACAGGTAATGGAACACCTACTTTCTCCCAAATTTACTGAACATTTTCTCCAAAAATAACATGAAATTCATAACATGTATGAAGAGGAAAAATGGAGCATGAGATCAACATCCTTGCGAAGCATGCTACGGATGCACTTCGGGAAGCTGCTGGCATCTCAGGGGTTGTAGTCCTCAATTCTAGGTAATTAAACAATTCTGCTTTCTCTGATTCTTTATTTTATTTATTTTTTTAGTTTTTTATGAGATATCATTTCTTTATAATCCAAATTTTTACTTATCACAGTATTATAATGCACACCTTTTAAATATGTTATTCATGTTTTAAATCGACCTTTTCTCTGTTAATTTCTTTTTCTGGTTAATTTTATCACTCACAGGTCGTGTTTAAAGCATTTATAGAAATATAAATATTTAAAAGATGAAACAGAGGAAATATAAAAACTTTTCCCTTAAATTTTCCTTTTATTTTGATTATATGTGTGAACACATTTTTATTGTTGGAATGAAATATATAAAATATTGTTAAAAATCTTACAAGTTTGTTGGACAAGACAGAGTTGTTTGTTGCCAATAATCCAGTCGGAGTGGAATTTCGTGTGCAAGAAATGGTTCAGATGCTAGACCAAAAACAACCAAATGATGTTCTACTACTAGGGGTATGGGGGATGGGAGGCATTGGTAAAACAACTATTGCAAAATCAATTTATAACAAGATTGGCCAAGTTTGTTTACAATAACAACTTCTATTTGATATCAACAAAGAAAACAATACAAGGATACGTAACATTGAATAAGGCAAAGTTATATTAAAAGAAAGTTTTCTTCATAAAAAGGTACTTCTTATACTTGATGATGTAAATAAATTACAACAATTAAATGTTTTGTGTGGAAGTTGTGAATGGTTCGGTTCAAGGAGTAGAATAATCATCACAACCAGAGATATACATATACTGAGAGGGAAAAAAGTTGATCAAGTGTTCACAATGAGAGGAATGAATGTAGATGAATCTATTGAGCTTTTTAGTTGGCATGCATTCAAGCAAGCAAGTCCCAAAGAAGATTTTATTGAACTTTCAAGGAATGTAGTTACTTATTCTGGGGGATTGCCACTAGCTCTTGAAGTCCTTGGGTCCTATTTGTTTGATATGCAGGTAAGAGAGTGGAAGAATGTATTGGAAAAACTCAAGAAAATTCCCAATGATGAAATTCAGGAGAAGATAAAAATAAGCTATGATGGTTTAAGTGATGATACAGAGAAAGGAATATTCCTTGATATACCATGTTTCTTTATAGGAATGGACCGAAATGATGTTATCCATATATTAAATGGTTGTGGACTTTTCCCAGAGAATGGAATACGTGTCTTGGTAGAGCGAAGTCTTGTAACTGTAGATATGATAAGAACAAACTTGGAATGCATGATTTGCTAAGGGACATGGGAAGAGAAGTTATTCGTTCAAAATCACCAATGGAGCTTGAGGAGCGTAGCAGATTATGGTTTCATGAAGATGTGCTTGATGTGTTATCAAAGGAAATTGTAAGACCTTCATTTATTATTTTAGTATTTAAAATGTCTAAAGCTAATGGAAACTGACGTATACATTTATTCCTTGCTCATTAACCCTCATTTTTACAATTGATTGTCACAGATTTTGAAAATTAGTTTGGTTATAAACTGTTTTTTTTCTCTTAAGCTCCTGGAATAAATGAAGGTTTTTTTTTTACCTAGGTTTTAACTACCATATATCTTTAGCTATGCATATTTCACTATTCATTTTCTCTGATAGGGAAAAAAAATTTATTGAGGGATTGACTTTGAAGTTACCAAGAAGTAATGAAAAATCTCTAAGCACTAAAGCTTTTATGAATGTAGACCCCAAATCTTGTCCGACCTCATAATAAAGACCAGAAGACCTTCTATTCAAAGATGGACGAAGCCTAAGAAGTCATTAGGAGAGACTATTAGGCCCCATACTAGGATAGGAGGGATTTTCTGCATGTAAATAAGGATTTTCGCCTTTTAGGGTCAAGACCGCCGTCTCGCTTCTCGGGACCGCTGTCTCGCCACTTCTGCAAGTCGAGACCACCGTCTCATTTGGCGAGATGGCCGTCTCGCCACTTGCGAATGGCGAGACGACCCTCCCGGTTTGCGAGATGGCCATCTCGACCTTGTCAGACGAGACGACCGTCTTGACCTGACAGGCGCGAATCCCTATAAATAGTCGCACCATTCCCCTCATTTCACACAGTTCTTCCATTCTCTCTCTTGTCACTTCATCAAATTCTCTTTCTAGAACCCCTCCGAAGTACTTCTGGAGTTTTCTGAGAGTTTCTAAGAGTTTTTATAGCGTTTTTGAGAGGTTTCCGGCACTGTAGAGAGTGAAGGGCTGTAAAAAAGCACCCTAATTTTCAAGAGATTAATATAAAGCTTGCCTCGAAGGTTTCTACATTTTCTCTCTCTCCTTTACTGCTTTATTTTTATTGCGCAGTAGATATTAGGGCCATGTAGTCGTAATTTTAAATTCCGTAAATAAAACGGTAAAAGCGTATTTTCATCTGTTTACTTATTTAAATAGCTGGCTTATCATAGGGAACCCGAGAGGGGCGTCGTAAGGGAACTAACACTTCCCTTACACGTAACTAACTCCCTTACCCAACTTTGGTTCTAATGACCAAAATTGGTTTTTCGAAAACCAACGCCTTTTCACTCCTTTTCCGATGTTTCTGGTAAAAACATCGGTGGCGACTCCAGAAGAACCCTTCAAAATTAGTTCTTGGGTTAGCCCGGTTATCGCACAATCTAAGAACGCCTTTTGAAAAACCTCGCCCCTAGGTTCAGCCCGGTTATCGGACAACCTAAAGGCGTTGTAACCACACCCATAAAAATGCAAAAATTAGAAAGTCGGAACCATCACGTCGCTCCGACCGTCTCGTTTTGACGGCGGCGACAGATGGCGACTCCACTGGGGAAGCCTAGAGAGTTGATCCCATTTAGTGATGGGCCAGCTTAAAGTAAATAAACCAAGAAATTACGCTTTTATCCTACCTTGTATTATAACATGTTTTAATGCTTGGCTTTAATAACTGTCGTTTGTTTATACTTACGCAATTGTTTGAAATACAAACTGTACACAAACCCTTGCACACAACAGTTCCCTCTATACCCGGGGGCAAGTGAGAAATCCATAGGGAGTGGGTGGCAGGTACGGTTCGCTGTAGTGATGGCCTTGTGCCCACCAGTGTGATCGGAAACCACCACTCAAGGTGATAACCTTCCTCTTTGGCACAAAGACTGACTATGGCCTTAGTGCTAAGCATGGTCGGAAGGCTGGAGAGTGGGGACCCTATAATGGGGGCACCTTGGGGGCCTTAGCCTTGGTGAGAACAGTTAGAACCTACCTTCGCCAATGCACTTTTCTGCAGGAAAACCCTACCTCGTGATTAAAACGACTTCTCTCCTGTTCGCGGATGATCGAATTGTGTGCGCATTTGCTTGTTGCATTTGTTTGTTGCATAGCATAACCAAACAACAGAAAAATCACAAAAAACATTTTTTTTCGCAATAAACGCCCTTATCTCGGACAGTCTGCCTTTTAGCTAGCCTGGTTTTAGGTTCTTTGTAAGCTAAGTAGTCACATAGTCCGACAGAAGAGATAAAAGGCTATAAAATAAAAATAATAAAAAAAATGGGACCTTGTTCACAAACATTACACTCATAAATCATTCATACAGATAGTCTATTCTTTTTTCCAAAAAAATAATACGCAAATACCATACAACATGCAGAAATAAAACATGATAAATAGAAAAATAAACACTTGCATTCAATAAGCATCATTTTCATAAAACATGCATTTTGGTTTTAGAAAATGGAGGGGACTAGTAGACAATTGAAGAAGGTAGACATTCCCCGATACCATACTGAGAAGCTGGAATGGCTTTGCGCGGTAATACCACCAGAGGTTCGCTTCGACTTTGAAAAATCCTATGGACGGATTCTCGACCTGCTGAAGATCTGTGTTGATCAAGTGTTCATCAGGGTACTAGTTCACTTCTGGAACTCCAGTATGCGCTGCTTTGAATTTCCGCAGTTCGATATGGTGCCCACCTTGGAGGAGTATGAAATCATGTTGAAATGGCCCAAATCAGCCAGGATCCATATCCGCCACGGGGCATATACTCCTGCAGCACAAGTCGCTGCCATCATCCAACTACCTTTCCGGTAGACTACCCTGATAGAAAAAGGGAACATCCGGGGTTGGAAAGTCTCAATGTTAGAAGACCATCTGTCCGACTTGGCTGAAAGGATAGAATGGGTCGCTTTTAACAAAACCCTGGCCTTAATCATATTTGGAACAATCTTGTTTCCCTTCCACCTCGACACAGTGGATCAAGTTGTCATGGACGCCTTCTTCGCCTGGGACGTGAACTCAAAGAGTCCCTTGCCTGCAATTCTTGCCGACACCTTGCTCTCAGTGAAATTCTGCCGCCAGAAGCAAGGAAAAACACTTCGTTGCTGCTCTTCACTACTCTTTGTGTGGGGCATTACACATTTTTATGCCTCTAGTCACATGGGATGTTCCCCGACCTTTTGAGGAGCTTCTCCAAAATCCCTCTCCAACGACGCTTAACCTCAGAGTGGAAGGACGAGTTGGAACAATGGGACGCTAACCATTTATCCTGGGTCTGCCCTTGGTTCCGACCCGGTCCAGTCCTCATCAGATGTGGAGACTATCCGAATGTACCCTTGATAGGACTCAGGGGTTGCATAGCCTATTCACCTGGAGTAGCTATGAGGCAACTCATGAGGACTCAAACTACAATTTCTTGAGGGGAACTCGGAGGATTGTGTTTCTTCGGAGACCCATGCACAATCGCCAACTCACTAGCCGTAAGAAAAGCATGGGAGAAACCAATCTATATGGGAGATAGAGAGCTAGGAAAAGCTCGAGTGGCTGTCTCCAGTGACCATGAGGTGTGGAGGAAAAGAAGGGGGATGTCTCAACCATCCACCTCACTCGTTACATGCGCCAATAGTGAAGAGCTGCAAGCTCAAGTCGATGCCTTGACCCAGAGGATAGAAATCATGGGAGCCCAGATAAGGGCCCTTGAGGAAAGAGAGCAAGAATCTTTCCTCACCATTGATGGTCTGCAAAGGCAATGCAAGAAAAAGGATAATGAAATAGAGCGCCTCAAGGATCAGTGTGCTGACTCTAATGAGCAAGCTATCCAAGCATCCAAAGCTGCTAGAACCAGTTTGGATAGCCAACTCCAAGAAATAACCGCCAAATCAGCACGCCTTGAGGCCGAATCAGCAAAACAGGCTCAAACGATCAATGATTTGTTGCAAGACCTCACTAGGACTCGATCAGAAATACGCCAAGAGCGAGAGGCCAACCAGAGACTCAACAAAAGTCTCGCTGAGCTACGCTGCAAAGAAAGAGACGGGCTAGCTCAGTACGACCAAGTACTACAAGAGAAGGACCGAGCCCTTGCAAAACTCGATGAACTGCAAGCCTTGGTCATCCATCAAGAAGCGAAGATCAAAGAGGCTCAAAAGTACAGTGAAGATATGAGCCAGGCGGTCCAGAAGCAAAGCGAAGCACTCGCTCGTCACGTCCGGGAAGCCGAAAGGGAATTACATAGAGATCAAGACCCACCTGTGGGTTTCTTTAGGCTTTTCCGTTTCTGCCAAAAGTTGCTTCGTAGTATGGAGTAGGGGAATGTACACCTTCCAACGGATAAATGAAATTTTTCTTTATTCAACAATTGTCTACTTGCATGCATATCATTCATTTGCATATTTAATTTCCCCTCCTTCACTACTAATAAATAAGATAATAAAAAGGAAGGATTAACTGACACGTCTTCCAAATCAGAAGAATGGAGAGAAAACCACTCCTAATCAAGCTTTCCCCAATGGTTGACTCGCCGCAAGAAGACAATAAGCCTCGACCATTGGTCCTCAAAAATAAGGAAGAGGGGGCAAGGACACCAGTGCGACTATTTATGCCACATCCTTTCCCCTACGAATCAAATAAAGTTGTACCGTGGAAATATGAAAAATCTTCACCAATAAAAGAGGATATCACGAATATAGCCGACATTGGGGGCATGACTAGAAGTGGAAGAATCTATTCCCCCAAGGACTCACATGAAGATGTCCCCAAAAATAAAGGAAAAAATAAAAATACCGAAGAAAAAGAAAATAAAGAATCCAAAGAGGAGACAGAGGAATTACTCCAGTTTATAAGGCAAAGCGAGTATTCCATTATAGACCAACTCAATCATACTCCTGCAAAGATAACCCTATTATCTCTAATGATGAACTCGGAACCGTACAGAAACGCCCTGATAAAGGTCTTGAGCGAAGCGCATGTACCTCACTCCATATCCCAAGAAAAAGTTGAGAGGATCGTCAGTCACATTATGGCAAGCGATCACCTCACCTTCACAGAGGAAGAACTCCCCCTCGAGGGGTCAAACCACAATAAGCCCTTGCACATTTCAATCAAGTGCAAGGAGTACCTCATCGCTAAATTTCTTGTGGATAATGGGTCATCCTTGAACGTGATGCCCAAGTGCACACTGGACAAATTGACTATCCAAGGAACCCGTCTGCGCCCAAGAAGCACTATCGTTCGAGCCTTCGACGGATCAAAGTGAGAAGTAGTGGGAGAAGTCAATTTGCCAATCCAAGTTGGACCCACTATCTTCAACGTCGATTTCCATGTAATGGATATTACTCCAGCATACAGTTGTCTCCTCGGCAGGCCTTGGATTCATGACGCTAAGGCAGTACCTTCGATGCTCCACCAAAAAGTCAAGTTCATAGTGGATGACAAATTGGTCACGGTCCAGGCAGAAGATGATATCCTGATCAGTGGACCGTCTACCCAACCTTATGTGGATGCGGCTGAAGAGGCCCTTGAAACATCTTTTCAAGTGCTCGAAATTGCCAATATAGAGCGACTTCCCAAAAACACAAAGGTAGCCCGCATGATGTTGAAGCATGGTTACCATCTTGGGCAAGGACTGGGGGCAAATTCCCAAGGCATGAGGGAACCCCCAGAATTCAAAGATAATCCTTTCAAGCATGGCCTAGGATATGACCCTACTAAGGGCCGAACAGAAAGAGGAAAAGGGAAGTCTCCCCTCCGCACACTCAAGCGAATTTTTTGAAGCGGAGGGTGTCACCGTCGTCAAAATGAGGTGGTCGAAGCGACGCGATGGTTCTGACTTTCCAATTTTCGCGTTTTTATTGGTGTAGTTACAACGCCTTTAGGTTGTCCGATAATCGGGTTGAACCTAGGGGCGAGATTTTCGAAAAGGTGCTCTTGGATTGTTTGATAACCGGGCTAACCCAAGAACTAATTTTGAAGGGTTCTTCTGGAGTCGTCACCGATGTTTTTACCGAAAACATCAGAAAAAGAGTAAAAAGGTGTTGGTTTTCGAAAAACCAACTTTGGTCATTAGAACCAAAGTTGGGTAAGGGAGTTAGTTACGTGTAAGGGAAGTGTTAGTTCCCTTACTGTTAGAAAAGTAGTTTTAAATCAAGAGGGGGGGTGAATTGATTTTTGAAAGTTTTTCGCAATACACAGATTATCTAATTCGAAAATTAAGATTACTTATCAATTCACAAATCACAAAGCAATCAAACAGTTTAAGTGCAGCAGCAGAAATTAAAGAGAGAAAGGTTAGGAAAGATTTCACCGGTAATTTTATACTGGTTCACCCAATACCAGGGCTACGTCCAGACTCCAGCCAAATTCCAGCTGGGTTCCACTAGAATAGATGTTTTACAGACTCACCCTCTTACACCTATTCTAACTCTCCACCAAGAACCAAATTCCAGTTCTTGGAAACCTCTGCAACCAAATTCCAGCCACAGAGAACCCAGTGCCCAAATTCCAGGCACCACACACAAGAACCAAATTCCAGCTCTTGCTTTAACCTTTCCACCAAGAACCAAATTCCAGTTCTTGGCAACTTTCTACAACAGCTGCAGAAAACTTGTACCCAAATTCCAGGTACAAAACAAGTACAAATGAATGAATAGAAATTTAAAAGAAGAAACAAAGAAAGCTCAAACCGGATTACACCAATCCACGATCAGTTTCTTCTTCAAAGAAATGCAAAGTGCCTCAAGAAAGATTTCAAAAGAAGTTCACAAAAACAGTTGTGTATCTTTCTTGAAAAATGCTAATAGTTGTTTGTATTGATTGCTTGAATTGTGTAAAACCGATATTCAATCTCTGTTTAAAAGTTTCAAGCAATTCTGTTTATAAAAGAGTATTTTCAAATCTGCTGCATTAATTAATCTGTTGAAAGTTTGTTTTAATCTGTTGAAATAGCCGTTATAATCTGTTAAAAGTCCTTTCAACCCATTAATGCGTTCTTGATCTTTAACGAGAAAATGTTTTAGTTGATACGCCCACGCTTTTATCGGTTAAAACGCTTTACAAACATTTTCAAAGTATAAAACAATCGATTGAATCGCGTATTAATCGATTGATTTGTTTAAAAACCTTCTTATAAAACTTTCGAAGTTATTTTAGCTGATATAAAGTCGTTTCAATCGATTGAAAAACTGCACATATATTTTCAAGTCATTTTAATCGATTGAAAGTTTGTTTTAATCGATTGAAAAGATTTTCTAAGTTATTTTAATCGATTGAAATACGTTTTAATCGATTGAAACAGATCTGATCGGTCATAATTCAATTCTGATCGATCATATCCAACTCTGATCGGTCATAATCTCATTCTGATCGATCATCCTGACATCCAAAGTAATTTTAATCGATTTAAACGTGTTTTAATCGATTCAAATAATTCTGATCGCTCATATTTAAGATCTGATCGATTATATTGCATTCTGACCTATTATATTCGAATTCTAATCGGTCATAAAGAGTTTTAATCGATTAAAAGAAGTTTGTATCGATTAAAATATTGTAAAAACACTTTTTAAAACATTCTAAGTGTTTTAAATTGATTCTTTCAAACCTGTATCGCTTAATAACTTGTTTAAGAAAATTCTTTGCCAAAATGCTTTTGTTTTTGATTTGTTAAAAACTATTTTTGAGGCATTTTGCAAGATGAGTGAAGAAGCTTTATGCAGTGGAAAAGGTAAAGTGGTTTTACCTAAGCTTTCTGTTAAGACACACTAAGTCTTCAGCTCCATTCTTCTGAGTGACTTGTTTGACTGCTGCAGAGTTGACCCTTGACTTTATCTTTGACTTCATCAAATCAATGAGATCTTTGCTAGGATCACTTTCGAGTCTCCCCTATTTGATGAAGACAAACACCATTTTGAAAAAACAATCTCTCGCAAAATAAGTCACTTGATAATGCAGTTAGGTGAGAAATATAAGAATGTAATAAAGTTTTGTTTCTCCCCCTAAAACTTATTTCTCCCCCTAAAACTTATTTCTCCCCCTAAACTGTTGCTCTTAAATTTATCTTAAAGTGATGCAACTATTTCTCCCCCTTTTGACTTCATCAAAAATAGGGAATAGAAGAGAAAAGAATAAAATGTAAGGTTTCGAAAAATATGCTCAAGTTTTTGAAAATACAAAGTGAATCAATATTTCACTCATGAAAATAATCAATTAAAGTTGATTCAAACTTATCTCCATTAACACGTTTGTAATGAATACAATTAACACGTGTAAAGATAAGGGAATCACGCTTTAGTAGCATGTTTACGAAACGAGCCATTAACTAAAGCCTTTAATCTTTCTTCCAGAATAAAAATCGATTAAAAACAGAGCATAATCGGTTAAAATGTTCTTGGTAAATGATTTTAATCGATTGAAAGAAAGGTTTAATCGATTAAAACATTTAAGATTTTGAAAACATGAATTTTTAATAAAAACAATCGATTGTTTCGATTTTAAATCGATTAAAACAGTAATGAAATTTGCTGTTTAAGTTTATTTAACCGATTAAAAAGTGTTTTTATTAACTAAAACAACCAGATTTTGAAAATCATGATATATCTGATGTGAATATCTCGTATCTAATCTATTGGATATGTAGTGAAATGATTGTCTAGATCAATATCAACTATTTTTCACTGATAATCTACCACTATCAGATTTAATTTTAAATTTGGCTAATTTTACTGTTATAAGACAGTTTTAAAAGGTTTTAATCGATCAATGCCCAGTTTTAAAAGAGATTCAGGGATCTATCATCTACTTCTATCTAAGCCAGTTCAATCTAGATTTAGATCCTAAATCATATTTAACCAAAGCTAGATCAAGAGTCCCTGGTATAACACCAGTTAATATTACAGTCCACGCAAAAAATATAAAGATAGAAATAAGCAGAAGATAAAGATGATGAGGGGAACTAGTCATCCCAATTTCCCTGATTGAACTGCTTATCCACCAGCTTGGTGATCATTCATTTGGTTCCCACCAATATCAAAAGATAATAGGCTTTCCTTTTTGCTGGAACCAATTTTGCTCTATCAACTATTTGAGTCAACAACTGCTCGTCACTCCAGTATCGACCAACAGCATACGAAACTTTTCCTGAAAAGAAATCTTTTAGCAGTTTCATCGTTACTATTGATCTGCATTACAGTCCATGGTTGACACCCAATGGAATTAAATGTTTCTTTAGGAACATCAGCTATTACACATCTGAGGCATAATCATGTACTGACCAAATCCTACACTGAATGCATGATACCATAAATTGCATGAATCACAGGTTAATGATGTACTGAGATAGGAATTTTCTTTCATAATAGCCAACCCATTTTGAACCCTGCAGTTGTCATCATCCAAGCAAATAACTGTATTTTTATTAATGTAGTATGATGGGTGTTATTCTCACTTATAGTGAACCAGTCATCATTATCTTTTGAAGAATGAGTCATTTTTAACTTTGTTGTTTTCCAGTGGTATCATATGCATAAGTGATTAACAAAAAACTTATTCCGGTAGAGTGGGCAATGATTAGTAATGAGGACAGGTGATGACAATCAATCCAGAATTCTAAAACAATATAAAATTTATCCCTGTACTCGACCATAAAACATACATTCCCTGTACTCACGTTATTCAATTTTTGAATTGTCGTTCCAGATTGGTTCCCTTATAGTGTCACCTCGTGACATTGATGATTAAAGCAAATATTCAAAGTTGCACAGTTCCAATGAATTTCACCAAGAGTTTTGAACCAATGCATGCTCAAGATTATTTCAAATATATTGCTAGGTAATATCAAGAAATCTAATGTAAACATTTGTTCATTGAACTTCCTAGTAATCAACAATTTATTACCAAGTAACAATTATCACTAAAAAATCTTTGATAAACTATGTTTTCGATCCTAACAGTTTGACCTGTTTGTAACTAGTGTCTATAAGAAAAGTTACAGTCCATTTTTTTGATAATTTCTTTGATTTTCAGTGTATTACCATGCATCATTCCATGTAAAGTATTAAGAGAAATGTAAACATCTACAAGCTTGAATCATGTTTATGTTGTTGTCAAAATAAAAGACACTTCCATTCATGAATAACAGTAATAGTTTTCCCACATTATGTCACTGGTCGAAGTTCCCAATTCAAAGATTTGTTCGACCTTCGCTTTCTAATTTAAAAATTTGTGCCATTGAAAGAAAATTGAATATGGATACGTTTCGAAACAGATCTGCTCGAACCAGTCATGATTTTGATCATGTTTACAGCGAGAGAATTGAGAGGAGATTTTGAAAATATGAAAACAGAAGAAAGATGATAAGTTGAGAAATGATAAGTTCGGAACCTGGTTTGATGAAGAAACGGATTTCAAGTTTTTGAAATTCAAAGAGACATTTAAACACATTATGCAGATTCCGGATTATCATAAAGACCTGGGTTCTTTTAATCGAATTGGCCTATCAAACTTTAATTAGATGTTGTAAATCATGTTTTCGAACCTAATTAATTGATTAATCAACTCATTATCTATTAATTTGATTCTTGACATTTGGGTTGAAAACATCTACGAGTGAATTAATCAATTGTTTTATGAAAGAATCGATTTGTATGGTACAAAATGTAATAAAAAAAATATCACCAGTATTTAAATCGATTAAAACGTAAATGAATCGATTAATTTTGATCCTAAGTGTTTTTAGTTGATATAAATTTATTCTAATCGATTAAAACGACTAAACCAACATTCTGAGAACAATTTAATCGATTATTTCGACATTTCAATCGATTAAAATGGTACGGTAAGTTATTTCAATCGATTAATATTGGTTTATATCAATTAAAACAATTAATTTAAATACACAGTAACCTGGTTTCGCAGCTCTGATCTTCAAGGGATTCCCGGACTTGTTCCTGCAAAACAAATTAAGAATTGTTCTGGTACCCTTTATAATTACTGGGTCCTGATCAGGTTATTTGAAAGGAATTAATCTTTGGAACCCATTTCATTCTTCCTTTGGGTACCTGCATATTTCTTAATTCTCAGGTATTTAACGTAGTGACCCTTTTTCATACAAGTAAAAACATTTAATAAATGGAGATGAAACTGTTTTACTATATGCAAAGTAATTTTTGAATGCTCTTGTTTTCTTTCCAATAGATGGTGTATAACCTATGCCACCACGTTCAATAACTAATTTTTGGGAATTAAGTATCTTATCAAGATTATTTTTTCCTTGTGCCAATTTAGATGAGGTTTTTACTAGATATGATACTTGTTTCTGTAACTCGGGACAGTTTTTGCAATCTTTAATATTACACATGCAATCAGTATCATTCTCTAATTCTAACTTAGTTTCTTCATCAGCTTATTTTCTTTTCAAGAAGAATGATCTTGTTTTCTAAAAGCCTATTCATGCTTTTCAATTTTCTATTTTCAGCTTTCTAATTTCTTTGCTACTGCATGTATTTCAAGAAAAGCATCTTGTAATGAGCTATAGTTCATAGATTCAGAACTTACACTCGGTATTTGGTGATTCCGAGTTGACCATCAAGCATATTTCTGGTGCTTCTTCATAGGTCTTTTCAAGAATCTTCCACATTTGTGCAGCTGTTTGGCAATGTGCAATCCTGAAAAGATCATTTTTGTTAAGGGCGGATAAGATGATGTTCTTGGCAATACAATCATCTTGGATTCTGTTAGCAATATCAATTTCCTGTTCAATAACATTCCAAGCATTTATACTAACAGATTCAATGAAGATTTTCATCCTTATTTTCCAATATAGGTAATCTGTTCCACTTAACGAGTGGAGGTCTATCAATGCACGCTCCCTCAGAAAATGCCATGGATCGAAGTAACTTGATTAACTTTCAAGCACCTCGCTCTGATGCCAATTGTTAGAAAAGTAGTTTTAAATCAAGAGGGGGGGTGAATTGATTTTTGAAAGTTTTTCGCAATACACAGATTATCTAATCCGAAAATTAAGATTACTTATCAATTCACAAATCACAAAGCAATCAAACAGTTTAAGTGCAGCAGCAGAAATTAAAGAGAGAAAGGTTAGGAAAGATTTCACCGGTAATTTTATACTCGGTTCACCCAATACCAGGGCTACGTCCGCATCTCAGCCAAATTCCAACTGGGTTCCACTAGAATAGATGTTTTACAGACTCACCCTCTTACACCTATTCTAACTCTCCACCAAGAACCAAATTCCAGTTCTTGGAAACCTCTCGCAACCAAATTCCAGACCACAGAGAACCCAAGTGCCCAAATTCCAGGCACCACACACAAGAACCAAATTCCAGCTCTTGCTTTAACCTTTCCACCAAGAACCAAATTCCAGCTTCTTGGCAACTTTCTACAACAATTGCAGAAAACTTGTACCCAAATTCCAGGTACAAAACAAGTACAAATGAATGAATAGAAATTTAAAAGAAGAAACAAAGAAAGCTCAAACCGGATTACACCAATCCACGTCGGTTTCTTCTTCAAAGAAATGCAAAGTGCCTCAAGAAAGATTTCAAAAGAAGTTCACAAAAACGAGTTGTGTATCTTTCTTGAAAAATGCTAATAGTTGTTTGTATTGATTGCTTGAATTGTGTAAAAGCCGATATTCAATCTCTGTTTAAAAGTTTCAAGCAATTTCGTTTATAAAAGAGTATTTTCAAATCATTGCATTAATTAATCTGTTGAAAGTTTGTTTTAATCTGTTGAAATAGCCGTTATAATCTGTTAAAAGTCCTTTCAACCCATTAATGCGTTCTTGATCTTTAACAGAAAATGTTTTAGTTGATACGCCCACGTTTTTATCAGTTAAAACGTTTTACAAACATTTTCAAAGTATAAAACAATCGATTGAATCGCGTATTAATCGATTGATTTGTTTAAAAACCTTCTTATAAAACTTTCGAAGTTATTTTAGCTGATATAAAGTCGTTTCAATCGATTGAAAAACTGCACATATATTTTCAAGTCATTTTAATCGATTGAAAGTTTGTTTTAATCGATTGAAAAGATTTTCTAAGTTATTTTAATCGATTGAAATACGCTTTAATCGATTGAAACAGATCTGATCGGTCATAATTCAATTTGATCGATCATATCCAACTTGATCGGTCATAATCTCATTCTGATCGATCATCCTGACATCCAAAGTAATTTTAATCGATTTAAACGTGTTTTAATCGATTCAAATAATTCTGATCGCTCATATTTAAGATCTGATCGATTATATTGCATTCTGACCTATTATATTCGAATTCTAATCGGTCATAAAGAGTTTTAATCGATTAAAAGAAGTTTGTATCGATTAAAATATTGTAAAAACACTTTTTAAAACATTCTAAGTGTTTTAAATTGATTCTTTCAAACCTCGTATCGCTTAATAACTTGTTTAAGAAAATTCTTTGCCAAAATGCTTTTGTTTTTGATTTGTTAAAAACTATTTTTGAGGCATTTTGCAAGATGAGTGAAGAAGCTTTATGCAAGTGGAAAAGGTAAAGTGGTTTTACCTAAGCTTTCTGTTAAGACACACTAAGTCTTCAGCTCCATTCTTCTGAGTGACTTGTTTGACTGCTGCAGAGTTGACCCTTGACTTTATCTTTGACTTCATCAAATCAATGAGATCTTTGCTAGGATCACTTTCACTTACGACGCCCCTTTCGGGTTCCCTATGATAAGCCAACTATTTAAATAAGTAAACCGGTAAAAATACGCTTTTACCCTTTATTTACAGAATTTAAAATTATGACTACATGGCCCTAATATTTACTACGCAATTAAAAATAAAGCAGTAAAGGAGAGAGAGATGAGGCAAGCTTTCTATTAATTTCTTGAAAATTAGGGTGCTTTTTGGCAGCCTTTCACTCCTTACAGTGCCAAAAACCTCTCAAAAACGCTATAAAAACTCTTAGAAACTCTCAGAAAACTCCGGAAGTGCTTCGGAGGGGGTCTAAGAAGAGAATTTTATGAAGTGACAAGAGAGAGAATGGAAGAACTGTGTGAAATGAGGGGAATGGCGCGACTATTTATAGGGATTCGCGCCTGTCAGGTCGAGACGGCCGTCTCGCCTTGCCAAAATGGCGAGACGGCCGTCTCACCAACCGGGAGGGCCGTCTCGCCATTCGCAAGTGGCAAGACGGCCGTCTCGCCAAACGAGACGGCGGTCTCGAATTGTAGAAGTGGCGAGACGGCGGTCCCGAGAAGCGAGATGGCGATCTCGACCCTAAAAGGCGAAAATCCTTATTTACATGCAGAAAATCCCTCCTATCCTAGTATGGGGCCTAATAGTCTCTCCTAGTGGCTTCTTAGGCTTCGTCCATCTTCGAATAGAGGGTCTTCTGGTCTTTATTATGAGGCCGGGCCAAATTAGGGGTCTACAGCTGCCCCCCCTTTACCTGACCAGTCGACTGTTGGTCTGTTGTGCCAAGAAGATCGACTGGAAAGTAAAGGAGTTGACCCTCTTGCCCGGTTACCCTTCGGATGTTCCGTCTTGCGGCGGTTGATCTTCTGGGGAAAATTGTGTTGTGCACCTCCAGGATACTCCTTCTGACGGTAGTCGATCCTTTTGGTTGACACGTGGTAGAACCTCAGGATACTCCTTCTGACGGTAGCCGATCCTTTGGTTGATGGGTATACACCCCCCATCAGGCTGGTAGTTGCAGTACGCTGTGCGTCGGACTGGATGAGTATGAACCCCCCCATCAGGCTGGTAGTTGCAGTCCGCTGTGCGTCAGACTGGATGAGTATGAACCCCCCATCAGGCTGGTAGTTGCGACTTACTGATCCGGCTTGAGCGTAGATCAGGCGCACTGCGTGTGCAGGTTGATAGGTATGAACCCCCTATCAGGCTGGTACAGTCCACTGCGTAGGACTGGTGGTGGCGGCGACTTACTGCTCAGGTGGCTCATGCGCCGGTTCTGTGAGAAATGCTCTCTTCATTCTGATGAATTTTTTTATTTTTCTGGTGAAGTCCTCTGGTGTGTCGGGGATTCTTTAATTTTCGGCTCTTCCGATAGTCATCCAGCTTGTTGATTGCTGGGGATTCTTTGTTTTGATCCTTTGGTAGTGGTCATCCGACTTTGCTGGTTGTCGGGGATTTTTGATGAGTGCCTCTTTGGTAGGCACGAATCCTCTGGGGATTTGTTGATCTTGGTGAGTTCTCTTGAGTAGGCGGATGCTTCGTCGGAAGTGAAGACTTTTGGCTGCATTTTGTTTTGCCTCTGACTAGGCTGATATTCCCTTATGGGGATGCTGTCTCTTACTCTCCAAGTCTTGCCTATGTGTAGGCAAATGACATTATGAAAATATGAAGTTTTGCCTTTATCGTAGGCTCACTGGGGATGATTTTTCTCTTTTTGATGATCCACCGGGGATTGATTGATTGCCTTCCCGAGGATCTATTTTTGGTTTGCCCCCCTGGGGGAATGGAGTTTCGGCTCCTTCTTTTTGTTGATTTTCCATTTTTCTGAGGTGACCCACTTAGGGATTTTATTGATTGCCTAAAAGTTAGGATTGATTTCGCCTTTTTTCGCGATTTATCTCTTTTTTATCGCGATTTTGAAATCTTGCTTTTTTATGGGGATAATGCGTAAGCCTTTTTACTTTTTAGTCTCTTTTTATTACGCTGGCTTTTTTTTTATTTTTGGGGATCCGCAGGGGATAGAATTTTCTTAGGTGATCCATCAGGGGATTATCGACTTCCATGGGGATTCAATTTTTTTTTCTGGGATGGAGTCCTGGCTCCTTGATTAATGTTGATGCGAGCTGACCTTGTGAAGCTCTTATTCTACTAGAGGATGAGAATTTCTGATTCTTTTTTGTAGACTTTTTAGGAGATCCACTTGAGGATAGGAATTTCTGATTCTTTTTTGTAGACTTTTTAGGAGATCCACTTGAGGATTTTAATTCGGCCTTCTCTGTTGTTGCCTTTTGTTTTGGACATCCGCTGGGGATGCAATATTTTTCTTCTTTTTTCCTTTTTTTGTTGAGCCCTTGTTGGTATGGAGATTGGACTCTTTTGACTGTTGATGATGATGGGCTCTTGAAGCCTTTATTCTCCATTGGGGAGTGTGGAGGAGACTTTGGGTGAGTGTGCTCGATGACTCATGTAGTGGTAATGTTGAGCCATGAGGAGTGTTTTTGTTTTGCCTTCGGAGTAGGAAGGGATCCTCTTGGGGATGACTAAGCCTTTCCATCGGCTTTTCTTTTATGATGTTTGATGATTGTGCCCTCTTTTATTGGGTGATGATTGGAGCTTTGGTTTCTAGAAGCTTCTTATTTCTTCTGAGCTTATTTGATGATGACAACTCGCTCTTCTTTCTTGAGGGAGAGCAATGTTTGAAGACTTCTTATATGTGCCTTCTTTTTCTGGGTAGAAGGATGGTAGTTGGAGCTCTTGATTTTCGAAAGCTCTTATTCTGCTGAGTCGCTTGATTGACGACTTGCTCTATTTTCTTGAGGGCATTATTTGGAGACTCAGTCTCGGTGATCTTGTTTTCAATCACAGACATGGAGCTAGTCTCCTTATATGCATGAATGCTTTTCATTTTTTGTTATTTATCTGAAGTGAATTTTTATTTCTTTCATTTTTGACCTTGAAAAAGTCGTTTTGTGCGACTACTTGTGTGTGGATGCCCTAAATGCAATCTATCCTTTTATTTGATGCATCTAGAGGAGTAACTGGTATCCTGCTGGAATTTCATGATTATGATGAAGGGCCCCTCTCTTTTATTCATTTTTTGGTTTAGCCCTATCTTTTGCCTAGATCGCCCTTTTAGGGTTTTCGGTCTAGCGGGCTGCCTTAATTTTTTCCTAGGATATCTTAGCGGGCGTTTTCCTTTTCTATGAATGCCCTAACTTTTGCCTAGACTGCCCTTTGCGGGTTTTCGATCTAGCGGGCTACCCTAACTTTTGCCTAAGAATCTCCTAGCAGACATTATTCTTTTTATTTTCATTTTTCCTTCCTCTTCTTTTTTGAGAGATAGGACCCTATCATATGCATGCAATGTTCACGATATGCATCCTACAATGCTATTTTAATTAATATTTCAAAAGGATTAATCAAATATGCTTTTACTTCTGATGAGCTTCTGACGTTATGTGCTTTCATCTACAGGATAGGATTTACCAATTTTGCCGTCTCGATTTTTCCATGACCGAAGAATGATTGTGTTGATTGCAGAGCGACTTGCCATTTCAGTGCGCCCCTCCCTTTCCTTGGGGATGTCAATCCTCTTATTGATTACTATCTCCACATTTCCCTACTAATTACTAGAATGTCGTAGTGGTAAGGGTCAAGAGAAGAGAAGGAAGAGGACATTTAATTCAAAGGCTTGTGTTTTAGAATTGTTTTATTTTGACAAAAATGGTTTTTGTAAGCACGGCTAGCCAAGGTTGGTTAGAGTGTTTAGGCTAGTTTAGACAAACGTTTTGTTTATGGTATGGTGTCTTATTCTATGGCGCTTGCTATGACTGATTGACTTCCCTAGTCCGCCCTTTGGGTGTTCAGCCTAGGGTGCTAGTCCTTTTGTTTAGGTTTCCTCTTTTTTTGTTTTTTTTGTTTTTTTTTTGGAATCCTAGCGGACTTTATTTTGTAACCCTAATTTTTGCCTAGGCTACCCTTTATGGTTGTTCGGGTTTCCTAGCGGGTTTAGCCTAACTTTTGCGTAGTCCCCCTTTGGTGGGTTTCCTACCGGGTATCTTGCCCTTTCTTTTTGGCTTTCGGCTTCTATGGGCTTCTTTTGATTTTCTTTTCTCTTTGCACAACATTGCGCGAAACACGACTTTATTATGATAAGGTGGAACCTTATTTTGTGTTTCTAGTCAATTAGTAGTGATGGATTTGAATTTTATTTCTGTCAATAATGCAGTTTGATTATTTTGACGCAATTTGAAAACGTTTGCTTAAACATGGTTATTAATGTGGTTTAGGCATGAATAGCAAGAAGAGAAGCAGATAGTAAGAATGATATTCTTTGTAATTAATAGGGAAATATGTGCCTTACAATGCTCGGGGGTCGGGCTAGCCCCAAGGAGTAATCTCTAATAGTCATTGGATTTACAAACCCTAAGAATGAGAAGGAAAACACCTAATGACTAAAGTTGCTTTTGACGCTTGAACCCCTCTATTTGAGAAAATTTGATTCAAGGTGCGAAGGGGAGACTTCCCTTTTCTCCGTTGTGCAGCTTGATCCTTTGTAGGGTCATGCTTCAAAGGATTGTCTTTAAAAATCTGGTGGCTCCCTTATTCCTTGAGAGTTTCTAATGAGCCCTTGTTTGGGTGACATCCATATTTCCTCATCATGTGAGTCACCTTCATATTATTGGGGAAGTCTTTTCATATTGGAAAAAAGTATTTCAAAGGTCCTCTTTAGCCGCTTTCATTCAAAGTAGGGCAGACGACTTGCTGATTCGAATGTCGTCTTTAGCTCGAACCGTGACTAGCTTGTCGCCTATCGTGAGTTTGTTTTTTTGGCAGAGCGGAGCGTTGAAAGAACTGTCTTAGCGTCGTGAGTCCAAAGTCTTCTCAGTTTCCTCTTTGGATTATGTTTTTCTTCGATCTTATTATTTATTCCTTTATTCTTAGGAGTGTCATCTTATACGTCCTTGGTGAAATAGATTCTTCCACTTCTAATTGTTAGAATCGCGCAACGGAATGTTCGCGTGGTCGGACAAAAACCAAGAGGGGGGGTGAATTGGTTTCTTAATAAAAATTAGGTTTTCAAAATTTTCCCCAAATTTTACCGATTAAAAACTGTGTAAATGTAAATAGAGAAGATGAAGAGAATCTTACACAGGAAATTTATACTGGTTTGAATCAAAAGACCCTACGTCCAGTTGCTAATCACTCAAACAGAGGATTAACGCTATCACTATAATCAAGTTGTTACAAACATATTACAATTGAAAAGATAAAGATAAGAAAACACCTCTCTTGAAATCCACAAGAGATGATGAACAACTTTCCCTAGAGACGGCACATCACACAATCCACTAAGAACTCCACTTAGTGATTCTTATCGCTTCTAGCCCACACCAGGTTGCAAAAGCCTTTTTTTCTTGCAACAAACAGTTCTTTGGCACTACAACACTTAACTTTTGTATGAAAAAGGTTGTTCTACTTTTCTGAGTGCCATAGAGAAGCTTAAGTAGAGAAATTAGGGTTTGGGAATTGGGAATTTTGGAATTAGGGTTCTTGGGAAAAGGGTTTTCGAAAATAGAGTTGATTTGAAGTTAAAATTCGAAATCTGACTGAAATAATCGATTAAATCAAGAGTTAATTGATTATTACAGAGCCAAAATCAACAGAACCCTGAAACTCACTATTTTAATCGATTAAAAGGGGTTTTAATCGATTAAACCGCCTGTTAATCGATTAATAGGAGTTTTAATCGATTAAACCAGTGAGCAGATATAGAAAATGGTTTTTCTCACTGTTTTAATCGATTATTTCCCTATTTAATCAATTAAAGCCGAGCCTGGATGATAAATTTGAGCTTTTTGAAGCTTCTAAGGTGCAGACTATGTACCGGCTATCTTAAACACTAATATTACAGACTCAATCTAATTGAAACAAAGTTATTACAATACGAAACAAGTTTTCAACACTCTAAGTCTTTGAGTTCTTGAATCATCATCAAAATCAACAATCTTCATGTCCATCAAGTGCAACATCAAGTCCTTGAATGTTCAACAATCTCCCCCTTTTTGATGATGATCAAAATTATCTTTTAAAGCCTTGTAATAACCTGTTTTGTCTGTCATACTAACAAACACATTAAACATACCAGATAATATTTAAAAACAATAACATTAGGCTTTAAATATTTCTCCCCCTATTTTGATTAGAATCAAAAAATAATTCTTCTATGACAAACATAAGAGCTCCCCCTCAAAATATGCATAACTTAGAGAAAACTCCCCTCAATCATAGCAAAAACAGAACATCACATTTTATTTCAGATAAAAGCATTCATTACAATATAAGAGAAAAATTACAAATTTTAAAATTCTTCACTATCATCACTATGAAAGTGTGCATCAAATCTATTTTCTAAACGGCACACTTTATCATCTACATCAGATATACGACGAATAATTTCCTCATGCCATACTCCAGAAAGAGTGAAGAAAGACTGCATTCTTTGATTCATGTCAGATAACATGTCTTCCATGGATTGTCGGGTTTCATGATGAGTAGAGGAAGTTCCAACACTTTGGATTTGATCAGAGGGAAACTCAGCAGCAGGAGGCATATCTTCATCAGAATCTTCATTGTCACCACCTTGATTCGGAACGTCATCCTTATGAACATAAATGTCGTTGACACGCACCATTTGTAGATGGATCAATGTGCTGTCAAGCATGCGATTCAAGTTATTTGTTCTTACTGTTTGTTCACCTTCGACATTGACTCCCTTATATTCAAGAATCCGAGAGACAAGGAGAGCATATGTGAAAGTGATGAAGATCTTATTGAAATACTCTGGCAAAGATCCTGTTGATTTGATGAAGTCAAAGATAAAGTCAAAGTCAACTTTGTAGCGGTCAACAGTCACTTAGATAAAAGAATAGAGGGATTAGTGTGTCCGCAGCTATGCTTAGGTATAATCATTTTTATCTTTTCTGCTGCATGAGGTTTCTTCACTTAAAAGATTTTGCAAAATGCCTCTAAAAATGTTTAAGCAGTTAAAAACAAAGTATTTTAACAAAAGCTTTCTTAAACAAGTTTTTAACTAATATAATTTTGAAATAACCGGTTGTTTTCATTAAAGAAAGTTTTGAAAACCTTCTGTCAGTGTTTTAACTGATAAAGCTTCGAAATAACCGATTAAAATCACTTAAAATGTTAAGAGAAGTGTTTTTGCAGTATTTTAATCGATACAACTTAGTTTTAATCGATTAAAACCACTTAGAGTTCAGGATGATCGATTAGAATGCAATTATGACCGATCAGAATCAGATATGATCGATCGAATTGAGTTATGACCGATCAGAACTTTTTCAATCGATTAAAACAACTTAGAAAATTTCTACACAGCTGTTTTAATCGATTAAAACTTATTTTTATCAGCTTAAAATCACTTTGAAAATTTCATAATAAAGTTTTGCGAGTATATTAATCGATTGAAACACTGAAACAATCGATTAAATCAAATTAGAAGATTTTTTGTAAAGAGTTTTAATTGATACAAATGTTGTCGTATCAGCTTAAAACAAATCTCTTAAATAATCAAGAACGCTTTAATGGATTAAAAGAAGTTTTAACAGATTAAAACTAAAATTTTAACAGATTAAAAGATTTTTTAACAGATTGATTAAACCAGTAGTTTTGAAAATCTTCTATAAAAACAGTTTGGCTTGAACATTTCAAACACAACAATTGAACATCAATCTTTAGCAATCAAGCAAGTAAACTTTAGCACTCTTTCAAGAAAGATTCGCGCCAGTTTTTGTGAAGTTCTTTGAAATTCTTTCTTGAGGCAAATTGCTTTCTTTTGGAGAAGAAACACACTGCAGAATTGCATAAAACTGGTTTGAGCATTCTAGTTTCTTCTTTTCAATTCTTTTACATTCTTTTTGTATTGTTTGGTGCCTGGAATTATGGGCACTAGTTTCTCTGCAGCTGGAATTTGGTTGTAGAGGTTGTCAAGAACTGGAATTTGGTTCTTGGTGAAAGGTTAGGTGCAGGAACTGGAATTGTGGTTCTTGTGGTAGATTAAGTGTAAGATTGTAATCTGTAAAACATTTGATCTAGTGGAACCCAGCTGGAATTTGGCTGGAGACTGGACGTAGCCCTGGTATTGGGTGAACAAGTATAAACACCGGTGATATCTTTCTAAAACTTTCTCTTCTTTAATTTTGTTGATGCGTTTATTTTTTGATTGCTTGCTTTGTGATTCAAGAACAGATCTGAAATCTTATTTTTACAAATAGATAATCTGTTAATTGTGAAAATCTTTCAAAGATCAATTCACCCCCCCTCTTGATCTCAGCCTACTTTTCTAACAATTGGCATCAGAGCGAGGTGCTTGAAAGTTATTCAAGTTCTTCGATCCATGGCTGAAAACAGATTACCGTTTTCTGAGGGAGCTTCTATTAACATACCTCCACTATTTTGTGGAACATATTATCCTTTTTGGAAAATTAGGATGAAGATCTTTATTGAATCTGTTAGTATAAATGTTTGGAATATCATTGAACAAGAAATTGATATTTTTAACAAAGATTGGTCTAAGCTTAAATGACTGTGAAAAGAACTTAATCCAAGATGATTGTATTGCCAAAAATATCATTATATCTGCACTTAACAGAAACAATTTTTTCAGGATAGCACATTGTCAAACTGCTACACAAATGTGGAAAACCCTTGAAATGGCCTATGAAGAAACTACAGAGACATGCTTAATGGTCAATTCGGATTCTCCAATAACCAGTGTAAGTTCTGACTCAACAACTACTTTGAACTATAGTTCTTTACAAGATGCCTTTTATGAAATGCATGCTGTAGCAAAAAAATTAGAAACTGAAAACAAAAGATTAAAAAGCATGAATAGGATATTAGAAAACAAGATCACTATTCTTGAAAAGAAAATAGTTGATGAAGAAATCAAGAATGAAAATTTGGAATTAGATGATAATTCTGATTGTGCATGTAATAAACCCTGTAATAATTGTTCAGAATTACAAAAGAAAATTGATTTTTTATCACAAGCTGTTTCAAGGTTTACACAAGGTCAAGCTAATCTTGACGTTTTACTTGGGTCACAAAAACTAATTTTTGACAAATCTGGCATAGGATTTAAATCTAGGATGAAAGTCAGAAAAACAAATGTAAATAAGAAATCATACTCTGTGATTAAATGTTTTTACTGCTTGAAAAGAGGTCATTCAGTGAAATACTGTAGAATTAAAAAGTACGCTATTCCTAGAGGAAGAATGAAATGGATTCCAAAGTTAAAGTCATTTCAAATAACCTAATTGGACCCAAGTAATTATAAAGGGTACCGAAACATGTTAAATTTGTTTTGCAGGAACAAAATCTGGAAATCCCTTGGTATTCAAAACTGCAAATCAGGTTCTGGTTTCATTAACTGAATGTTTTAATTGATATAAAACAAGTATTAATCGATTAAAATAACTTACAAAGAATATCAGAAAATTTGTCCGTACAGTTTTAATCGATTGAAATGTGAATTAATCGATTAAAATATTCTCAGGATTTGAGTTTAACTGTTTTAATCGATTAAAAAGAAATTCATATCAACTAAAAACACTAAGATGTCAAATTTAATCGATTCTTTTTCGTTTTAATCGATTTAAATTCTGTTATCATTTTATTAATTTCATTATGTACAAGACTAATCGATTCCTTTATGAATTAATCGATTATTTCACTGTAGCATTTTCAAACCTAGTATTAAAGATCAACTTAATAGGTTAATTAGTTGGTTAATCGATTAATTTGTTTCTGAAAATTAGTTTTATAACATCCAATTGAAAATTGGTAAGCAAATCAAAGTCAAAATTCCATGTTTTTATGGTAATCAAAATCTGCATAATGCTTTCAAATATTCTTTGACCAAGTCAAACATCTTCCCAAGAACGGTTTAACTGATACACCCACTGTCCAGTAATCTGTGCCTCTGTCCTCAGTCAAGGGGACATATGCAATAAAAGCTGATTTTGCAGGTTCTGTCTAAAGTAAACTACAATTCACAAAAATTGTCATCCGTGAATCTTTAGTTTGCTCCCGTGTAGCTCATTGCTCTCGAGTCTTCTCTTCCTGGTTCAAAGTGCTTCTCCCTTCTTTCCTTGTACACACGTCTCGAAACTCTTCTCTCGAAAATACAACAAGATGCTGAGAAGATCAAAGTCAAGAAAGAAGCAAAAAGGGGAATCTTCCTCTCGCTACTAATCCGGTGGCCATCCGGAAGCCTGGTTTGATGGAGATATAGGAAAGATGAACACCTTCATCTCTGAGTTTAGTCGAAACAAATTGTTATTCCAAAATTTATCAAATTTAGGTGGTCGGACGAAGAAGGTTTTACTAGTCCGAGAAGAAAGTTAAAAAATCAAAAGCTGAAAACCTTCATGGAGTTCACAGGGAATATTCAACCTGATCTGGTTCAGGTCTTCTACTCAAATTTAACGAGTGAATGGTTCTACAATCGGATCTCAAGTGAAGGGAGTGAATATGGAAATTACTCCTGCTGTTTGGGAGCAAGTTGTTGGCCTTAAGGATAGAGGTGTCAAAGTCTCAAGGGGGAATATTTCTGAGATTCCTGAGTTCAACAAGATTCAGTTTTTCCGGTCTTGCCTTAAGGATCCAAATGATTCGGTAAGAATTCTAAATGCCGGAAAACTTGCACTTGAACATAGATTACTTGCTTTTATTGTGGCATGGATGCTTACTCCAAGGAGGAGTAATCATGCTATTCTTAATGAGGGAGATCTTGCCCTCATGTATTGCATTTTTAACAATGTTCGGGTAAACTGGGTGTATGTGATCAAAGATCACATGTTGAAAGCTAAAAGGTTGGAAAATTTCAAATTGCCATATGCTATGTTAATCAATAATTTCTTTAGATTTTTTGAAGTTGATCTTTCTGGGGAGAGCATAGAAACCCCCAAAGCATCAAATGAAATTGACGACTCCACCCTAAGAAAAATGGGTTATATAAAAGTTGATGATGAATGGATCTCCAAAATTGATGCTGGGATGTCTGAGGGTGAGGAAGAAGATGAAGATGAAAATGAACAAGGCCAAATTCCTCCCTCTCCAGCTGCTGCAGAGGTTCCTGAGTCAACCAGTGGTCAAGCCTCATATGAAAATATGGAAATCATTCCTTACATGGAGCAGCCTGACCGTGGGACTCCTTTATCTCAGTTTGAAAGAACAATGCTTTCTCAAATGGCTGCAGTGCAGGAAAATCATAGAAAGCATATGCAGATGACATTCCAACACTTCCAGCAAACAAACAATCAATTCGCATCCCTTGGAAACCAAATTGCTGATATCTACACCAAGCTGGAAGATATGCAACTGAACCAAGGAAACTGGGATGATTGATTTTATGGATTAAAAGGGTCCCTTCTTATCTTATCTTTTATTTCTTATTTCTTTTGGTACTAATTTCAATTTACGGTCTGTAATATTTACTTGGTTGTATACCGTGTACAATCTCTTTAGCTTTGATCAATATAATGTAGGTTTTAAATCGAATCAAACTAGTCTAGATAGAATTCAACATAGATCCCAGATATTTTTAGCTGATACAAAATGGTTTTAATCGATTAAAGGAAACACTTTCACAACAAAATAATCGATTAAACTGCGTATCAATCGATTAAAATCTATATAAACCAGTTTACATCAGTTAAATTAGCTAAATAAGATTTTATTCTAATTTTGATGGATCTATTGGCTAAAATTTAATCGATGTAGTTGATATTATTGTAAAGCATCTTTCTAAATGATCGGTTTTTCAAAACTTACACTGGATTAGGCATGATAAATTCGCATAAAACATTACTTAGTTTGCAAATCTGGTTGTTTTAATCAATAAAAAATCTTTTAAATCGATTAAAAGAATTTATACAACATTTTTTTTACTGTTTTAATCGATTAAATGTCAAATTAATCAATTAAATGCACTTATGTTTCATACTTTCGAAGTCCTTCACTGTTTTAATCGATTAAACCTTTATTTCAATCGATTAAAATCATTAAACAAGAACTTTTTAATCGATTTTGTCTTGTTTTTAATCGATTTTTATTCTGGAAAGAAAAATTAGAGGCTTTAGTTAATGGCTATTCTTGTAACATGCTAGTAAAGCGTGATTCCCTTATCTTTACACGTGTTAATTATATTCATTACAAACGTGTTAATGAAGATAAGTTTGAATCAACTTTGATTGATCTTTACATGAGTAAGATATCGTATTCATTTCTTTCTCAATTTTCAAAAATCTCAAACTTATTACATACATTTGCATTATTTCTCTTATGTTCCCTATTTTTTTTTATGAAGTCAAAAGGGGGAGAATAGTTGCTTTAGTTGCTTTACTTTTGATCAGAAATAATTCTTTATTTAGGAAGCAACAATTTAGGGGGAGAAATAGGAAAATAATTCATTTCTTTATTACTCACTAATCTGTTTTATCAAGTGACTTCTTTTGCAGAGTTATTATTCAAAGTGGTGTTTGTCTTCATCAAATAGGGGGAGACTGAAAGTGATGAAGATCTTATTGAAATACTCTGGCAAAGATCCTGTTGATTTGATGAAGTCAAAGATAAAGTCAAAGTCAACTTTGTAGCGGTCAACAGTCACTTAGATAAAAGAATAGAGGGATTAGTGTGTCCGCAACTATGCTTAGGTATAATCATTTTTATCTTTTCTGCTGCATGAGGTTTCTTCACTTAAAAGATTTTGCAAAATGCCTCTAAAAACGTTTAAGTAGTTAAAAACAAAGTATTTTAACAAAATCTTTCTTAAACAAGTTTTTAACTGATATAATTTCGAAATAACCGGTTGTTTTCATTAAAGAAAGTTTTGAAAACCTTTTGTCAGTGTTTTAACTGATAAAGCTTTGAAATAACCGATTAAAATTACTTAAAATGTTAAGAGAAGTGTTTTTGCAGTATTTTAATCGATACAACTTAGTTTTAATCGATTAAAACCACTTAGAGTTCAGGATGATCGATTAGAATGCAATTATGACCGATCAGAATCAGATATGATCGATCAGAATTGAGTTATGACCGATCAGAACTTTTTCAATCGATTAAAACAACTTAGAAAATTTCTACACAGCGTTTTAATCGATTAAAACTTATTTTTATCAGTTAAAATCACTTTGAAAATTTCATAATAAAGTTTTGCAGTATATTAATCGATTGAAACACGAAACAATCGATTAAATCAAATTAGAAGATTTTTTGTAAAGAGTTTTAATTGATACAAACGTTGTCGTATCAGTTAAAACAAATCTCTTAAATAATCAAGAACGCTTTAATGGATTAAAAGAAGTTTTAACAGATTAAAACTAAAATTTTAACAGATTAAAAGATTTTTTAACAGATTGATTAAACCAGCAGTTTTGAAAATCTTCTATAAAAACAGTTTGGCTTGAACATTTCAAACACAACAATTGAACATCAATCTTTAGCAATCAAGCAAGTAAACTTTAGCACTCTTTCAAGAAAGATTCGCGCCAGTTTTTGTGAAGTTCTTTGAAATTCTTTCTTGAGGCAAATTGCTTTCTTTTGGAGAAGAAACACACTGCAGAATTGCATAAAACTGGTTTGAGCATTCTGGTTTCTTCTTTTCAATTCTTTACATTCTTTTTGTATTGTTTGGTGCCTGGAATTGTGGGCACTCGGTTGCTCGCAGCTGGAATTTGGTTGTAGAGGTTGTCAAGAACTGGAATTTGGTTCTTGGTGAAAGGTTAGGTGCAGGAACTGGAATTGTGGTTCTTGTGGTAGATTAAGTGTAAGATTGTAATCTGTAAAACATTTGATCTAGTGGAACCCAGCTGGAATTTGGCTGGAGACTGGACGTAGCCCTGGTATTGGGTGAACCAGTATAAACACCGGTGATATCTTTCTAAACCTTTCTCTTCTTTAATTTTGTTGCTGTGTTTATTTTTTATTGCTTGCTTTGTGATTCAAGAACAGATCTGAAATCTTATTTTTACAAATAGATAATCTGTTAATTACGAAAATCTTTTAAAGGACTAATTTTTGAAGGGTTCTGTGGAGTCGCCACTGATGTTTTTACCGGAAACATCGGAAAAGGAGTTAAAAGGCGTTGGTTTTTCGAAAAACCAACTTTGGTCGTTAGAACCAGAGTTGGGTAAGGGAGTTAGTTACGCGTAATGGAAGTGTTAGTTCCTTTACGACGCCCCTTTCGGGTTCCCTATGACGGGCCAACTATTTTGTTAATAAATAAACCGGAAAAACACGCTTTTGCCCTTTTATTTTGCGGAATTTAAATTTATGACTACATGGCCCTAATGTCTATTGCAAAATTTAAAATTAAAGCAGTAAAAGTAGAGAGGGAGAATTTAAACCTCCGAAGCAAGCTTTCTTTTTATTTCTTTAAAAAAAGAGGGTGTTTTGTGGCAGCCCTTCACTCTACACAGCGCTGGAAACTTTTCCAGACGCCGAAAAATGCTCACAAAGGCACTCAGAAGCTCTGGAAATGCGTCGGAGGGGTTCTAGAGAGAAGATCTAGAGAGAAGGGAGAGCAAAGCTGTGTGAGGTGTGTGGAAATGAGGGGAGGGAGCCCCTATTTATAGGTTTTCGCGCCTGATAGGTCGAGACCGCCGTTCTCGTCTGACAGGGTCGAGACCGCCGTCTCGTCAAACGAGACCATCGTCTCGTCCTTCGCAGGTGGCGAGACCGCCGTTTGGGAGAGCGAGACCGCCGTCTCGCCATTTGCATGAGGCGAGACGGCGGTCTCGTCCCCAAAAAGGCGAGAAACCTTATTTTTTGTACAGAAAAATCCCTCCTATCCTAGTATGGGGCCTAATAGTCTCTCCTATTGGCTTTTTAGGCTTCATCCATCTTTGAATAGGAGGTCTTCTACTCTTTATTTGGAGGTCGGGCAAGATTTGGGGTCTACAAATCCTAAGATCAATTGAAGAACATTGAGCATGATTTGTAGCCCGAGGATATAGAATCCAGACAAGTAGATGTAGAATCATGCGTTCCTCTTTCTTTAAAGGTCCAGCAAGAAGGAGACGCCCAATCTCCATGGAGGGATTTCGCAGAAAAGAACGGTAAGCTAAGAACCTGTCAAAATCATCTAACTCACCATAAATGTTAATAGCATCTTCTCTAATTGGAAAGTGGGCAACATTCTCCCAAATATCATCGTCAAGAATAATTGTGACGCCTTTTACTCTAAAGGTAGCTATTTGATCTCTAAATTTAAATCTAGAGTAAAATACCCTAACAAGGTCAGGATAATACGTACCTTGCATTTGGATGAAGGGAACAACTCCTTGAATTTCAAGAAGGTTGGGAAAGTTGAATCCCCTATTGATGAATTGCTCACCAATAAGAAACTTTGGAGAGATAATGGCACGTTCCTTCCAGTAGGTCAAAAATTCTTGTTGGCCATCTGTATCAGAAATCCATCCTTCTACAGAATTAGGACGGGGACGAGATGAGGGTGCAGATCTTCTTCTAGTAGGGATCTTAGCACGAGAAGATGAGACCATTGAAAGATTTGAAGAATAACAATAAGATTTAGAGAGCTAAATGTATTGAGAAGAGGGCAAGATTGCTAGAATAAGGCAAGAAAGCTTGATTTCAAGAGATAGTAGTGAGTAGAAGTGAAATGGAGGCCCCCATTTATAATCAAGCATGTCTAATGGTCATATGGAAGTGAATATAGGTCAAGAGATCCGTTGGCAACGGCTAGGAGGCCAAACTTGCCAGGTTTAATCGATTAAAACTCAGATTAATCGATTAAACCGGTGCCAGAGTCATTTAATCGATTAAATTGAGCAGATAATCGATTAATTCTGTATTTAATCGATTAATTATCGAATTAATCGATTAATCCAAAGAGGAATGCCCTATTTTGAGTGTTTTGGATGCAAATAATCGATTATAACTCCAATTAATTGATTATTCCAGAGAGTACATCATATTTTTGAGGTTTTAACACATGATAAACTATGAACATCCTGTATAATGAATTTTAACATTACAATCATCCAAAAACTGTTTCAATAAGCAAAATTTAAGTTATTTCTAAAATCCCTAAATCTCTTCTAAGATCATAAAATCTATCTTTGGGTAGAGGCTTAGTAAAAATATCTGCTAATTGATGCTTTGTATCAACGTATTCTATTTTACAGTTTCCTTTGCTGATATGATCTCTCAAAAAGTGATGCCTAATTTCTATGTGCTTAGTCCTAGAGTGCATTACTGGATTCTTAGTAAGATTAATTGCACTCGTATTATCACACATTAAAGGTATGTCATTTAAAAATAATCTATAATCTTCTAACTGTTGTTTCATCCATAGAATTTGAGCACAACAACTACCAGCTGAAATATATTCAGCTTCAGTGGTAGATAAAGCAACACAAGCTTGTTTCTTAGAATGCCAAGATACTAAGGATGAACCTAAAAAATGACATGTCCCACTAGTACTTTTCCTATCAATTTTGCATCCACCATAATCAGCATCAGAATATCCTATTAGACTAGTGTAAGCATCAGATGGATACCATAAACCAAAACCACTAGTTCCTTTTAAATATTTTAAAATATGTTTTACTGCAATTAGATGAGATTCTTTTGGACAAGCCTGAAATCTAGCACACACACATACAAAATGCATAATATCAGGTCTACTTGCAGTTAAGTATAACAGTGAACCTATCATACCTCTATACATAGATTGATTAACTTCCAAACCTGATTCATCCTTGTCTAGATAGCATGAAGTTCCCATGGGTGTGTTAGCTTCCTTAGAGGTGTCCATTCCAAAATTTTTAAGGATCTCTTTGCAGTATTTGGTTTGAGAGATGAAAATGCCATCTTTAAGTTGCTTGATTTGTAGTCCAAGGAAGAACGTCAATTCTCCCATTATAGACATTTCAAACTCTCCCTGCATTATCTTAGCAAATTCTACACATAACGAATTATCAGTTGATCCAAAAATAATATCATCAACTTATACCTGGACCAATAAGATATGTTCTTTAACTTTCTTTATAAACAGTGTAGAATCAATTTTTCCTCTAGAAAAATCATTTGAAGTAAGGAAACTACTTAGCCTTTCATACCAAGATCTAGGAGCTTGTTTCAACCCATATAATGCTTTCTTTAATTTAAAAACATGATTAGGAAAACTAAAATCTTCAAATCCAGGGGGTTGCTCCACATAAACTTCTTCTTTAATAAAACCATTCAAAAATGCACTCTTAATATGCACTCTTAACATCCATTTGATATAATTTAAATTTCATTAAAGATGCATAAGCAAGAAGTAGGCGTATAGCCTCTAACCTGGCAACAGGAGCATAAGTTTCATCATAGTCTATACCTTCTTCCTAACAATAGCCTTTGGCAACAAGTCTAGCTTTATTCTTTGTTATGTTCCCATCTTCATCAAGCTTATTTCTAAACACCCATTTGGTTCCAATAACTTGATGTGATTCTTCCCTTGGGATTAATTCCCAGACTTGATTCCTTTCAAATTGGTTAAGTTCTTCTTGCATAGCTATGCACCATTGTTCATCTTTAAGTGCTTCCTCCACATTTTTGGGTTCTATCTGAGACACAAAAGCTACAGACATACAAAAGTTAGACATGTTTCTAGTTCTTACCCCTTTTGAAATATCACCTATGATATTGTCCATTGAGAGTCCTCTTGGTGATTGTCATTCTTTTGCTAACTCAGGTGTTTGAGAAGGCTCATTTTCTTCCAAGTATAATTCATCAAGAGCCTCTCTTATATATTCATCATCACCTGCAAGTTCTTTATTTGACTCAAGAGGATTTCCCCCAAGGTCTACAATCTCATCAAAAGTAACATGAATAGATTCTTCTATATTTAAAGTTCTTCTATTAAACACCCTGTAAGCCTTACTAGTTAATGAATAACCTAAGAAAATGCCCTCATCGGCTTTAGAGTCAAATTTTCCTAAGTTATCTTTTCCATTATTCAACACAAAGCACTTACATCCAAAAATTTTCAAATGAGCAACATTAGGTTTTCTACCATTAAACAATTCATAGGGAGTAGATTTTATAATTGACCTAATGAGCATTCTATTTAAAACATACTAAATGATTAATTTTCTTTGAATAAATACAAGAGACAAACAATTCATTTAACTATAGGAACCCAAATATATTTTCCTTTAGGAACACCAAAATGTTTTATTTTACATCTATTTGAAGTATGACCATGTTTCATACAATAAAAACATGCTTTAGATGTAGCTTTTGAAAATGATGTATTTCTAACAATGGATGATTTAGTTCCTTTTTCCACCCATACTCTTCTCTTTTTAGTTTTAGGCTTTCTCAAAGAAACTTGATGGTTTACACTATTTTGAGTTACAACAACTTTATTATTATTACTCAATTCCTTTTCGGCTTTATCAAGCAAATGATTAAGTATATCTATGTCATACTCATATTCTTTACAAGATGCACATACTATATTCTTATCATCATTCTCATCTAAGCATACAATTTTCGTTTCTAAGGTTTCCTTTTCCTCTAAACATGCAATTTTCGTTTTTAAGGACTCTACCTCCTTTTCGGATCTACTTAAACTCTTTTTCACAACTTTGTATTTATCTTTCAAGTCCTTAAAGGCACTAAACAATTCATTATATGCATTTTGTAATTCATCAAAATCATTTTCATCATCACTTGAGGATGAGTCGGAATCACTAACCTCAAAGTCGGAAGATATATTGTCTTTTGCCAACAAACAAATGTTAGCTTCTATTTCCAGATCACTTGACTCCGAAATCGAGTCACTATCATTGGTTCCTTCATAAGTTACTCTTAGTTTATCCCACATTTCTTGAGCACTCTTACAAACTGATATCCTGTAAAACTCATCAAGGTTAAAGCAGATGAAATAATATTTTTAGCCCTAACGTCAAATTGTGCTTTTCTGTTTTCTTCTACAGTCCATCTAGAAAAAGGTTTGGGAACGTCAACACCGTTCTCAGAAACTTTAGGAACATATGGACCATTTAAAATAGCGTCCCAAACGCCTCTATCAACAGACTCTAAAAAGATTTGCATTCGTACCTTCCAAAAAGGATAATTTTGACCCACAAAAAGTGGGGGTCTGTTGATAGACGCACCTTCGGCAAAAGTTTGATTTTGTTCGGCCATTTTCGAATATTTGAATGACTATCAAAGCAAGCTCTGATACCACTTGTTAGAATCGCGCAGCGGAATGTTCGCGTGGTCGGACAAAAATCAAGAGGGGGGGAGGGTGAATTGGTTTCTTAATAAAAATTAGGTTTTCAAAATTTTCCCCAAATTTTATCGATTAAAAACTGTGTAAATGTAAATAGAGAAGAGAAGAGAATCTTACACAGGAAATTTATACTGGTTCAGATCAAAAGACCCTACGTCCAGTTGCTAATCACTCAAACAGAGGATTAACGCTATCACTATAATCAAGTTGTAACAAACAGATTACAATTGAAAAGATAAAGATAAGAAAACACCTCTCTTGAAATCCACAAGAGATGATGAACAACTTTTCCTAGAGACGGCACAACACACAATCCACTAAGAACTCCACTTAGTGATTCTTATCGCTTCTAGCCCACACCAGGTTCCAAAAGCCCCTTTTTCTCGCAACAAACAGTTCTCTGGCACTACAACACTTAACTTTTGTATGAAAAAGGTTGTTCTACTTTTCTTAGTGCCATAGAGAAGCTTAAGTAGAGAAATTAGGGTTTGGGAATTGGGAATTTCGGAATTAGGGTTCTTGGGAAAAGGGTTTTCGAAAATAGGGTTGATTTGAAGTTAAAATTCGAAATCTGACTGAAATAATCGATTAAATCAAGAGTTAATCGATTATTACAGAGCCAAAATCAACAGAACCCTGAAACTCTCTGTTTTAATCGATTAAAAGGGGTTTTAATCGATTAAACTCGCTCGTTAATCGATTAACAGGAGTTTTAATCGATTAAACCAGAGTGAGCGGATACGAAAATGGTTTTTCTCACTATTTTAATCGATTATTTCCCTATTTAATCGATTAAAGCCGAGCCTGGATGATAAATTTGAGCTTTTTGAAGCTTCTAAGGTGCAGACTATGTACCGGCTATCTTAAACACTAATATTACAGACTCAATCTAATTGAAACAGAGTTATTACAATACGAAACAAGTCTTCAACACTCTAAGTCTTTGAGTTCCTGAATCATCATCAAAATCAACAATCTTCATGTCCATCAAGTGCAACATCAAGTCCTTGAATGTTCAACACTAATCTTGCCCCCGAATGTCGGCTATGCTGGAGATATCTTCATTGATGGACGATGTTTTTGTGTATCTCCATGGTACAACTTTATTTGACGTGGGAACAAACGCGATGACGTCCTTGCCTCCTCTCCTTTATTTACTCAGATGACCAACAATTGAGGCTTATTATCCTCCTTAGGCAGATCAACCGTTGGGAAAAACTTGATGACAAAATGTTTGCTCTTCATCTTATTCCGATTCGTGGAAAGCACATCGATTAATCCTCTCTTTTTATTATCTTATTATTATTAAAGCGAGAATGAATGCAATTTATGAATGCAATAGACAGTTGAAGAGACAAACAATTTTATTTATTTTATCTAGACAGTGTACATTCCTCAATGCAATGTTTCGAAGTACATTTTTTTTTTAAAAAAAAACGAAGAAGCCTAAATGAATCCATAGGCGGGTTAGAATTTCTATTCAATTTCTTTTTGACTTCCCGTGCATGGCATGCGAATGTCCTAATCCTCTTTTCATGGTATTGAGGAATGTCCACTTCTTCGACTGTCTATTATTAAATGCATGTTATGAGGATGAAGTTTGGTGGATGCATGTATGCAAGTGTTTGTTTTTTCCTAAACATTATCATGTTTTATTTTCTAACATGATGTATAATAGTGTTTGGGATTTTATGTTTTTTTTTGTATGTGGATGAGGGTATGAAGAATGCCAGCCACTTTCTAGAATGTAAAAAGATTTTTATTGTTTAAAATGAATGATTTATGAGATGGATATTCCTTAAGACAATGACTTAGGTATCCTCCTTAAAGCTTACACTTTGTGGGGTATCATACCCACCGTGGTGTAATGGTTCCTTCCCCATCACAGACTTGACAAGTATAATGGGGGTCTGTCGCCGCCGTCCATTCCGACGTCCTGGGACATCTCGAACGTTAATGCGAGCGGTCGCGAAAAGATGGTTGAGACTCGCGTTTTTTGTTAAAAATATGTTCATTGCTTCCGAGGCACTCAACGCTGAACTATCCTCTAATAGAAGCAAGGTTTTCGGAAATGGTTCTTTTGGAGTCGCCACCAATGTTTTGACCATAAACATTGGAAAAGGAGAAAAAGGCATTGATTTTAATAAAAACCAAACTTGGTCATTATAACCAGAGTCGGGTAAGGGAGTTAGTTACGTGTGGGGAAGGTATTAGCACCCCACAACGCCCCTTTCGGGTTCCCTATGACGGATTAATTCATTTAAGTAAAGATTACAAGAAATTACGCTATTACCCTATTTTATTCATATAGTATTTAAATATGGCTATCTACATGGTTTTATTTACATTGCATACAGAAAGTAGTAAATAAAGCAATAAAAGGGAAGAGAATTGAGAAGAACCTCCGAAGCAAGCTTTATATTATAAGTCTTTTATACAGAGGACGCTTTGCGGCAATCCTTCACTCTACAATGACTCTCCTCTCGAATAAACTCGACTCGACTAAAATTTTCTAGAAGAATCGAATGCCGAATACAAATTCCTTAACCGATTGTTACCTATTAAAGGCAATCGGAGAGATCATTCGAAGGAGGGAGAGAAGAAGACAAGTCTTGGAGTTGTCTGGGGTGTCTGAGGTGTGAAAAAGTGCCAAATGAGCCTCCTATTTATAGTTTTCGCTGCCTGGCACATCTGGGACGGCCGTCTGGGCCGGGACGGCCGTCTGGGTTGGGACGGCTGTCCCAAATGCATTTTTTACATAGGCTGGGACGCCCTGGGAAGTGGGACAGCCGTCCCAAATGTGGGACACACGTCTCACTTGTCCCAGGATAGTTGGGACGGCCGTCCCAACTCTGGGACGGTGGTCTCGACCTGTTTTGTCCAGTTTTTGTGTTCTGGGACCCTAGGAAGCTTTCCTTGCTATTTTTGGACATTGTTTGATGCCGATAGATGTCCCCTGAAGCTTGATCTTCATGTAGGAAGTCTTTTTGGCCCTCATTAAGATGCCGGGCGAGCTTTTATCGTTGTGTAGGAAGTCTCTTTGGCCTTTGTCGAGACATTGGACGAACTCCGTGTGGTTGTGGGAGGTCTTCTTAGTGTTTATTGATTAGCTGGGCGATCTTTATCTTCGTGTGAAGTTTCCCTAGCTTTTATTGAGAGGTCGGGCAAAATTAGGGGTCTACAGCTGCCCCCCCTTCACCTACCTAGCTAATTTGTTGGCTTGATATGCCGACAAAATTAGTTGGTAGGGGAAGGAGTTAACCCTTTTGCCCGGTCATCCTTTGGATGTTGCTCCTTGCTGATCCTCTGGATGATAAATGTGAACTTCCAGGATGCTCCTTCGATGCGGTAGCTGATCCTGTGGTTGATGAGTATAAATTTCGTAGCTTTGGGATGCTCCTTCGATGCGGTAGCTGACCCCGTAGCTGACGAGTGTGAAGCCTTAGGATGCTCCTTCGGAGAGGTAGCCGATCCTTCGATTTATAGGATGCTCCTTCGATGAGGTGGCCAATCCTTTGATTTGCAAGATGCTCCTTTGGAGAGGTAGCCGATCCTTCGGTCTGCAGGATGCTCCTTCGGTGAGGTAGCCAATCCTTTGATTTGCAGGATGCTCCTTCGGTGAGGTAGCCGATCCTTCGGTCTACAGGATGCTCCTTCGGTGAGGTAGCCGATCCTTCGGTGTGCAGGATGCTCCTTCGGTGAGGTAGCCGATCCTTCGGTTTGCAGGATGCTTCTTCAGTGAGGTAGCCAATCCTTTGAATTGCAGGATGCTCCTTCGGTGAGGTAGCCGATCCTTCGGTCTACAGGATGCTCCTTCGGTGAGGTAGCCAATCCTTTGAATTGCAGGATGCTCCTTCGGTGAGGTAGTCGATCCTTCGGTCTACAGGATGCTCCTTCGGTGAGGTAGCCGATCCTTCAGTTTGCAGGATGCTCCTTCGGTGAGGTAGTCAATCCTTTGATTTGCAGGATGCTTCATTGGTGAGGTAGCCGATCCTTCGGTCTGCAGGATGCTCCTTCGGTGAGGAAGCCGATCCTTTGGATGATGAATAGTTTTGATAGGTACCAACCCCTATCTGGTTTGATGAGAATGTACCCTCATCTGATCCGAACCTTCTTTTGTAAGGCTCTTGTGAGTACAAACCCCCACCTGGTTTGAGTCTGCATTTGCTAGATTTTTGTGGGTACTTTCCCCCACTATGTTTGAGTTCGCGTTTGCTAAACTCTCTTGACGAGCCCCATTTTGCAAGGCTTTTAGGATTCTCCTTTTGGCAGTCAATCTTTTGATGAGTACAAACCTTCATCCGGTTTTTGGAGATGTGTTGGCGGCTTATTGTCTCTGATCATGCACCTATTCCATGGGGAATATTTGTTTTGACTTTTTTGTTAGTCATCCGGTTTTACCGGGGATTTCTTTGTTTTTTGCTTTTCCTTTTAGCCATCCGGTCTTTGCGGGGGATTCTTTGTTTTTGGCTTTTCTTGTTTAGCCATCCGGCTTTGCCGGGGATTCTTTGTTGGTTGCCTTTTTTTAGGCGGAAATCCACTGGGGATTTGTTGATTTGTTGTTGATTGTGCCTCTTTATTTTTAGGCAGGTGCTTCAATAATGATGAAGGCTTTATGTTTTTCGCCTCTGAATAGGTTGATGCTCCTCTTGAGGATATTTGTTTTTGATAATTCCTCCGAGTAGGCGGATGCTTTTTGGAAGCTTTGTGCTTGTATTGCCTCTTGCATAGGTTGATTTCCCATTTCTTGGGGATATCGGTTCTTTGCTTGCCTCTGAATAGGCATAGGCATTCTTGGGAGTGAAGGTTTTGCCTTTCACTGGGGATATTCATATTGGGTGTCCAGATGGTTAACTCCCTGAGGATATGAATTTGTAGTTTTGCCTTTGCTGGTAGGCTCGCTGGGGATTTTCTTTTTGGTGATCCGCTGGGGATTTGATTGTTTTCCCGGAGATCTATTTTGACTTGCCCCCTAGGGGGGAATGGAGTTTTTGACTCCTTGTTGGATGTTGTTGTTCGAGCTGGCTTTGCCTATGCTCTTATTCCTACTGGGGAATGGGTTTATATGTGCGCCTTTTATGCACATTGGTTTTTTCTTTGGATGAAAAGATATTTTTTCTTTTCTTTTTTGGTGATCCCTGAGGAATTTTTCTTTTCTTGGGGGATTTAATCCTTGATTTGATTTTTCATGATGGTGGAGTCTTGAGCTCCTGGCCTTTTACGAAGCCCTTTATTGAGCGGGACGAAGAGATTTTTCTTCTTTTTGTCTTTTTGTAGACTTTTCTTGATATGCTTCTATTTGGAGATTTTTATTTGGCCTTTTTTTTCGTTATAACCTTTATTGGGGAATGAAAGTTTTTCTTTTCTTTCTTTTTTTGTTGACCCCTGGTGATTTGGAGGATTTGACTCCGTTTTCTTTGATGGACTTTTGTGTAGTCCTTATTCTCCTTTGGGGAATGAAGCAGAGACTCTTGCATGAGTGTGCTTGATGACTCATGTGGTGATGTCGCTGAGTCGTGAGGTGATCTTTTTGTTTTGCCTATGGAGTAGACAAGGATCCTCTTGGGATGATCAAGCCTTTCCTTTGGCTTTTCTACGTTGATAACTTCCTTTTCTTTATATGGAAGGATGTTGATTGAAGCTTCGACTGACTCTTTTTGACGATTCATGTGGTGGTGTTGAGTCACGAAGTAATTTTTATTTTGCCTTTGGAGTAGGCAAGGATCCTCTTGGGGATGATCAAGCCTTTCCATTGGCTTTTTCTTATGTTGATGACTTCCTTTTCCTTGGATGGAAGGATAGTGGTCGGATCTTTAAATGACTATGGTTGACGACTCATGTGATGATGATGCTGAGTCATGGAGTGATTTTGTTTTGCCTCTGGAGTAGGCAAGGATCCGCTTGGCGATCATCGAGCCTTTCCGTTGGCCTTTTTCTTCGATGTACCTTCTTTTGTTGGTGTAGAAGGTTAGAACTAGTTTCCTTGAAGCTCTTTATTTTGCTGAAATGGTTTTGATTTCGCCTTTTGCGATTTTGATTTTCATATGGAGACTAGATTCTGGCGCCTCCTATTTTTAATCACAAGTATGGAGATTGTCCTCCTTATATGCATGTTTATTATTCTTGTTTGAAGAAAAATTATTTTTCTTGATTTTGACAAAGTCGTATTATGCAACTACTTTGTGTGTGGATGTCCTAAATGCAATCTATTGTTTATTTATTTTTGATGCATTTAGAAAGTAATTGGCCTTTTCCCATTGGCTTCTTATGAATGTGCCGATGGGCTCCTCCTTTATGACCATGATGATGGGCTCCTTTTTTATCCATCTCTTGGTTTTGGCCCTATCTTTTGCCTAGACCGCCCTTTACGGGTTTTCGATCTAGCGGGCTGCCTTAATTTTTGCCTAGAATATCTTAGGGGGCTTTTGCCTTATCTTTTGCCTAGACCGTTCTTTTGGGGTTTCCGATCTAGCAGGCTACCCTTTTTTTTCCTAAGAATATCCTAGCAGGCATTTATTCTTTCATTATTTTTATGCTTCCTCTTTTTAGATGCATGCTTGATCTTTGATTAAAAGTCTTTGCGCATATTTATGATTTATCAATAAAGAGGCATTTCCATAATATTTGGTCAAGAGAAAGGAAATGAAAAGGAATTTTATTGATAAATGAACAAAAGTTTTATTTCTTTTATAGAAGGATTTCAAAAGGTATTTAGAAGAATGGGTGGTCGGGGTTGGTCATATCGTTTAGGCTTATACAGTCATGTCCATGATATCTCGCCCCCTGGTTCTCCTAATTGCTTCAGTTGAGATGCCCGAGCTCGGAGTGAAGACTATGCAGCTGCTTGCTTCTGGAAGAATGTTACTTTAGCCGCCTTTTCTGTTTTCGACTAAAGTAACCATTGCTCTTAGTTTCTTTTTTTATTTATTATTTTTTTACCTCTTCTTTTTGCCTAGGACGTATCCTAGCGAGGGATATAGACCCTATCTTTTGCCCAGGAATGTCCTTTGCGGATTTTCATTCCCGACAGGTCTTGAGCAATGTCTTCAAGCATAATACTTCTTCACCGTACCGGAGTTGATTAGGTGTCGAAGTTCTTTTCCATCCATATTGATGAGGATAAGAGCCCCTTCCGAGAAAGCTCATTTGACCCCAAGGGGTCCTTCATAGTTCAATGCCCATTTTCCAATTTTATTGTTTTGGGCTGGAAGCAACTTATTTACCATTAAATCCTTCTTTATGGTAAATATGAAGGTTTACTTTTTCATAAGCCTTTTTTATTTTCCTTTGATAGGCTTGTTCGTGAGATATAATATTCAACCATTTTCTTCAACAAGGTTTAGCTGGTCATATCAGCTTTGAACCCATTCAGCTTCTGTTTACTTCCATCATGTGCTTTTGTCAACATGATTAGCTGTACCGATTTGCCATCTCGGATCTTTGCTATAACCAAAGAGTAATCCTTTTGAATGTAGAGCAATTGTCATGTCAATGCCCCTCTTCCTTTCCTTAGGGATTTCAATCCTCCTATTGATCACTATATTTTCACATTCCCCAGTTAATTACTTGAATGCTTTATATTGAAAGGTCAAGAGAAGAGAAAGAAAGGGATTTATTGCAAAGGCTTGTGTTTTAGTGGGATTCTTTTTATGAAATAATAGTTTCTGTAAGAATGGATAGCCAAGGTTGGTCGGTGTTTAGGCTAGTTTAAACAAACGTTTTGTTCTTAATGAGGTGGCGTCTTCAACTGAATACTTTGGCGCCTATTTGTGACTGATTAACTTTCCTAGTCTGCCCTTTTGGGTTTTCGGCCTAGGATGTTGTGATGTGTCCTAACTTTTGTCTAGGTTCCCCTTTTTCATTTTTTGGGATACCTAACGGACTTTATTTTGTCTATGACGCTTTGATTATTTTGACACATTTTGGAACAAAACGTTTGTCTAAACATGGTTATTTAATGGGGTATAGACATGTTTAGCAAGAAGAGAAACAGATAGTAAGAATAGCATTCTTTTGTAATTTCAGGGAAAATGTGTGCCCTAGAGATGCTCGGGGGCCGGGCACACCCCGAGGAGTGATCTCTAATAGTCATTGGGTTTACATCCCTTAGAATCAGAAGAAGGACATCTAATGACTAGTGCTACCCTTGATACTAATATCCCTCCTTTTCGAAAGATCGTCTTTAAGGTGTTGAGGGGAGACTTCTCTTTTTTCTTTGTACGACTTGATCTTTTGTAGGGTCGTACTTTAAAGGATTATCCTTAAAATCTGGTGGCTCTCTTATTCCTTGAGCATCCTTTCCAAGCCCTTGTATGGGCTGTATCCATATCTCTTCATTATATGGGCCACTTTTAAACTGCTAGGAAGTCTTTCCATATTTTCAAATGTCTTCTTCAGCCGCATCCATTTAAGGTATGGTGGACGATTCAAATGTAGTCTTTTGCTTGAACCATGATCAACTTGTCGCCTACCACGAATTTGATTTTTCGGTGGAGCGTTGAAGAAACTGCCCTAGCACTGTTAATCCAAGGTCTACTTAATCTTCCCCTTGGATTCTTTTTTCCTTTGCCTCTTCGGTTTCTTTATTTTTCCTTCATTTTTAGGAGCATTATCTTGTAGCTCCTTGGATGAATAAATTTTTTTTTTTATCATCCTGCCCCCAATGTTAGCTATATTGGAGATATCTTCATTGACGGACAATTCTTTCGTGTATATCCATAGTACAGCTTTATCCGATGTATAAGGGAAAGGACAAGGCATGAATAAGCGCAAAGGTGTTATTGCCTCTTCCCTGATATTATCAATTTGGGTGCTAATGTTTACTTCTTTCTTATTGTCTCCTTGTCCCAAATTGAAGGCCTTAGTTTTTTCCTTATGGGGCTGTATCAATTGAGCTTAGTTTTTCTAACAGTCTTTGCATGTCCGGGGAAATGGTCCCCTCCTCACCGTCTGACTCAATCCATTCGCCTTCGGTTTTCGGATCCCGCAGGGAGTTTTCAATCACAGACATGACTGTACGGTTATGCTTTGTTTTAGATTTCTTTATTAAATGTGTGAGAGAGAAAAGAATGAAAGAGGATACGAATATTATGAAAAATGCCTTATTGTATTGACAAAAAAGAAATATTTACAGAGCCCACTTTAATCAAAATTCCCGTGATCATGGGCGAGGATCACGAGAGATACATCGGAAGCTTGAATATATTTTTTATGTATATTTTTTTTATGTTTATTATATTTTTTAGAGATGTCAAAAATGATGAGCCCTAAATTGCTGGTCTTCCTCATCCGTCTTTTATTCGGGCTTTGATAAGGGGTGGTCATCCACCTTTGGAGTAGATGCGTCAAAGGTAATCCATCCCGCATCTATTAAATCTTAGACCTTATGCTTTAAGGTCATACAGTTATCTACGGAGTGCCCAGGAGCGCCTGAATGGTAATCGCAGTTCTCATTAGGTTTGTACCATTCTGGGTAAGGTGGATCCATCTTCTTTGGAGGGACATATGCTAGGAGATGGTCCTTTATCAATTCTTGTAGCAGACTTCCATAGGAGGTTGGAATGGGAGTGAATTTCTTCTCTTGTCTGCGTGACTGCCTAGATGGTTGTGAAGAGGAAGAAGGGGTAGTGAGGTTGATGGCATTTATGCTCCCCTCTTTCTTCTTGCCAAAGGACTTCTTAAATGATATGTGGGATTTCTTAGACTTGGGAGGGAATCGAGTATTTTTGACATCGGTTACCTCCTTTACATCAAAGTTGTATCCCTCTAATGCCCTTAATTTCTCTTCTAGGGCAGAAATTCGTTGCTCAGAGACCGTATTGTGGAAGCATTGCTGATACATTAGCTCCGTCAACTGCGCTATTTGTTCCTTTATGACATTAAGCTCAGCGGTGAGCATACGGTTCTGCTCCTCTAATTGCTCCATCTTCTTGGCTTTTTAAGCGCGAGTGAGAACAGGTAGAAGACCAGTCACTTTCTAAATGATTTAGAGATTTTTATTATTGTCTTTTTATTTTAAATGATTAGTGTGAAATAGATATGCCTTAGACAATAGCTTTGGTATCTTCTCAAAAGCCTATGTTTTAAGGGTACCATACCCACCTTAGTGTGCTAACTTCCCTTTTTTTTTTTTTAAAGGTTGTCAACATACCTTAGTGCACTTATCTCTTCTAGGAAGGTGATAAACGCACTTGGGTCTCTTTCGCTATTGTCTAAGGATATCTAATGCATCCTAGAATGAATGTGCTTTATGCATGCACTACAAAAATATTTTTTATGACAGCATATATTGAAAGTGGAATAACTTTTGACTGGGTTGTCCGATTTGGACGCACAACATGTCAAAACGAAGAGAAAAGGGTGAAGAACAAGGTTGCAAATACCCGAAGGGGATTTGGCCCAGTAATTTTCCCAAAAAACGCTCCTAAGACCTATTTTTTGGAGGTTTATTAAAATGATGTGCATGCTGCAATTATTTTCTCTCTTAGTTTTACCACTTATTGGATGATATGGTATGAATGATACGACTTTGTCGAAAAATCTTTTTATTATAAAAGGTATTTTTATTGATTAAATTTGTTTTTATATTTTTTATGACCCTTTATCTCTTCTGTCGGTCAACGTGGCTACTTAGCTTACAAAGAACCTGAAATCAGGCTAGCTTAACTGAAGACTGTCCGAGATAACGTTGGTTTATCTTATCACTTTTATGATTTTTAGGGTTTTTCACTATTTTGTTTGTTGTATGATTACCCTATGCTAATGCATCAATACAAATGCAACAAACGAATGCACACACAATTCATACATCCACGAGCAGAGCCACGCTTATTTAATCACGAGGTAGGGTTTTCCTGCAGAAACGTGCTTGGTTTAGGTGGTTCTAAACTGTTCTCACCAAGGCCAAAGGTCCCCAAGGTGCCCCCATTATAGGGACCTCTCAATCTCTCAGTCCTCGGGTCATGCACGGAACTCCGTGGCGACATCCTTAGACCAAAAGAAGAGAGTTATCACCTTGAGTTGGTGGTTTCCAACAACGGTTGTAGCCCCGTGTGCCAACAAGCCGGTCGTATCTGCCACCCACTCCCTATAGGTATTCACTCTTGCCCCCGGGTATAGAGGGACTGTTGTGTTCAAGAGTTTTTGTGTGCAATTTGTATTTCAGACAATTTGCAGAAAATAATCATACAACAATTATTAAAGCCATACAATAAAACATACGGAAAAGGGTAAAGGCGTAATTTCAAATCTTTACTTAGTTTGAATTTTATCCGTCACTAAATGGGATCAACTCTCTAGCTTCCCCAGTGGAGTCGCCATCTGTCGCCGCCGTCCATTCCGACGTCCTGGGACATCTCGAACGTTAATGCGAGCGGTCGCGAAAAGATGGTTGAGACTCGCGTTTTTTGTTAAAAATATGTTCATTGCTTCCGAGGCGCTCAACGCTGAACTATCCTCTAATAGAAGCAAGGTTTTCGGAAAGGGTTCTTTTGGAGTCGCCACCAATGTTTTGACCATAAACATTGGAAAAGGAGAAAAAGGCATTGATTTTAATAAAAACCAAACTTGGCCATTATAACCAGAGTCGGGTAAGGGAGTTAGTTACGTGTGGGGAAGGTATTAGCACCCCACAACGCCCCTTTCCGGTTCCCTATGACGGATTAATTCATTTAAGTAAAGATTACAAGAAATTACGCTATTACCCTATTTTATTCATACAGTATTTAAATATGGCTATCTACATGGTTTTATTTACATTGCATACAGAAAGTAGTAAATAAAGCAATAAAAGGGAAGAGAATTGAGAAGAACCTCCGAAGCAAGCTTTATATTATAAGTCTTTTATACAGAGGACGCTTTGCGGCAATCCTTCACTCTACAATGACTCTCCTCTCGAATAAACTCGACTCGACTAAAATTTTCTAGAAGAATCGAATGCCGGAATACAAATTCCTTAACTGATTGTTACCTATTAAAGGCAATCAGAGAGATCATTCGAAGGAGGGAGAGAAGAAGACAAGTCTTGGAGTTGTCTGGGGTGTCTGAGGTGTGAAAAAGTGCCAAATGAGCCTCCTATTTATAGTTTTCGCTGCCTGGCACATCTGGGACGGCCGTCTGGGCCGGGACGGCCGTCTGGGTTGGGACGGCCGTCCCAAATGCATTTTTTACATAGGCTGGGACCCCCTGGGAAGTGGGACGGCCGTCCCACATGTGGGACGCGCGTCTCACTTGTCCCAGGATAGTTGGGATGGTCGTCCCAACTCTGGGACGGTGGTCTCGACCTGTTTTGTCCAGTTTTTGTGTTCTGGGACCCTGGGAAGCTTTCCTTGCTATTTTTGGACATTGTTTGATGCCGATAGATGTCCCCTGAAGCTTGATCTTCATGTAGGAAGTCTTTTTGGCCCTCATTAAGATGCCGGGCGAGCTTTTATCGTTGTGTAGGAAGTCTCTTTGGCCTTTGTCGAGACATTGGACGAACTCCGTGTGGTTGTGGGAGGTCTTCTTAGTGTTTATTGATTAGCTGGGCGATCTTTATCTTCGTGTGAAGTGTCCCTAGCTTTTATTGAGAGGCCGGACAAAATTAGGGGTCTACAGGGTCACCATCACACCTCAGTACACTTGTCCCTTTCTTGTCGCGAAGGTCACAAGTGTGCTCGGGGCCTCTTTCGCCATTGTCTTAGGGATATCTAGTGCTTTCTAGAATGAATGTATTTATGCATGCACTAGTATAAAAGGGAGGTAGATATTCAAAGTGGCATAACTTTTGACTGAGATGTCCGATTTGGACGCACAACATATCAAAACGAAGAGAAAAATGTAAAGAATCAAATTACAAATCCCCAAAGGGGATTTGGCCCAGTAATTTTCCCAAAAAACGCTTCTAAGACTCATTTTTTAGGGATTTATTAAAATGATGCGTATGCATACCTTCCTTATGCATTTGTTTTCTCTCTTGGTTTTTCCACTTATGACATGATGCGATATGAATGATACGACTTTGTCAAAATTCTTTTATTTATTATTATTATTATTTTATTTGGTTTATTCATAACCTTTTATCTCTTCTGTCGGACTGCGTGACTACTTAGCTTACGAGAGAACCTGAAACCAGGATAGCTAAAAGGCAGGCTGTCCGAGATAAGGGTGTTTATTGCAAAACTGTTTTTTTGTGATTTTTCTGTTGTTTGGTTATGCTATGCAACAAACAATTCAATCATCCGCGAACAGGCGAGAAGTCGTTTTAATCACGAGGTAGGGTTTTCCTACAGAAAAGTGCATTGGCGAAGGTAGGTTCTAACTATTCTCACCAAGGCTAAGGCTCCCAAGGTGTCCCCATTATAGGGTCCCCACTCTCCAGCCTTCCGACCATGCTTAGCACTAAGGCCATAGTCAGTCTTCGTGCCAAAAGAGGAAGGTTATCACCTTGAGTGGTGGTTTCCGATCACACTGGTGGGCACAAGGCCATCACTACAGCGAACCGTACCTGTCACCCACTCCCTATGGATTTCTCACTTGCCCCCGGGTATAGAGGGAACTGTTGTATACAAAGGTTTGTGTACAATTTTTATTTCAAACAATTGCGTAAAATAAACAAACAACAGTTATTAAAGCCAAGCATTAAAACATGTTATAATACAAGGTAGGGTAAAAGCGTAATTTCTTGATTTACTTATTTAAGCTCGCCCATCACTAAATGGGATCAACTCTCTAGGCTTCCCCAGCGGAGTCGCCATCTGTTGCCGCCGTCAAAATGAGGCGGTTGGAGTGACGTGATGGTTCTGACTTTCCAATTTTCGCGTTTTTATTGGTGTGGTTACAACGCCTCTAGGTTGTCTGATAACCGGGCTAACCCAAGAACTAATTTTGAAGGGTTCTTCTGGAGTCGCCACCGATGTTTTTACCGGAAACATCAGAAAAGGAGTAAAAAGGCATTGGTTTTCGAAAAATCAACTTTGGTCATTAGAACCAGAGTTGGGTAAGGGAGTTAGTTACGTGTAAGGGAAGTGTTAGTTCCCTTACGACGCCCCTTTCGGGTTCCCTATGATAAGCCAGCTATTTAAATAAGTAAACCGGTGAAAATACACTTTTACCCTTTATTTACGGAATTTAAAATTATGACTACATGGCCTTAATATCTACTGCGCAATTAAAAATAAAGCAGTAAAGGAGAGAGAGAATGTAGAAACCTCCGAGGCAAGCTTTCTATTAATTTCTTGAAAATTAGGGTGCTTTTTGGCAACCCTTCACTCCTTACAGCACCGGAAACCTCTCAAAAACGCTATAAAAACTCTCAGAAAACTCCGGAAGTGCTTCAGAGGGGGTCTAGGAAGAGAATTTTATGAAGTGACAAGAGAGAGAATGGAAGAACTGTGTGAAATGAGGGGAATGGCGCGACTATTTATAGGGATTCGCGCCTGTTAGGTCGAGACGACCGTCTCGTCTAACAAGGTCGAGACGGCCGTCTCGCCGTGCCAAAATGACGAGACGGCCATCTCGACTTGCAAAAGTGGCGAGACGGCGATCCCGAGAAGCGAGACGGCGGTCTCGACCCTAAAAGGCGAAAATCCTTATTTACATGCAGAAAATCCCTCATATCCTAATATGGGGCCTAATAGTCTCTCCTACTGGCTTCTTAGGCTTCGTCCATCTTCGATTAGAGGGTCTTCTGGTCTTTATTATGAGGCCGAGCAAGATTAAGGGTCTACAGAGGGGTGCAAGCGTTAAGAGCTACCCTAGTCATTAGGAGATCTTTTTCTTCATTTAAGGGATGTAAACCCCATGATTGTTAGAGATTATCCCCCGGGGCTAGCCCGACCCCCGGGCATTTTAGGGCACATATTCCCTTATTAATTAATAAAGAATAAACTTCTTACTATCTGCTTCTCTTCTTGCTATTTCACGACTAGACCTCACAATAACCTTGTCTAAGTAAACAAAAAAGAAAAAGAAGAATAAAAAGTGCATCTAAATAATCAAAATTCGCCATTGCCATTACAATCAAGCTAGTTGATTAGAAGCACCAAATAGGACTTTACCTTATCATAAAGAAAGTCATGCTTCGCCAATATTGTGAATAAAAATAAATACATAAAAAAAAGAAGCCCATAGAAGCCAAAGGCCAAAAAGAAAAAAAGGGCAAAATACCTGGTAGGAAACCCACTAAGGGGGCTACGCAAAAGATAGGGTCAACCCGGTAGGATACCTGAACAAAAATAAAGGGTAGCCTAGGCAAAAGTTAGGGTTACAAAATAAGGTCCGCTAGGATTCCCTAAAACAAATACGATAAAAAGGAACTTAGACAAAAGATAGGGCCAAAACACAATATCCTAGTTCGAAAACCCAAAGGGCGATCTAGGGAGATCAACTAGCCATAAAAAGCAATGGAAATAAAACTAAAGCGCAAATACAAAAAAGAGGGGAACATTTGCTTAGACAAAAGCTTAAACACCCAGGCCTAACCCTATCCAACCATTCTTACAAAAAAACCTTTTTCTAAATAAAAATTAACCTTCTAAAACACAAGCCATTGAATTTGCCTTCTTACTTCTTTTCTCTTGACCCTCACAACAATATTTTAATAATTAATTTGGGAATATGGAGGCATATAGTCAACAAGAGGATTGAAACCCCTAAAGTGAAGAAAAAGGGACACTACATGGCAAGGTGTGCTCTAAAAAAAAAAAGAAAAAGCAAAGAAAAAGAAAAAACAAGTTATTCTTCGATCATAAGAAGTCTGGCATGGTACAGCCAAGTACGAGAACGCAGATTAGAGGGCGCTACAAGGCACGTCAGTTAAATCCTTCTGAAAAACTAAATGAAATAAACATTATAGGACATCAAACATGAAAACATTGCATGCATAAAATGTTTTTGAACCAGGTCCTATTTTCTTTTAAAAAAAAAACTCTTAAAATCGAGACGGCCGTCTCGCATTTCCAGACCGCCGTCTCGATCTCCAGCAAAACGAGACCGCCGTCTCGACTTGGAAAAAAACGAGACCGCCATCTCACTTGGCGAGATGACCATCTCGCTTAAGGCCAAAGTCGAGACCATCGTCTCGAGGTTCCAGACGACCGTCTCTAGTCGTGCGAAATCGAGACCGTCGTCTCGACTTCCCAGATGGTGGTCCCGAACCTGAAAAATTTTCTATAAATAGAGGGGGGCCTAGGGGGGTCTCCACACCTCCTCCTGCACTCCAACTCTCTATTCTCTCACTCTCAAGCACCCGACTGTCAAGATGCATCGTGGAAGCCAGTCCAGAAAGAGAAGAGGCTCTACTGGTCCTAGTAGTTCCTCAACACCTGCTCCCCAGGATCCTACACAACTCTCGCCAATGCACCAGGCCCGTCTCGAGCATATCTGGGGGTATACATGGCACCCCATGCTCAAATTGGATTTCGGTATTCTTGCCGAATTCGGGTGGGAGGACGACGTCCGGGCCTACATCGATAGTATAGGGTGGGGCTTCCTCCTTCAGCCTCCACCTACCCACGTATACCCCCAGGTGGTGCTGGAGTTTCTCGCCTCCATCTCCTACGCCGAGACTCCCGCCATGGTACCAGGTCTGTCGCCGACAAAAATGGTGACATATTTCATGGGTGGGATGTACCGGACCACCACCCTGGACGAATTCAATGTGAACATTAGGTTCGTCCAGCCCGAGGACATGCTGACTTGGGACTACCAGGAGGCCATCTACGCACGCCCCACCAACCTCACTGCCGGCAAGATGTGGGAAGAGCTCATCAGGGCGCCCACTTTGCCCACGCTGATGAAGGGCTCCGCACTTCCTCCAGCCCTCCGCATCTGCCACAAGCTGCTGGCAGGGACCATCCACGGGCAGAAAGAGAGTAAGGGAAAGGTAACCCTTCCGGACCTCTTCGTCCTTTACTGCATGAGCCAGAGGCGCCGGTGCAACCCTGGCAATTTCTTCCTGAAGGCCCTCAAGGACTTCGGGAGCCGCCTTGTGGGAGCCATCCTCATGGCTCCCCTCATTACCCCCCTGGCAGAAAAATGGGGGTGCAGTGGCAGGGAGGAACTGGCCTCCAGCCTCCGACCCGAGTCCATCAACGGGTCGGTTCTGGTCAGCATGGGGATGCTACTGCACCACAGGACCCAGCTGATCCTCCACCCCTCGCTGGACATCACTTTGGATCTCCAGGATCTCATGGCAATGCACGATCTCCCAACACCACCCGAGTTCCAAAAACCACAACAACAACAACAACAACAGCAGTACACAGATGATTTTGCTGGCGTAAACCGCAACATGAACGATTTACGCCAGCAATTCAATCAGATGTCTGTGAGGCAAGAGCAGATGTCCCTAAGGCAAGAGGCCTTCGACACAAGATTGGAGACAATATACCAATACCAAGAGGGAATGAGGCAGGATTGGGCGGCCTTCCAGTAGGAGTACCGAGACGAAGCCCGAGACCAGGCGGAGTTCCGGAGACATATGTACCGGCAGTTCCCCTCTTATGGATCGTCTGCAAACGAGAGCCCACCTTCTTAGGGATAATGCTTATAGAATAAGTTGCTGTAATAAATTTTTCTTATAAATAAAATTTCATTTCATGCATTTTTTGCTATCCCTTTCAAAAAAAGTCAGCGTAACAAAAGAAGCTAAGAGTAAAAAGACTTATGCTCAAAAAAGCCAAAATCTAAAATCGCGAGAAAAAAGAGATAAAACCACAGAAAAAGGCAAGATTAAACCAACAAATTTCGACCAACCAAGCAAGAACAACAAACAAAGACTACCCGACAACCAACGAAGTCGGATAACCACTACCAAAAGATCAAAATCAAAGAATCCCCAACAACCAACAAAGCTGGATGATCACCGACACAATCCAGACGACCATTCCTAGAAAAAAGACAAACAAAGACAAGAAAGCACATCTCAACGCTCGGCGCATGAGCCACTCGAGCAGTAAGCCGCCACCACCACCAGTCCTACGCAATGGACTGTACCAGCCTGATAGGGGGTTCATACCTATCAACCTGCGCACGCGGTGCACTTGATCTGCGCTCGAGCCGGATCAGTAAGTCGCAACCACCAGCCTGATGGGGGGTTCATACTCATCCAGTCCAACGCACAGCGGATTGCAACTACCAGCCTGATGGGGGGTTTATACCCATCAACCGAAGGATCGACTATCATCAGAAGGAGTATCCTGAGGCTTTACCACGTGTCAACCAAAGGGATCGACTACCGTCAGAAGGAGTATCCTGGAGGTGCACAACACAAATTTTCCCCAGAAGATCAACCGTCGCAAGACGGAACATCCGAAGGGTAACCGGGTAAGAGGGTCAACTCCTTTACCTTCCAGTCGATCTTCTTGGCACAACAGGCCAACAGTCGATTGGTCAGGTAAAGGGGGGGCAGCTGTAGACCCCAAATCTTGCCCGGCCTCATAATAAAGACCAGAAGACCTTCTATTCAAAGATGGACAAAGCCTAAGAAGCCACTAGGAGAGACTATTAGGCCCTTTACTAGGATAGGAGGGATTTTCTGCATGTAAATAAGGATTTTCGCCTTTTAGGGTCGAGACCGCTCTCTCGCTTCTCAGGACCGCCGTTTCGCCACTTTTGCAAGTCGAGACCGCCGTCTCGTTTGGCGAGACGACCCTCCCGGTTGGCGAGACGGCCGTCTCGCCATTTTTGCAAGGCAAGACGGCCGTCTCGAATGGCGAGATAGCCGTCTTGACCTTGTCAGACGAGACGACCGTCTTGACCTGACAGGCGCGAATCCCTATAAATAATCGCGTCATTCCCCTCATTTCACATAGTTCTTCCATTCTCTCTCTTGTCACTTCATCAAATTATCTTTCTAGAACCCCTCTGAAGCACTTCCGGAGTTTTCTGAGAGTTTCGAAGAGTTTTTATAGCGTTTTTGAGAGGTTTTCGGCGCTGTAGAGAGTGAAGGGCTACCAAAAAGCACCCTAATTTTCAAGAGATTAATATAAAGCTTGCCTCAGAGGTTTCTACATTTTCTCTCTCTCTCTTTTACTGCTTTATTTTTATTGCGCAGTAGATATTAGGGCCATGTAGTCGTAATTTTAAATTCCGTAAATAAAAGGGTAAAAGCGTATTTTCATCGGTTTACTTATTTAAATAGCTGGCTTATCATAGGGAACCCGAGAGGGGCGTCGTAAAGAAACTAACACTTCCCTTACACGTAACTAACTCCCTACCCAACTCTGGTTCTAATGACCAAAGTTGGTTTTTCGAAAACGAACGCCTTTTCACTCCTTTTCCGATGTTTCCGGTAAAAACATTGGTGGCGACTCCAGAATAACCCTTCAAAATTAGTTCTTGGGTTAGCCCGATTATCGAACAATCTAAGAACGCCTTTTCAAAAACCTCGCCCCTAGGTTCAGCCCGGTTATCGGACAACCTAAAGGCGTTGTAACCACACCTATAAAAACGCGAAAATTGGAAAGTCGGAACCATCGCGTCGCTCCGACCGCCTCGTTTTGACGGCGGCGACAATGAACATGAAGAAACTTAGGTTGCTTCAACTTTCTAGTGTAGAACTTGTTGGAGATTTTGAATATTTTTCCAAAGATCTTAGATGGCTTTGTTGGCATGGATTTCCGTTTGCCTTCATACCACCAAGCTTTTATCAAGGAAGTCTAGTTTCTATGGAGTTAGAAAACAGTAAGATTACAATGGTGTGGAAAGAGACCCAGGTTTTAATTTAGTTTTTTGAATTTCACGCGTTGTTTTTTCTCTTCTTTATGGATGCAATTTAAATTGTCTCAAATGTTAATACTAGTTTTCTACATGGTGCATTTAGACCAGAATTTCATCAATGAATTTTTCGGTCTTTCTTATATTGCAAGTGATTTTAACAAAAAGTTGAAGTTGAAATAAAATGAACTTTTACATATTCATACTTCTAATACAAGCTCTAATATCCCGTTTATATAAAACAAGTAATCCTAAAATAGGAAATATATAAATAATTTAAAGATGATAAATATCCTGATAAAAAGAGATATATTTTCATATTCTAAAATATTTACTACATTCACACAAATCTATTTGTAGGAATTATCTTGGTGAACACAAGTGTTGATTGAAGTCTTGAACGAGTAATTACAAGACCTCTGTCAATTTATGAATTATTTTGCTAATATCTATGTGTTTTGTTTTGTTTTGTCATGTTGGATTGGATCGGATAGAAAACGTTAAAATAACTAAATTGTTATGATAAAAAACCTTATAGATCCACGAGGTCATCAAGAAAAATCTTCATCCATAACTCCTCATCACATATATTAGGTGCCATAGCTTGAAATTATATATTTTTTACACTAAATCGAGCAACTATATTATGTTTGTTGCTCTTCCATTTTACTAAGTTTCATCTCACATACATGTAGTAGTCAAAGGTGAACCTTCTATCTATAACTAACTTACCTAATTAGCATGGTATAGCTTCAAGGACAATGTACCACCTATATGCTGAACATCAATTCTTTCCTTAGATTTGTCTATTAACTAATATTGAAGAATTTAATTAATACTGAATAGTATCTTCAAGTGTAATAACCATACCAAAATTTTTTGCTAAAAATTTTTGGAGTCTACTATAGGTCAGGTAAAACTATTCTCACCACACAAAACAAAAATTTTGTAACACAAATAAGTTTCTTGAACACTAAAGATGAGAAGACAAAGGAATGAGTAACTTGGAAGATGTCCTAACTTTTCCACAAGGCATGCAAATGATGAATGACTTGCACCAACAGGCGAGGAAACCCCATCAAAGGGTAGAAGATGCCCAACAAAAATATGAGATATTGGGAATTAGGTGACAATTGATTTAGTGACTCTTAGATAAAATCAAATACCAACGTTACCAACCCTACGATAACAAGTGGGATCGTTTATATTTCAAACCAACTCCCCCCAATACCACAAAATGACAATTCTTCAAGGATGTGAATATGACCAAGTTTTGATGCCCCAAAAGAAATCAAATTGGTAAACAGAGGTGAATCGAAATGCATGGTGTGAATATCATAGAGCATGTGGTCATGACATCTAAAAGTTGTTCTCCCTAACACAGACTATTAAGTAGATGATACAATAAGGAATCTTGGAAAGGTATAAGAAGATGAGATATGATGATTTTATGACGTTGAGGAGATTAAAGAAAAAAAAATCCTCGATTAGTCAAGTCAAGTGACTGATAGGGAAAAACAACACAACAATTTAAAATACCAAATTATGCAGGGGAAATAATTTTCTTAAACTTCCAAGAATATATGAGGAGCAACAACAATATATAATGACATAAATAATCATAATAGAGAATACCAATATTTTTAGTGTAGGAAAACTTCCTCAATATGAGGAGTAAAAACCCACGAACACATTTATAAGTTCCACTAACATCAAAAGTATGGGTATAAGAGAGTCAAGCCAAAAGCACAAATAAGTACAAAACAGTCAATATATCAAAGCAACAATGCTCTCAAATTTGAAGAATAAAGAAAAGAAACCTAAAAACCAATCACAGTGCGAAACTGATATCTCCAACCACAATCCTTTCCTCCAATTGACGATCCCAACAGTCAAAATGAAGACTCTTACACCACGAAGCTGCTATTAAAATTTCAGCCCGATCCAACGGTGAACTAAGCGACAATCGTAATTTTATAGAGGCGATTGTTCCTTTTCTTTTTGTCTTCCCATGCGAAATGTTCCTCTCTGTTCTGACCAAACATACTCTTCTCCACTTAGGTTAAATGAGGTAAAATGAGTTTGACTAATTTGGATTTTTTAGACACATAGTTGGGAGTCCAATCCAACAGGGACAAGCATTAAATCTCAATCTTATGAGATTTCAATACAATTGAGAGAGGTTTTAACTACCATATATCTTTAGCTATGCATTTTTTACCTTTTCATTCTTTATGTGACAAGGAGCAAAATTGATATAAAGTAACTTTTATATAAAGTAACCACTTGTAAGAAGCGGTGCCTCTAGAAGAAGTGATGTTTAACTTTAGTTTTATACAGGGATTGCTTTTATAAACAAGATATGAAAAAAATTGTAATCAACATTCTTACCTCTCAATAATATTGTGGTAACCCACTATAGGGTTCCCTTTTCTATATGTCCTTGTGTTGAAGTGAACACATGTTGTCCTTCCCTTTTCCCCTTCTAGTTTTTCTCTTATCAATTGGTATCAGTTGGTCCTTCCTAAGAAATTCACATGGTAGACGCTACCTATTCGGCTCAGGCAATTAAAGACATGGAAGAATGAATGTCTCAAAAGATGGATGTTTGTTTTATAGAGTTAGCTGCTTCTTTGCAACAAACATTGCAAGAATGGATTACGTAGAAAATTGGCTAGAGTAATACTAATTCTTTCAATGATAATGTCTCGGGGTGCACATTCAAATTATGTATGTGAAACTCGATTGGCACGTATTGATTTTCCCAGATTCAATGGCGAAAATGTGAATCAACGATACATCAATGTGAAATCTACTTTTCATAGATAACACTCCAAAAGAATTCAAGGTGAAGTTAGCTATTGTGCATTTGGAAGGCAAAGCGTTGTAGTGACATACTGCTTTGGCGAAATCTTGTTTGGATTCTTTTACATTTTCTTGGTTTGAATTCAAGAAACAATTATGTGAACAGTTTGGTTTGGTGATATGTGTACTGATCCTATGGCGGAATTGATGCGTTTACGACAAAATAAATCGGTCGATGAATATCATGAAGAATTTGATTCAATTATTATAAGATTGAATCTATCGGAGGAGTATGTGCTAAGTTGCTTTTTGGGTGGGCTAAAGAAAGAAATTCAAATGATGGTAAGGATGTTCCAACCCAGATCTATATAACATGCCTTTACATCAGCATGGATGTATGAATCTGCCAATTCAATCAACACTTCTGCTAGGTTCCAAAGGGGAGTTTTGGGCCCTGCACCGTCACCTACACAGGTCACGACAACAACTACTGCAATTCCGAAACCTAAACCGCAAAGGACCTTAACACTAGCATACATGTCTAAAACAAGAGCTAAAGGGCTCTGTTATTTTTGTGATGAACCTTATTTTCCAGAACATGGTTTGACTCACAAGAAATTACAAATTCATGTAATGGAGGCGAAGGATGAGGCGGATACTAGTGATGGGTCTGTGGATGATGGAGGAAACCAATTACTTGTGCAAGAGCCACAAATTTTAGTCAATGCGCAGACAGGAGTAGTAGGATTTAGAATAATAAGGATTATAGGTTATTATCAGAAGAAACCTTTACACATTTTGATTGACAGTGGAAACACTCACTCAAGTAGTAGAAAAATATGGGTGTATAGTAGAAAATATAAATCCCTTGAATGTGGTTGTAGCAGATGGATCCAAAATCAAGATTTTGACAATGATAAGGAATTTCAACTGGAATATTCAGCACACTACTTTTAGAGCTGATATGCTTCTTCTACCTCTGGGGTGTTGTGATTTAGTGTTAGGAATTGAATGACTCATTAAATTGGGTGATATTTTGTGGAATTTTGACAAACTCACAATGGAGTTTAAAGTGCACGGAAGACGACATGTGCTAAAGGATCCACTAATACCAAGGTTAAAACTACAACCAAACAACAATTGTGCAAGGCTTTTTATAGAAGGAGTGCATTTGTCTATGATGCATATTGGTGCCTCCGAGGAAGACTTATTGTGTTCATTGACTTCCAAGGCTGATTAGGTAGCTTTGCCAATGGGAATTGAAACACAACAGTTGCCACCCTTCATATGAAGGCATGATCATAATATTCCTCTCATGCAAGGAGTTAATCCAGTTAAAAAAAGACCTTATAGGTATGCTAAGAATTAGAAGGATATTATTGATAAAACTCATACAATAATACTTGCAATATGGTTCTATTTGGGATAACAATAGCCCTTATGCCAATCCAGTAGTTCTTGTGGGGAAGAAGGATGATTCATGAACTTTGTGTGGATTACCAGGAATTGAATAAAGGAACAGTAAACGATAAATTTCTCATTACTTTAGTAGATATTATTGGATGAATTGTCAGGATCTACTATTTTTTCAAAAATTGACTTGTGTGGGGGTATAATCAAGTTCGAATGAACTCGGATGATATGTGAAAAACAACGTTTAGGACCCATTAAGGACACTATGAATATTTGGTGATGCCTTTTGGCCTCATTAATGCACCGATTACATTCCACGACTTGATGAACACTATTTTTCACAAGTTTTTGAGGAAGTTTTTATTGGTGTTTTTCAATGACATCCTAGTATACAACAGAAACTTAACAGACCATTTACAACATTTAAGTGATGTGTTGTTAACTCTTCGATTAAATTCTCTATTTGTTAAAAGATCTAAATGTTATTTTGCAGTGCAACAAGTGGAGTATTTGGGTCACATCAAGAAGGAGTTTCTACAGATCCGACTAAGGTGGTTATCGTAGTATGATAGCCTCTGCCCCAAAACCTTAGACAATTGAGAGGGTTTTTGGGCTTAGCAGGTTATTATAGGCTATTTGTTCGTGGTTATGGGATAATAGCTAAACCCTTAATAGTATTACCTAATATAATAATATAAAAAATGTTAATTTTTATAAAGTTAATAAAAAAAATATTAATATTAGATGAGGCTATATGCTTGAAAATAAAAGCGGTATTTTACTATTGTTTTAATACTAATACTAATATTAATATTTTTCTTAAATAAGTACGACACAAATTATAACATCTTACTTAAAAAAATATATAATAATTATTTATTTATATTAATTAATTAATTTAATTAGTTTAAATTGATGTTTCCAAAAAAAGATATTTCTGCAAATTTAAGATTGAAAAGTTCAGTCAAACAAAATTTAATATAATAAAATTTTTGTAATATAATAAATTAATTAGTAATAATTTGTTTGAAAAGAAAAAAAAATTACTAAATTATAATGAATATTATAAATTTAAAATACATTAAAATCTTTTGCCCATTTTAAAATATAGAATAGGTTGGGCTATCAAATTTTTTTACTTGGCCCGTAAGGCTAAACCAGGCTAGGTTGGATTATCCGTTTTAACAACTCTAGGTTAGACATATTAAAGGTTTAAGTTTTTACTTTTGAGATAAAAATAGTTTAAATAGAAATTACTTACCTTTCAAACTTCATTTCTAAAGAATCATTGTCTTTCTAATCTCTAAATTTTCTGACTTCTCTCTAAAACTTTCTTACCTAATTTTTATCTTTATTTAAATCTCATAGAGGCGATGAGAACATTTTCATCCGATCAAATTGTTAAATAAAGTATGTTTTTTTTTTTTCAATTTGAGAGTATTTTTACAACTTTGGAACTATGATTTTGCATGTGGGTCTGTGTTAGGTTCAATATGTTAATTAGATTTTTCTATCAGTAATATTTAACTTCCTCAGAAATTGGGAATTTGGAACTTTCAAACTTGAGAGCATTGAAATTGGAAGGTAAGACAAACTAATAATAAATTTCTTAACACCCTAGGATATATGATCTTGATTCTAAAGGTGACTTTGTCAAATGGTTTGATTTGTAAGAATTTGATTTGTTGTATTGTATATTAAATTGTGATTGAATGAGTTGACTTAGAGTTATGATATTTATAAAATGTCATAATATGATAATTATAATTGAACTAGATATGACATATTTTGAAAGAAAATTGAGTAATAAAATCTCACAGGATATTGTTTGATACTTGAAGTGTGGTTTAAGAGAGTTATATAGGTTTATCATATATCGTTCAAGTGGTATCTAATTATTCAAGCGGGTCGTTCAAGCAAAATGTGCAGTGCAGAAGAGGAAATGATTCGTCTTGGGTGTATTTTTGCTCAAGAAAAATATTTTCTATCTTTATTATTTTTTTAATTTAATGATTCAAATAGATTATTA